>JALIGW010000024.1:11713945-11863945 GCA_023053685.1 Diadophis punctatus similis
TGTGGACTTCAACTCCCAGAATTCTCCAGCCACGTGATCCCCTTTTGCGAACTTCTGACAAGCAAAGTTCAACGGGGAAGCCAGATTCACTTAACAACCGTGCTATTAATTTTAACAACCGCAGTGATTCACTTAACAACTGTGGCAAGGAAAGTCCTACAACGAGGCCAAACTCCCCTAACAAAATTCTCAGCAACATACATTTTGGGCTCGATTGTGGTTGTACGTTGAGGACTAGCTATATTAGAATTGACGCAGGGTTAAATGAATCTTTATGTAGGTGTGCCTGTATACAATTTCTTAAGGTTAAGGCAAAATCTCATGAAAATGGAAAAGGAACTCTTAAGAGAGGTTTATCATGCAGGATTGCCAGAAAAGGAAGAGGAAGAGAAGAGAAGAGAATAGGAAATATAGAATAGAATAGAATAGAATAGAATAGAATAGAATAGAATAGAATAGAATAGAATAGAATAGAATAGAATAGGAAATGTAGAATAGAATAGAATAGAATAGAATAGAATAGAATAGAATAGAATAGAATAGAATAGAATAGGAAATATAGAATAGGAAATATAGAACAGAATAGGAAATATACAATAGAATAGAATAGAATAGAATAGAATAGAATAGAATAGAATAGAATAGAATAGAATAGAATAGAATAGAATAGAATAGGAAATGTAGAATAGAATAGAATAGAATAGAATAGAATAGAATAGAATAGAATAGAATAGAATAGAATAGAATAGAATAGGAAATATAGAATAGGAAATATAGAACAGAATAGGAAATATAGAATACAATACAATAGAATAGAATAGAATAGAATAGAATAGAATAGAATAGAATAGAATAGAATAGAATAGGAAATATAGAATAGGAAATATAGAACAGAATAGGAATTATAGAATAGAATAGAATAGAATAGAATAGAATAGAATAGAATAGAATAGAATAGAATAGAATAGAATAGAATAGAATAGAATAGAATAGAATAGAATAGGAAAAATAGAATAGAATAGAATAGAATAGGAAATATGGAATAGGAAATATAGAATAGAATAGGAAATATAGAATAGAATAGAATAGAATAGGAAATAGAAGAGAAGAGAAGAGAAGAGAAGAGAAGAGAAGAGAAGAGAAGAGGGAGGATTGAGGATGGAATGGAATGGAATGGAATGGAATAGAATAGAATAGAATAGAATAGAATAGAATAGAATAGAATAGAATAGAATAGAATAGAATAGAATAGAATAGAATAGAAATAGAATTCTTTATTGGCCAAGTGTGATTGGACACACAAGGAATTTGTCTTTGGTGCATATGCTCTCAGTGTACATAAAAGAAAAGATACATTTGTCAAGAATCATGAGGTACAACACTTAATGATAGTCAGAATACAAATAAGAAATCAAATCATACTAGGAAACAATCAATATTAATACAAATCATAAGGATACAAGCAACAAGTTACAGCCATACAGTCATAAGTGGGAGGAGATGGGTGATAGGAACGATGAGAAGACTAATAGTAATAGTAATGCAGCCTTAGTGAATAGTTTGACAGTGGTAAAGGAATTATTTGTTTAGCAGAGTGATGGCGTTCAGGGGAAAAAACTGTTCTTGTGTCTAGTTGTCTTGGTGTGCATTTAGTTAGCATTTACTCTACAGTGATGTAGAGACAACTGTTGGGCTGCAGAAACCTCAGAGGTTGGGAGCTCCATGGTAGGCATCAGGTTGAGAGTAGGAGGGCATATTACGGTCTCTTTAATTGTGGCTTGCAAATTGTGGGAAACACTGAAACATGATTTACCTATCCAGTAGCTGAGTTTACATCACAAAGCAAGGCAAAGCCAGAGAAAACCATGTTAAGGTGCAGAAGGGCATAAACCAGGCAATTATTAACAGATTAACAGAGTTGGAAGGGACCTTGTAGGTCATCTAGTCCAACCCCACCCCGCACCCAAGCAGGAGACCCTACACCATCCCCGACAAATGACAGTCCAATCTCCCCTTGAAAGCTTCCAGTGATGAAGCTACCATAACTTCTGAAGGCAACTTCTGTTCCATTGGTTGATTGTTCTCACTGTCAGAAAATTCCTCCTGATTTCCAGGTTGAATATTTCCTTGTTCAGTTTCCATCCATTATTCCTTGTCTGGCCTTCATTGGAAAATAGCTTGACCCTCTCCTCTCTGTGGCAGCCCTTCAAATATTGGAAGACTGCTGTCATGTCTCCCCTGGTCCTTCTCTTCACTAGACTAGCCATGCCCTCTTCCTGCAACCGTTCATCGTATGTTTTAGCCTCCGGTCCCCTAATCATCTTGGCTGCTTTCCTCTGCACTTTTTCTAGAGTCTCAACATCTTTTTAATAGTGTGGTGACCAATTATGCTACCTTCCATTGTCTAGCATTGTGATTTTTTTAAAAAAAGTGCAATAATTTGCAGAAAGTATTTTGAACCTTCTGAAAGTGCAATGTATTGGCTGACGATGGTCCCTAAGGCTTTGTGGAAGGAAAGTGTGTGAGAAAGGGCTCATTTTCTGATATCATACAGTTGGTTGGCCTTGGATTTTAGGCTGGTCTCCAGAATCCGGTGTCCTTCAGAAAGGTTGAGGTTGCAATTCCTCTTCACCGAGTCTGTCTGAAAATTCTTCGGGTGGCAGTTCCAAGAAGTCTGGAAAATCCAGTGGGGAGGAACTTACTCAAAGGCACTTTGGAAGTTTAAGATGGGTGGGCGTCAACTCTTAGAATTCCCCACCAGCGAAGCCAGCACCCATCTTAAAGCTACCAAGGGTGAGTGACAGTGGAGATTCTCAGTCATCCAGATCATAGTTGTTCTCTAAATGGTTTTTTTTTTTTTGTCAAAAGGCGACTGGACTGTTTTTTCCTTGAGGAAGAGGAACAAAACGTTTCGTTTCTCATCCAAGAAGAATAGAATAGAAATAGAAATAGAAATAGAAATAGAAATAGAATAGAATAGAATAGAATAGAATAGAATAGAATAGAATAGAATAGAATAGAATAGGAAATATAGAATAGAATAGAATAGAATAGGAAATAGAATAGAATAGAATAGAATAGAATAGAATAGAATAGAATAGAGTAGGAAATATAGAATAGAATAGGAAATATAGAATAGAATAGAATAGAATAGAATAGAATAGAATAGAATAGAATAGAATAGAATAGAATAGAATAGAATAGAATAGAATAGAATTCTTTATTGGCCAAGTGTGATTGGACACACAAGGAATTTGTCTTTGGTGCATAAGCTCTCAGTGTACATAAAAGAAAAGATACATTCGTCAAGAATCATGAGGTAAAAAACACTTAATGATTGTCATAGGGTACAAATAAGCAATCAGGAAACAATCAATATTGATATAAATTGTAAGGATGCAAGCAACAAGTTACAGTCATACAGTCATAAGTGGGAGGAGATGGGTGATAGGAACGATGAGAAAAACTAATAGTAATAGTAACACAGCCTTAGTGAATAGTTCGATAGTGTTGAGGGAATTATTTGTTTAGCAGAGTGATGGCGTTCGGGAAAAAACTGTCCTTGTGTCTAGTTGTTCTGGTGTGCAGTGCTCTATAGCGTCGTTTTGAGGGTAGGAGTTGAAACAATTTATGTCCAGGATGCGAGGGGTCAGTAAATATTCATCAGTTGAAATTTCATCCAAGAAACTTCCATCCCCCAGTCTCAACTGTCAGTACCTATCCTCCATCCCACCCCCATCACAACGGATGAAGTTGCTTGGATGAGAAACGAAAAGTTTTGTTCTTCTTCCCAAAGGGAAAAAAACAGTCCAGTGGCCTTTTGAAAAAGCACCTTTGAAGTACCAAGGTTGAGAAACACTGCTCTAAAGCAAGTCCTCTGCTGCTACTAGTCCTTGTTGACAGATTTAGCACAAGCATCAGCTCCAAAGAGCCCGACCTTTGGCCATCAATGAAACACCAGATGTGGCTTGTGGGAGCTCCTCCAGATTTGACTGGCCTCTTCAGCCACAAAAGAGAAACCTGTTCCTTTTACAAAAATCTGAGTCACTGAAAGAAGAACTCAAACCCATCTCGGGGGACTTTGGATCAGACTATCTTTCCTGTCCCAAGAGCTGGGATAGTGTAGTGGTAAAGACAGTGAAGTAGAAGTGGGGAGTCCTAGGATCTACTACTCCTTCTTCAGGTATGAAAGCTTCCTTGGGAGACTTTGGACCACCCTCTATTGCAGCCTAAAATCTAGCATGAAGCCACCGAATGGAGTGGAAAGATCCAGATTCTAAGAATATAGACCAGCGGTTCTCAACCTGTGGGTCGCGACCCCTTTGGGGGTCGAACGACCCTTTCACAGGGGTCACCTGAAAAAGAAAGTCCAAGCCCTGGCATCTGCCCAAAATTGCAGGGTCTCAATGTCAGGTCTGGGCATGTTTCCACCTACTAGAAGGCATGTTAGTGACCAAGGCAAGCCTGTGTAATTTAATATCTGATCAAAAAGTTCTGAGTGTAAGATTTGTGCGTTGTTCATGGAGTTTCAGGCATTGAGCCAAACCATCTCAGTTGTGGCTTTCAGGCCTCTTGCAATATCCACCACCAGCCAATGATGGTTTATTTGACATATCATAGTCAAAACAAACCACAGTACAATGAAATGAAGGAATATCACGCAGGGGGATAAGTTATCTGGGGTCAGTTGGGACAACCTTTAACATTGGGTGTCTAATTGAGACCTTTGTGGATCAATCCACCCAGAGTCTTCATCAGGATCCCAGTCTCAACCCACAAAGGATTGTGTTTGCCCCTCTAACCACAACCCAAAGCTCCTGAGCAAGACCTCTCATCATCATCACTATCACTATCACCATCACTATCAAACAAAATAAAATTCAATGGTGAAAAAAGTAAGCTTCTACTATACATTTAGGCAAGAAAAACAAAATGCACAGGTACAGTATATGTGGTACCTTGCTCAACAGTAGTAACTGTGAGAGGGATCTAGGAGTCCTAGTGAACAACCATTTAAATATGAGCCAGCAGTGTGCAGCAGCTGCCAAAAAAGCCAACACAGTTCTAGGCTGCATTAACAGAGAGATAGAATCAAGATCACATGAAGTGTTAATACCACTTTATAATGCCTTGGTAAGGCCACACTTGGAATACTGCATTCAGTTTTGGTCGCCACGATGTAAAAAGGATGTTGAGACTCTAGAAAGAGTGCAGAGAAGAGCAACAAAGACGATTAGGGGATAAATGGAGGCTAAAACATATGAAGAACGGTTGCAGGAACTGGGTATGTCTAGTTTAATGAAAAGAAGGACCAGGAGTGACATGATGGCAGTCTTCCAATATCTCAAGGGTTGCCACAAAGAAGAGGGAGTCTAACTATTCTTCAAAGCCCCTGAGGGTAGAACAAGAAGCAATGGGTGGAAACTAATCAAGGAGAGAAGCAACCTAGAACTAAGGAGAAAATTCCTGACAGAACAATTAATCAGTGGAACAGCTTGCCTCCAGAAGTTGTGAATGCTCCAACACTGGAAGTTTTTAAGAAGATGTTGGACAACCATTTGTCTGAAGTAGTGTAGGGTTTCCTGCCTAAGCAGGGGGTTGGACTAGAAGACCTCCAAGGTCCCTTCCAAATCGTTGTTGTTGTTGTTGTTGTTGTTGTTGCTGTTGTTGCTGTTATTATTATACACAAAAAACAGTAATACACAGCAAACGAGATTTATAGGCTGGATTTCGTATCACTATATCACAAGTCGAACACTTCCCAAGCGTCTAGGACTGTGTGATGTATTTTCGTATGATGCATGCAGATCCAAGTACGGTGGCCTTTTGCAACTGACAGATCGTGATTTTGTCAATGTTTATTGTTTTCAAATGCCGGTTAAGGTCTTTTGGCACAGCACCCAGTGTGCCAATTACCACTGGGACCACCTGTACTGGTTTATGCCAGAGTCATTTTAATTCAATTTTAAGATCCTGATATTGGTTAAGTTTTTCTTGTTGTTTTTCATCAATTCGACTGTCACCTGGTATGGCGACATCAATGATCCACACTTTTGTCTGTTCCACAATCGTGAGGTCTGGCGTATTATGTTCCAAAACCTTGTCAGTCTGAATTTGAAAGTCCCAAAGTATTTTGGCATGTTTGTTTTCAACTACTTTCTCAGG
Organism: Diadophis punctatus similis; assembly: GCA_023053685.1. Lineage (NCBI taxonomy): Eukaryota > Metazoa > Chordata > Lepidosauria > Squamata > Dipsadidae > Diadophis > Diadophis punctatus. The sequence goes on from JALIGW010000024.1 coordinate 11,720,111, forward strand.
TTTATGATCCCACCAGTTCTTTACCACTGGTAGGTGGTAGTTGTGGCACAGGTTCCAATGAAGCATCTGGGCCACGTAGTTGTGCCTCTGTTTGTAGTCCGTCTGTGCGATTTTCTTGCAGCCGCTGAGGATGTGATCAATTGTTTCATCAGCTTCTTTGCAAAGTCTGCATTTTGGGTCATCAGCTGATTTTTCGATCTTGGCTTTGATTGCATTTGTTCATTATTATTATTATTATTATTATTATTATTATTATTATTATTATTATTATTATTATTATTATTATTATTATTATTATTATTATTATTATTATTATTATTATTATTATTATTATTACCATTGCAACATCTCACACCAGAGGAGCTACATCACTAAGAAGTCAACGTCCTAGCCTTTTTCAAAGGACTTTGTTGAGAAAGGTGAACATTAATGTTCCAGACTTCTACCCGAACTTGTCTGCAGAGGAAAAAGGTGTTGTTAGCTCAGATCGAGCGTGCCCAGCAAGCTGAGGAGTTAGTATGTGCCCCAGAACCTTTCTGTGCATTCCAGAACATCCTGTGCTTAAGCTTCTGTGGTTGAAAAGTGGTTACTAGTCTCCACCCCTCAACTCTGGTTACAGAAGGAAAGCCTGCCACTTGGTACTCCTGAACTTGATAGCGAGCTGTCTGGGAGACCTTTGTTTTACTGTCATCTTCTGTTTGGTGAGCTTTTGTCTTGAGATGATGCTCCAGGCTGGTGTCGGCTTTTGGTGTTGTCTGATCACATCTCAATTCAGAGATGGGCAAGGGGAACGGATTTGACTGCACAGTTTTCTCCAAGAGAGGCCAATGAAAAGGTAGGTCTCCTGAGCGCACGTTGCTGCCCTCCTGCAGTTGTGCAACATTAACTCTTTAATTGTTGAACAAAGAAGTACAATACACGTACTTTTGTTTTCTAAGCGTCTTGCCAGTAGTCACAAAGATGCTGTGATTGACTAGCCTGGCCTTGAATCCTTTTTTTTTCCTTTCAATTTTTATGGGGACTAGGGCATAAATTAAATTTAGATGAGCATTTTGGGATTTGCTCTTGGCACGGATTTCCAGTTGCTTGAGTGGAGTCCTCCCAGCCCGCAAAAAACCTCAGGAGACAATTGATTGCTTCATCGTTCTTTTAAAGCAGGGGTTTTTTTTTCAAAGTGGACGTCCACGTGTCTTCAATCAGCATTTTTCACTTGCTGTTCCTGGTGGATTTTCTCGGCTGGCAAAACAAGGACTTTTGTTTTCTGCTTTTGTGAGGTGCGCATTGGTATTTCCACGTGGAGAATCTGCAAAGAGAAAGTAACTGCTATCTGGTTATTAGAATGTTAGACTTCAGATTAACTTACCAGTTGGCTGTGAAGATTGCTGGTGGACGTTGAAGGCATTGCGTGCGCTCTCTGTTTATCCTGATCACTCTTAGAGATTTGTTGTGAAAAGGTGAGGGAAAAATTATTATTATTATTATTATTATTATTATTATTATTATTATTATTATTATTATTATTATTATTATTATTATTATCATCATCATCATCATCATCATCATCATCATCATCATCATCATCATCATCATCATCATCATCATCAACAAAAAACAGTAATACACAGCAAACGAGATTTATATGCTGGATTTCGTATCACTATATCACAAGTCGAACACTTCCCAAGCGTCTAGGACTGTGTGATGTATTTTCATATGATGCGTGCAGATCCAAGTACGGTGGCCTTTTGCAACTGACAGATCGTGATTTTGTCAATGTTTTATTGTTTTCAAATGCCGGTTAAGGTCTTTTGGCACAGCACCCAGTGTGTCGATTACCACTGGGAACACCTGTACTGGTTTATGCCAGAGTCGTTGTAATTCGATTTTAAGATCCTGATATCGGTTAAGTTTTTCTTGTTGTTTTTCATCAATTCGGCTGTCACCTGGTATGGCGACATCAATGATCCACACTTTTTTCTTTTCCACAATCGTGAGGTCCGGCGTATTATGTTCCAAAACCTTGTCAGTCTGAATTCGAAAGTCCCAAAGTATTTTGGCATGTTTGTTTTCAACTACTTTCTCAGGTTTATGATCCCAAAAGTTCTTTACCACTGGTAGGTGGTAGTTGTGGCACAGGTTCCAATGAAGCATCTGGGCTACGAAGTTGTGCCTCTGTTTGTAGTCTGTCTGTGCGATTTTCTTGCAGCCGCTGAGGATGTGATCAATTGTTTCATCAGCTTCCTTGCAAAGTCTGCATTTTGGGTCATCAGTTGATTTTTCGATCTTGGCTTTGATTGCATTTGTTCTAATTGCTTGCTCCTGGGCTGCAAGAATCAAGCCTTCTGTCTCCTTCTTCAGTGTTCCATTAGTGAGCCATAACCAGATCTTCTCCTTATCAACTTTTCCTTCAATTTTTGTTTTTATTGTTTTTATTGTTTTATTGTTTTTATTGTTTTTATTGTTTTTATTGTTGTTGTTGTTGTTGTTGTTGTTGTTGTTATTATTATTATTATTATTATTATTATTATTATTATTATTATTATTATTATTATTATTATTATTATTATTATTTGTTGCACCGTCAAACAAATGTTCAGACTGCACGTTGTTCGAGGTATCTTGGTAGGAGGTAAGCTGCTCTGAGTATTATTACTATGGTTTGTTGCACAGTCAGCCAGACGTTCAGATATGGTTGGACATTTTTATCCACCTTATCAAGTCCTTTCTGAAGACCAGGGATAAGTAGATGGTGCTGTTAGGTGATGTTAAAGATGCCATTGCAGGACATAAGCTGTTCCAAGAAACACTGCCTTTTGCAGTTGGCTGGTGGTGATTTTGTGGTGTTCAAGTAATTGTGGTTGTTACGTCTAGATCTATTGGTCATCCAAGTTCAGTGGGCAGTAGTTGTATAGCCATCCATGTAACTTTTTGGAAGCATAAAACAGTCACTTTGGGGTGAGAGAACCTAGCAAATGAGGGGTGTGGCCCATCTTTACCTGGATCCTTTAGCTGGGATATTGAAAGGAATGCTACCGGATACAATGCCAACTTTACTGATACAGTAGACAGGCCATGTGGAGAGAACACCTTGCTCTTATTTTGGTAGCAGAGACACCAGCAATCTTAAAGTAGGGAGTAGGGCGGCATATAAGAATCCTAAATAAATAAAATAAGTTGGACCTTTCTCTGAGGTGTTCTGCTAATCTTAATGCATTGTTTTTGGGGGTTATATTTTAGTCTAATTAAAGGAGTACATATGCAGTCCTTCCTTCCCTCCCTCCCTCCCTCCCTCCCTCCCTCCCTCCCTCCCTCCCTCCCTCCCTCCCTCCCTTCTTTCTTTCTTTCTTTCTTTCTTTCTTTCTTTCTTTCTTTCTTTCTTTCTTTCTTTCCTTCCTTCCTTCCTTCCTTCCTTCTTTCTCTCTTTCTCTCTTTCTCTCTCTTTTTCTCCTTCCTTCATTCCTTCCTTCCTTCCATCCATCCATCCATCCATCCATCCATCCATCCATCATTCATTCATTCATTCATTCATTCATTCATTCATTCATTCATTTCCTGTGCCACTTCTTTACCAGAAACTCTGAACGATGCACACAGTGTTGATGTTACACGCAGTGTATCTCAACCTCAGCAATTTTCAGATGTTTACACTCCCAACTCCCAGAATTTCCCAGTCAGCCTGCTGGCTAGGGAATTCTGGGAGCTTAAAGTTGCCAAGGTTTAGAGACAGTGTTTATAAGGATTAAAAGCAATATCTTTAACGGCAATTCAGTGGAGTTTTGTGCCACAGATGACTTTGCTATGGTGGGAACATTTGTGCATGGGCCTTCAGCAAGGATACGGATGCACACGGTAATGGTACTATGTACTATGTCAGGATGTCCAGCCTTGATGGGTGGCCAATATTTTGGTTCCAGCTGACACTTGGAGTGTCATTTACTTCCTCCTCTTGGGCCTGTCTTGTCTGTTCTCACTACCATATGTGAAACTAAGAAGGAATCTTTTAGTACCTACCATGTCTGTCACACCGAAGCTACTTCCTTCCTTTCCCATAACATATTACCAGATTAACTAACTTTAGAAAAACAAAAGAGAAACTTCTTATTTATAGTTTGCAAGTGTTGCCTTTTTTACAAAAGGTGCAGTTTTAATTTCCTTTTAATTGTACACCACCCAAAGCCGTTTGGTGCAAGAGGGCGGCCATGTAAACATGATTAATAAAGAAATAAACAAAATAAGTTTGCATCTTTAATCTTGTGGTTGCAAAGGCTCTATGTGGGTGATTCCCTTGGGGAAAACTCAGATGCAGCTGTGGCTTGAAAGCACCCTTTCCCCAGTCTAAGGACTTAATAAATATTTATATTATTTTATGATGACAGAACTAGAGATAATATAGCTAATGTAGCAATGGCAAGGCCTGCTGGTTAAAGGGCACAGGGAGTTGACTCCTACAAAATTCAACCACTGCTCCATCTGACTCAGTATTGTCTATAGGCAGTGAGAATTATTATCCAACACATATAACAAACCTATCCATAAGTATGGATATAAACCAGGGGTGAAATGCTACCGGTTCGACACGGTTCGGATGTACCGGTAGCAGCCGCCGCCAGTAGTTTGGAGAACCGGTAGCGCGAGGCTCCGCCCACCCACTCAGACATCGCCATTTTCTTTTTTTAAACACTCTGCGCATGCGCAAAGCCTTCTGTGCATGCGCAGAGCGTGAAAAAGCACCTGTGATGGTGGCGCGTGCGTGCGCTTCTGAACTGGTAGGAAAGATAAGTACCGTATTTTTCGGAGTATAAGACACACCTTTTTCCTCCCTAAAAGTGGCTGAAAATTTGGGTGCGTCTTATACTTCGAATGTAGCTTTTTTTTCCAGCCCTAACTAGGTGCTATCAGATCTTCCCAGCTCTTACCTTGCAGGCTTTTTCATTGTTACTCTCTCCAAAGAATGTTTTTCCAGCCCTAAGACTTTGCAGAATTTTTTTTCATTGCTCTACTTGCTCCGAATTAGTTTTTTTCTAGCCCTAACCAGGTGCTAACGATCTTCCCAGCTCTTACTGGCTTGCAGGTTCTTTCATTGTTACTCTTTCAGAAGAAGGTTTTTTTAAGTCCTAACCAGGGGATAAAATAATGTGCTGAAGCTGACCAGACTAAGGACGCTAGCCAGATGAATACCTGGTAGGCAGATTGTTTTCCCCTATTTTCCTCCCCAAAAACTAAGGTGTGTCTTATACTCCGGTGCGTGTTATACTCCGAAAAATACGGTAGATTTCACCACTGATATAAACACTATAAAAAAATCTTCATCCTGGTTACCAGGAAGGTATTGGACATAAAACTTCTTCATTTGCTATTAAAGAACTGGGTGCCTGAAATTTTTTGCTTCAAACAATCGCTGATCTATTTTAAGTAATAATACAGGTAGTCCTCCGCTTACAAGAGTTCGCTTGGTTGAATTTGAAGTTACAACGGCACTGAAAAAAGTGACTTATGAGCATTTTTCACACTTACTGTATGACTTTTTCCGCATCCCCTACATTTGCATTTGTATTAGCATATTCAGATCTGTGCATTTTCTGTCCTCTGTTCGGCATATCACATTCAAATTGACAGTGCTAATTCTGCTTTCTGAATTACTGAACCGGTGTGAAAAAGGATTCCTTGAAAAACTCCAGACGTGGAAGGGAAAAATGGAAGAAAAAAACCCCAGCAAAAACAGCTATTGTATAATTTAGAAAAGCAAAAATGACTAATTTGCATTTCCCCTGAGTTTTAGGGATAGTCTAATAATAGATTTTTCAAAAATTTCCTTTAGAAAGGGGAAACTCTCTTGAATTTTCTTAGGGACTTGCCCTCTGGCTGCCAGTCAGCCAGTGGGTTTGGGTTTGCGTTGGGAAACTACCAGCCAGGCAAGAAGAAGGGATCAAGTGGGGAATTAGCCTTGAGTCACTGCATAGTCGCATGAGACCTAGGACTGGCCCCCTATAGGTTCCCCAAGGGAAGACAAGCAGTCTGGCGAGATTCTTGTATTATAGGTAGAATACCAGTCGCCAATTTGAACTGATTGTTTATGCAATTTCAGGAGGGTCAAAGAAGGTGAACCCTTGACATGGAGGTGGGTTTTAACCCCAAGGTATCAAGGCTTTCCCCACTGCTTGTGGACTGTTTCATTATGCAAAACTATTTGGACTTGCCCTTCAGTCAAAAGATAATAGATGAAAATGCCCTCTGGATAAACCTTTTAATACAGGAAGTCCTTGACTTGTGACTGTTCGTTTAGCCATTGTTTGAAGTTACAACAGCACTTATGACCGTTGCAGTGTCTCTACACTCTTGTGTAAAGCTTGCATCTACAACAGTTGTAGCATTCCGGGGTCACGTGATCGGCATTTGGGACCGTCCCACCTATCTTCCAACATGCAAAGTCAGTGGGCAAGTTGGCAGGGAAGGTCACAAGTTGCAGCCACACAATGTCTCTCTCAATGATCATTAACAAAAAAGGTTGCAAAATTGGGTGTGGTTACTCGATGCTTCAGTTAACGACTTGCACTGCTTAACGATGAATTTTCCGGTCCCATTTGTGGACGAAAGTCAAGGATTATCTGTCCATGAAAAATAAATCAATTATAACTTCTGTTAGGACTATGTCCAAACAGTTGGGTTGTTAATATATAAACAAGCCACCAGTCTATGTTTGTATATATTTAAGTACTACAACTTTAAATGTATTGCTGTATTCTGATTGGCTGTAGTGTTTCAAGTTTGCCATAAGAGGGAGCTAGTGCTCAGGTTCGTTCTCTCTGCTGATTCATTCGTGATTGACTTTGTGTCTGATAGTGAGCTCTGTGTGAAGCTCTGTTATTTCCTGATAGTATTGAAGTGTTTGTAAGCTGTACTATCTTTGTTTGATGTTTAAGACAAAGAAAGGCTGGTAAGAAGATTATTGTACTTCTTGATATTGACTGACTGAATGTGTATGACCTGGACTGTTTAATTGGACTGTGAGGTGGCGCAGTGGTTAAAAGCAGCACTGCAACCTACGTCAGCTGACTGCTAGTTCAGCAGTTCAGCTGTTCAAATCTCACCGGCTCAAGGTTGACTCAGCCTTCCATCCTTCCGAGGTGGGTAAAATGAGGACCCAGATTGTTGGGGGCAAGATGCTGAACTCTGTAAACCGCTTAGAGAGGGCTGTAAAGCACTATGAAGCGGTATATAAGTCTAAGTGCTATTGCTTTTATCTAAAAGTACACTATTTTATACACTTTAACGAATCTATTTGTGACTGGATCATTACTCCTATCCACTGGTTGCCAAGCTTAAATACCCCGTTTCTATGTGCATGTCCCTGATAACCCAGGGGTCGCTCTGCACACTCCTTAACAACTTCTACCTGGGTTAGTCATCTTCTTCCACTAACCAAGCGTGGAACTTCAGGACATGCATGGAGCAGTCAGGGAGAAAGGAAAGCCGTGGTGGCACGGTGGTTAGAATGAAGTATTGCAGGCTGACTCTGCTCAATGCCAGGAGTTCGATCCTGACCGGCTCAAGGTTGACTCAGCCTTCCATCCTTCCGAGGTGGGTAAAATGAGGACCCAGATTGTTGGGGGCAATATGCTGACTCTGTAAACCACTTAGAGAAGGCTGTAAAGCACTGTGAAGCGATATATAAGTCTAAGTGCTATTGCTATTGCCTAGAACAGGGATGGCGAACCTATGGCACGCGTGCCACAGGTGGCACACGGAGCCATATCGGAGGGCACGTGAGGCGTTGCCCTGTCAGCTCCACGGCAAACCGGAAGTTCGGAAAAACGCACTTCCGGTTTGCCGTTGTGCTGTTTTTCGCACTCCGGAGGGTTCAGGGAAGCTTCCTGAAGCCCCGGAATGCAAAAAAAACGACGAAACGGGCAAACCGGAAGTTCGGAAAACGCACTTCCAGTTTGCCATTGGGCTGTTTTTAGCACTCCGGAGGGTTCAGGGAAGCTTCCTAAAGCCCCGAAATGCAAAAAACGGCGAAACGGACAAACCGGAAGTGCGTTTTCCGAACTTCCGGTTTGCCCGTTTCGTCGTTTTTTACTGTCCCAGGCTCTGGTAAGGCCTTTGCGCGGAGGTGGGGTGTGTGTGCACATGCGCAGGGGGCAGCATGGGGGGCGGTTGTGCGCATGCGTGGGGGGGAGGGAACGAGTGTCACGCGAACCAAAAAAGGTTCACCATCACTGGCCTAGAAGCTGAATCAACCCTGACCATCAGTGGAGTGACACTCACATCAATTCAGTACAGTAAACCATCTTCAAATCCTGTAGAGATTTCTAAAGGAAGGAAAACAACAGGTAAATTGCAAAGTAACTTTAAAATGCCTGGAGGGAATATGCTGTAAGCCGAGAGCAGAAAAATGGTAGCATTGGCCCCAGCTACATTGGCATGGAACGAACCCTCTGTAGTCCAGTGGCCATCAGAGAGAATATGTCTTATGGTGAAATCTCCTGGCAAGACTACATACACCAGAGGATTCTCTGAAGGTTGCATGGCAGGTTATAGTAGGAAGGTACAAAGAGACGCACCTTCTGGAATTGCCATGTAAAACTTCAAAGGGTCAGAGCTCCGATGTGGCCAGGCAACCAGTGAAGCTGTTTCAGAATCTGGTAAAATTTATGTCTGGTTGTACTGGTTAAAGTTCTGCCAATTGTGCTGAGCATTGTTCATGAATCACCTTCATAGGTATTTTAATCTGCAATGCATCATAGGTTGTTTTCTCCACCAGGGTCAAAATCTGCAAGAGGGGCATGACATGAGAGGCAACTTAGAACTAAGGAGAAATTTCCTGACAGTGAGAACAATTAATCAGTGGAACAACTTGCCTCCAGAAGTTGTGGGCTGCCACAAAGAAGAGGGAGTCAAACTATTCTCCAAAGCACCTGAGAGTAGAACAAGAAGCAATGGGTGGAAACTAAACAAGGAGAAAAGTAACTTAGAGCTAAGGAGAAATTTCCTAACAGTTAGAACAATTAATCAGTGGAACAGCTTGCCTCCAGAAGTTGTGAATGCTCCAACACTGGAAGTTTTTAAGAAGATGTTGGATAACCATTTGTCTGAAGCGGTGTAGGGTTTCCTGCCTAAGCAGGGGGCTGGACTAGAAGACCTCCAAGTTCCCTTCCAACTCTGTTATTCTATTCTGTCGTGGTCACCGTCTCACTCATTGTGTACACAGACAAGGGGTGGGACTCTGATTGTGACCTTGCATTCATCATCCTGCAAATTTTGAGAAAGTTTGCAAGATCTCCAAGGCCTTCCTGCCATGCACATTTGCAGGGGACCACAATTCTTGGTATTTCCAAGGCTCACGGTGTCTGTCCATCACATCAGGTTGCTGGTTCTCGTTTTCTTCCGCAAAAAGGCCTGTGTGATTTAGCCTGAGTAAACCTTTAGCAGAACATTCTTTGAAGCAGATCGTTGAAAGTGCTTGTTCTTCAATCTTTTCTAGGAAATAACTATGCAAATGTAAGAATGTGTACAGTGTAGGGCAGTCTTCGATTGCATCAAACCGCAACCTGCGAAGTGCCCAGCCATCATAGTGAGGGTTGGGGAAGGCTTGTGCGAGGGCTTATGGATTGAGTAGTCCCCATTTTTAATGTTCATTTTGCCTAGGAATTCATTGGGTTACCTTGGACAAGCCACTTTCTCAGTTATACTGCTTCCGAAACATTATCTGGGATTTATGCCAGATGAAGCACATCACAAGATTTAAGAAGCTTGCACAAACATTAGGAGAATTAGAATAAGATCCCTGATTCCTCACATTTCTCCAAAGAGTTGAAGGTAATGCAACCTTGAGTTGTCCTCAATGACCTGTGGATTAAAGATGGAAAGTTACTAAGTTGCATTGTATTGACCTCATTCAGTCAGTTAGATCAGATAGAACAGTTAAGGCAAGATACCTCTGAGTGATTTATGCCATCCTATAGCCATGAAAAGCCTCTTCTCGTTGTTGTAATTTTAGTACAACCGTAGCTGGATGTTAGATGTTCCTAATAAGAAATTGGGTGGTGATCTACTCAGGACCAGTCAGGAAGCTTTGTTGGGAGCAATGATTTAATTGTGGACCTTGTCCATGTCACGATGTGAATATTGTCAGTTTGTGTATCTCTATGTTTTCTACTGTTTCTTGTATTTATGGTCAAGCAGACGTATGATATATTCTATTACGCATGCCTGCATTCCTGAAGTTAACTCCTTTCCTTCTCTTCCGCCATTTCTGCCAAAGGTAGACGTGATTTATTCATTAGCCGATAAGATGTAGCTTAATGAGGATTCTTTTTATTATTTTCTACTGAAATAAATATTTTGTTAATTAGATTTGAATCTCGGTTTTATTTTCTAAGTAAGAATGACTTCAAAAGGGAAGCAAAGATCCATCAACCTCTGGAGGATTTATTCCTCCCGTTAACAGTCCAAATTTTAACACACTAACCGTACCCTCTGCTTAGATAGACAAATTTGGCAACTGATTTAAATCTCTCCTTGAACTCCACAATCAATGGGAGAACTTGAATCAGTGATTCTTCTTGATCCCAAACCAGCACTTCCACTATCCTCCTCCTCCTCCTCCCCCTCCTCCTCCCCCTCCTCCTCCTTCCTGCTGCTCCTCCTCCTCCTTCCTTCCTTTCTTCTTCTTCTTCTTCTTCTTCTTCTTCTTCTTCTTCTTCTTCTTCTTCTTCTTCTTCTTCTTCTTCTTCTTCTTCTTCTTCTTCTTCCTCTCCCCCTCCTCCTCCCCCTCCTCCTTCTCCTTCTCCTTCTCCTTCCTTCTTTCTCCTCCTCTCCCCTCTCCTCCTCTTCTTCCTTCCTTCCTTCCTTCCTTCCTTCCTTCCTTCCTTCCTTCCTTCCTTCCTTCCTTCCTCCTCCTCCTCCTCCATCATCTCCATTTTCCCAAAACTGCAGGGTTCACTTTTTTTTTCTAGATCAGTCAGATGTGATCCATTGGTTGTGACTAACCAGTTTGTAGCCCAAGTCTTCATGGGTTGGGAGAAAGTGACTGGCCCAAAGTCACTGGCACTGCCTCTCAAGCGTTAGTGGATATGGACATCACATGCATTTTAATGGGATGAATGGAATTTTTCCTAGCACTTAGGTAGATGGCTGGCCCTGTGTTGACTGTTCAAAAATGGCCGCCATTTTGAGCGTAGTCAATCCCCAAAACGTTGATGTACCAGGAGATAGTGGGACGAGTGAGGTTCCCTAACACCCCCAAATATTTTTGCTGTGTACCATAATAGTTATTGAGAACAAATGAAAACACTTCCCGACAATGACTGTGTTGTGGTAACCACAACGTTGGCACTTTGCTTTGTAGCATGCCAGCTTCCCTTTATTTTATTAAAGGAAGCTTAAAAAAGAAAGCAATGCCAAAATAAAAATAAAAATTGAGTACCGAGGGTGGTTCTCATAGGCTGGTATCTTCAGGGAGCACACAATATATCCATTTTTAATCCTTTCTCGACAGGTTAAGAGCACGTTTGAGAATATGGATTAAGCTCATATCACATGCCTGGCTCAAAATCCAGATTATTGTTGCTTCTTCTTTGCTCCTGTTGTTTATTTTCTTTAAAAGTTATGCAGACAGTTTCTAGAATGTATCTCTTTGTCTGCCTGTAAAGTAGATTAAGAAAAAAAAGACAAAGCTAATACTGGAAGTTATTCCTTCAAAGGCTAAGGGGGCTTTTCCCACCGTAGCTGCACTCCAAATATACGTGGACTCCACTCTGCAAAATTTCATGGGACAAGAATTTTGACTTTGCTCTCCAGCCTGGGAAAAGTTATATGCCAAGTTTTAATTGATCCGCCATTTTGTTTTTCCTTTTTAAACAGCAAGCAACGATAGCAGCACAAAATGCACAAATAGTGTGCATATGTCTTTCCGGCTTATAGGAATATCGACAGCCGTTGCCCGAATTAAGAGTGATAAATAAAAAAATATTGTAGCTTGCTTATAGCCCAAATCTTGATTTAATTTGTCATCCTCTGTGTTATCCCTGCATATGTGAAGAGTCTTAGAGGAAAGAGAAGCTAAATATGAAATCTGAAGGCCAATAACTAGGGCAGGGATGGGCAAACTATGGTTCTTTCAGGACCTGTGGACTTCAACTCCCAGAATTCCTGAGCCAGCCATGCATGCATGGCTGGCTCAGGAATTCTGGGAGTTGAAGTCCACAGGTCCTCAAAGAGCCATAGTTTGCCCACCCCTGAACTAGGGCTATCAATAGATACAAACTAAATGTATTCCGCTCTAATCTTGATGGCAGAAAATACGACTTCTGCCATAGAGTAGTAAATGTCTGGAACCCTTTATCTGATCCTGTTGTTAGTTTCTCTAACCCCCGTACCTTTTACCTTAAACTGTCTACCGTGGACCTTACACGTTTCTTAAGAGGTCCCGAAGGGGGCGTGCATAAGCGCATCAGCGTGCCTACCGTCCCTGTCCTACTATACCCATTTGTATGTACTCATTTTATGCGTTTATGGCTATGTTTTGCTTCTTTATAGCCATTTATTTGTGCCATTTTTTCATGTGTCCCGTTTCCTTGCACTTGTTGACAAAATAAATAAATAAATAAATAAATTTAACAATCTGTTGTCTGAAGTTGACATGGTGATATGGCCCAGGGAAGCAACTTGCAAATTGCTTTGTGGATTTTCTTTTCCTTTCTTCCCCCCCCCCCCAAGGAACAGAATGGTTTTGCTTATTCATGGTTTATTAAATAGCCCCCAGGTGGCTGGATTCCTCTAACCACTAAGCTCAGCCTGGAAAAAAGCCACTTTATGTTGTAACACAATGCGTAAAGCTATCTGTGGGTCACATGACCACAGCCCTGCTCGGGAGTATTTTTAAAGAACTGGGGCAGTGCAGGATGCCTTGGTGTATTTGTATTTGATTATTTGTCAAGCATATATGATTATAAGCAAAGTACAAACAGTAAAACATGATTGAATATATATGTAATATTACAAGCATGAATAAAAGTAAAAGAGGTATGATTATATGGGTACATAGGACAGGAACGGTAGGCACGATTGTGCGCTTATGCACGCCCCTTACCGACCTCTTAGGAATGGGGTGAGGTCGATGGTAGATAATCTGAGGTTGAAGTTTTCGGGGTTTGGGGAAGAAACTACTGAGTCAGGTAAAGTGTTCCAGGCGTTGACAACTCTGTTGTTGAAGTCGAATTTTTTGCAATCAAGTTTGGAGCGGTTTACATTAAGTTTATATCTATTGTGAGCTCGTGTATTATTGCGGTTGAAGCTGAAGTAGTCATTAACAGGTAGGACATTGAGGCAGATAATTTTGTGAGCTACACTTAGGTCAGATCGAAGGCGGCGGAGTTCTAAATTTTGAAGTCCCAAAATTACAAGTCTGGTTTCATAAGGAATTATGTTGTGAACAGAGGAATGTAATACTCTTCTTGTGAAGTATCGCTGGACATTCTCAATTGTGTTAATGTCTGATATGTGGTGTGGGTTCCAGACTGATGAGCTGTATTCAAGAATCGGTCTAGCAAATGTTTTGTATGCTCTGGTTAAGAGTACAATGTTACCGTGGCTAGTGACCATAGGTTGGGTTGGGTGTGCAAAAGGCCTGGCCCTCACTCTGTATGTGTTCCTCTCTTTGCAGAGGAATGCTAGCAGTGCCTCGGAATGCCTTATGTAGACCGTCAGAATCGAATTTGCGGATTCCTGGATATTGAGGATAATGAACCCTGTGGGAAGTTCCTGCGTCGGTATTTCATTCTGGATACCAAAATCAACAGCCTTTTGTGGTACATGGACAATCCTCAGGTGAGTCACTCCCTCTAAGCATTTTGTTAAGTTCCTAAAAACCCTCATTCAAGAGCATTGACTCAGCCATCCATCCTTCCGAGGTGGGTAAAATGAGGACCTAGATTGTTGGGGGCCAATGTGCAGACACTGTAAACCGCTTAGAGTGTTGAGATAAGAATTACTCTCATCAGAAGCGAAATGAATCTTTTCCTGAAACTCTGACATTATCAATATAAACCGCAGTGTACATGCTAAGGTATAAGATATTTCATTACAAAAATAATAAATCACATCCTGGCTATAAACATAGGTGTTGCTTCGTGCAGAAGCAGAAGACAAAAGGAAAGAATCAAAAGAAAGGAATGTACACATGCGTACTAGGAACATATTAATCACGTGCTCAGGAATAAACCATTATATTTGATAGGGATGCATCTCCCTGCATATACATGTAACAGGCAACATAAAATCACAGCCTGACATAGAGAGGGTTGTAAAGTACTGTGAAGTGGTATATAAGTCTAACTGCTATTGTTATCGATGTCTTATCTCTCTCTATGTCTATCTCTGTCTCTCACTCTATCTGTCTATCATCTATCTATTAATATCTATCATCTATCTATCTATCTTTCTCATTATCTATCTATCTCTATCTATCTATCTATCTATCTATCTATCTATCTATCTATCTATCTATCTATCTATCTATCTATCTATCTATCTATCATCTATCAATTGTAATCTATTAGAATGCAATATTGCAGGCTAATTTAGCTCACTGCCAGGAGTTCGATCCTGACTGGCTCAAGGTTGACTCAGCCTTCCATCCTTCCAAGGTGGGTAAAATGAGGACCCAGATTGTTGGGGCAAAAAGATTACTCTGTAAACCGCTTAGAGAGGGCTGTAAAGCACTGTGAAGCGATATATAAGTCTAAGTGCTATTGCTATTAAGGGGATAGATGAGATGGGTGCAGATCAGGAGTGGGTTCTAACTTACCTCGCTGTCGGTTTGCTTCCTCCCGTGCTGTGTGGCATTAAAAAAAAGCCGAAAACAAGATGGCGACACATGCGCAATGCCGGAAAGTTGGCTTCTGCACAAGCGCAGAAGAAAAAAACCCCAGAAAAAATCCCCCCCAAAAAAATCCCCCCCCCAAAAAAATCCCAAAAAATTCCCCAAAAAAAGAGATGGCGGCGCCCACGGACCGGCACCGACCGAACCAGTTCCGTGACGTCATTGTGACATCACCAGCAGTTTGCTACCGGTTCGGGTGAACCGGTCCGAACCAGGAGGAACCCACCTCTGGTACAGATGGTTTTTCTTTTCTTTTTTAATTAAATAATCTTTATTCGGTTTTTAAACTTTAAAAAAAACATACATAATAACACACAACATCAAAGAGAAAAAAGAAAAAAGAAAACATTAAGAAAAGGGGGAAAAAGGAAAAAAGGAAAAAAAATACAAACACTAATACACAAAAAACGGCATTTCATTTTAACAGCTATACCTTTGTGTAACTAAATCCAGTTTTGCAATCTTACTACATTGGTTGCTTTTAACCTTTATCCCTTTTACTATTTAGTTCAAACTAATCTAAAACGTATTTATACATATTTACATTATTTTTCATATTTATATCCTCGAATTATGTGCATCGATAATAATCATTTTTATTGTTATGAAGGAGATGGTAAGGAAAGATTTTTCGGATCAAGTCTTCTTCTGTGTCCATAATTTTAAATTTTTATTTGATTGTAACCAGGAATAGGTACAGATGGTTTTTCAACTTTCTCATGGAACTAAGGCGCAGTTACAAATGATATTTCGGTAGATGCATGAAAGCAATTAATGCGTGTGGTTCCAAAATTATAAATGACTTTCTGTGCAAACTCTCTTTCCCCTCAAAATTACCGAAAGATACAATTGTACTTTAATCTTTAAAACCTTGAGAATGAATGTCCATTGGAGAGGGTTTCCTCCTTTAAATTCTTGGGAGTGCTCATTAGTCAAGGTTTCACCTGGAAAACCAACACGTCCCTGGTGGTTACTAAGGCTCAACAGAGACTTCATTTCCTTAGAGTCCTGCGGAAAAATCAGACGGAACAACGGCTGATGACTTCCTTCTATTGGTCCACGATAGAAAGTGTCCTCATATACTGTATCACAATATGGTACGCTGGTTTAACAGCTGCGGACAGGAAGGCACTACAGAGAGTGATCAATTCGGCACAAGAAACCATTGGTCGCCCTCTAACACCGCTGGATGACATCGCCCGGTCTCACTTTTTTCAGCAGAGCAAAGAAGATACTTAGGGATGATTCACACCCTGGCTAGTGTCTCTTTTCACTTTTACCATCGGGCAGAAGACACCGAAGTATAGCCAGCCGGACAACCAGTTTAAAAACAGCTTCTACTCATGGGCTGTCAGACTCCTATACACAATCACAATCACTCCACGTACATATGGAAACATATGACTAGTTTCCCCCCCTCCAAATTACTTGTATAAGGATTATGCTCTATACTATTCATGTTGTCTTGTATTTTCTGTTATGGATTGTATCAGTAGAGGCTAAACCAATTTTGTTGTATACATAATGTACAATGACAATATATAAATAATAAATTATTATTGTTGTTGTTGTTGTTGCTGTTGTTTCTGAAACAGTCTGGAAAATTACCAAAAGATACATTTGTTTGTCTTTTTGCGTAACTATAGAATCAACATAAAAGACAAATCATTATGTCAATAATCAATTTAGATTTGGATTTAATGGACATTTGGATTTAACAGACACCTTTTTCAAATGGTCGATAAATGGAGAGTATCTTTTGAATCCTACCCTCTAATTGCACTTAAATAGATCCATGCTCAGTTAAACATGTCTACAATGTTTATAGGACATTCAGATAGGTGTCAAAGTTCATAATCTATTATTTAAAAAATTTTCTCTTCTTTTGATAATATATCATGGTATATGTATTGATGCTTATATGAAGAATGTTAAAAAATAAAAAAAATTAAACAAAAAAAAGTTCATAATCTATTATCCTATTGTAAGAGCCGAGGTGGCACAGTAGTTAGAGTGCAGTACTGCAGGCTACTTCAGCTGACTGCTAGCTGCAGTTCGGCAGTTCAAATCTCACCGGCTTCTTACAATTTATATTAATATTGATTGTTTCCTGATTGCTTATTTGAACCCTATGGCAATCATTAAGTGTTTTTACCTCAGGATTCTTGACAAATGTATCTTTTCTTTTATGTACACTGAGAGCATATGCACCAAAGACAAATTCCTTGTTTGTCCAATCACACTTGGCCATTAAAGAATTCTATTCTATTCTATTCTATTCTATTCTATTCTATTCTATTCTATTCTATTCTATTCTATTCTATTCTATTCTATTCTATTCTATTCTATTCTATTCTATTCTATTCTATTCTATTCTCAAGGTTGACTCAGCCTTTCATCCTTCTGAAGTGGGTAAAATGAGGACCCAGATTGTTGGGGGCAGCAGGCTGACTCTGTAAAACCGCTTAGAGAGGGCTATAAAGCACTGGGAAGCAGTATATAAGTCTAAGTGCTATTGCTATCTCTGATAGAGATATTTATGTATGTGTAACCATATAAATAATCTAGGTGTGTGATTTATATGCCAGAAAACAGAAGTAAACCTAAAGTGTGCTTACTTCAGTGTACAGTAAAGCCTTAATTTTATGGATCATTACAAAAGGTGAATTCTTAAATCCAAATGTCCATTAAATCCAAATTGATATAATTGGTATGATTTGTCCCTTTCGGTAATTTGGTGATTGACATAATGATGTCCGTTGAGTCTTATTTACTTCATTTGCAATGATGCAAAATTATGCAAGTGATGCAATTATGTTGATTCTGTAGTTATGCAAATGGACAAATGATGTATCTTTGGGTGATTTTTCCAGACTGCTTCAGAAAAAAATAGGCAGGAACATATATTTATTCTGAAGATTTTAAAGATTAAAGTACAATTGAAACCAGATGTTTTCTTTTAG
This sequence comes from Diadophis punctatus similis, assembly GCA_023053685.1. Classification (NCBI taxonomy): domain Eukaryota; kingdom Metazoa; phylum Chordata; class Lepidosauria; order Squamata; family Dipsadidae; genus Diadophis; species Diadophis punctatus. Next base: position 11,737,955 of record JALIGW010000024.1, read on the forward strand.
GAGTAATGGAACTGTCTTTTATACATGACAACTGCAGTGAAATAATTACATGCTCAAAAGCGGAAAGTGCAATAAATAAATAAATAAAAATAGAAAGTAGAAACTTCGGATTTCTTTTGCAGCAAGTATAAGTGCGATTATAAAGTTATCTCTTATTTTATTATTACAAAAAAAGCCTTCTCCTTTTTTTTCTATTATCTAATTTTTTTTCCTAATAATCAAAACTGAAAGTTATAAGTGCATTATTTTCTGTTTCATGCAAAAAAAGTCTGTCAGGGCTTTGCAGTCAGCCATGAATAATTGTTTTTTCTCTAATCGAGGAAACCAATTTAGCCTTCTTTGCATGTTCCAGCATCTTCATCAACCGTTCCTCTATTGTGGGTAGTATCAAACTTTTTTTACTTTTGAGCGTACAGTCATCTAGCTGCAGCTGTCATGTATTAAAAAAAAAAGCCAATGCAATCCTAAATTGCATCAACAGAGGGATTTAATCAAGATTAAGTGAGGTGCTAATACCACTCTAAAAAGCCTTAATAAGACCACACCTAGAATACTGCATCCAGTTTTAGTCACTACACTATAAAAAAGATGTTGAGACTCTAGAAAGAGTGCAGAGAGCCGAGGTGGCGCAGCGGTTAGAGTGCAGTACTGCAGGCCACTTTAGCTGACTGTGATCCGCAGGTCAGCGGTTCAAATCTCACCGGCTCAAGGTTGACTCAGCCTTCCATCCTTCCGAGGTAGGTAAAATGAGGACCCAGATTGTTGGGGGCAATATAAATATACATTGCTTACTGGTGTAAACCGCTTAGAGAGTGCTTGCACTGTGAGGCGGTATATAAATCTCACTAATAAATAAATAAATAAATAAAAACCAAGATAATTAGGGGACTGGAGGCTGAAATATATAAAGAACGGTTGCAGGAACTGGGCATGACTAGTGAAGAGAAGGACCAGGGGAGACATGATAGCAATGTTCCAGTATTTGAGGGGCTGCCACAGAGAGGAGGGGGTCAAGCTATTTTCCAAAGCACCTGAAGGCCAGACAAGGAATAATGGATGGAAACTGAAGAAGTAGAGATTCAACCTGGAAATAAAGAGAAATTTTCTGACAGCGAGAACAATCAACCCATGGAACAGAAGTTGCCTTCAGAAGTTGTGGGTGCTCCAACACTGGAGGCTTTCAAGAAGAGACTGGACTGCCATCTTTCAGAAATGGTGTAGGGTCTCCTACTTGAGCGGGGGGTTGGACTAGATGACCTGCAAGGTCCCTCCCAACTCTGTTAATCTGTAAATCTGTAAAGTTCCATGGCTTATTTTTTTTAGCTGTCTGCCCATTAAGGCCAAAAGAAAAGTCTCTAGTTTCAATTGTACATCCGTCTCTAAAATCTGAATGAATGGTACATATTTACTTATTGTATGTCCAAACATTTTTGGCTCTTCTACGCTTCCACCATAGATGATAACATGTCCCTTCATTGTAATCCCACATTCGTAATGAGAAAATCCAAGCCAGTGGTTTTCTCTGACTCATCTCATATACCTTTGTCTGTCTGAGCATCTTAGCAAGAAAACCGCAGCAAATATTTTTATCTGAGAAGCCGCGTCTCTCCCCCCTGGGGGGAACTGAATGGGGGCTTATTTGTTCAACTTTAAAAAAAAAGAGCCCACCAGAGTACCATCTGCAGTATTTACCAGCTTTTAGCTACTGCAGGTAGTTCCCGACTTACAACCGCAAAGAGAGTCTAAAATTTTCATTGCTAAGCGAGACAGTTAAGCGAGTCTTGCCCCATTTTACTTTGCAGTAGCGCTTAGACCTGTACACTTATGTACTGCTTTATAGTGTTTTACAGCCCTCTCTAAGCGGTTTAAAGAGTCAGCCTATTGCCCCCCAATGAACTGGGTCCTCGTTTCACCGACCTCGGAAGGATGGAAGGCTGAATCAACCTTCAGCCGGTCAGGATCGAACTGCTGGCAGTTGGCAGAATTAGCCTGCAATACTGCATTCTGACCACTGCGCCACCATGGCTCCTGTTACAGTGAATCACTGCAGTTAAGTTAATAATATTATTGTTAAGGGAATCAGGCTTCCTGCAAAAGGTGATCACACAATCCCGGGACATTGCAATTGTTATAAATATGAGTCGGTTGCCAAGCATCTGAATTTTGATCACGTGGTCATGGGGATGCTGCAGTAGTCGTAAGTGTGAAAAACGATCACAAGTCCCTTTTTTAGTGCTCTTGTAACTTGGAACAGTGACTAAATGAACTGTGGTAAGTTGAAGACTATCTGTACCTCAGTGTTGTGGTCCGCCAGCGGCCCGCAGAGCTGGCAGCAGAGTCAGACAGCGAGGAGGCTGGGGAGGAACATGGGCCAGTCCTGGAGTCTGGAGAAGGCTCTGTGTCAGAGGCAGAGATGGGGCCCGGGCCATCTGGGAGGTCTGTGCTGACTCCGGAGCCTCCAGAGGCTGACATGAGCGAGGCAGAGGAACAGGGGGAGCTCCAGGGAGTGTAGCTACTGAATTGAAGTTCTGACTTTCGATTTTATTTTTGCTGATGATAACGCATCACTACATCCGTGTTACTGCCAAGAAAATTGTTGGGTGTTCAGAAAGTCAGGGACAGTTGAACTTGATTTGAAAGAGATGTCGCCTTTCACTTCCAAATAAGCAAAGCAAGAACTCTATCCCTGTAATGGACTCTTGATTTTTTTTTACTTTTATTTCAGAATCTGGCTGTAGGCTCAAAAGCGGTAGGATCTCTACAACTGACCTACATCTCTAAGGTAAGGCTAAAATAGAGTTCTGGGTCTTCCCGGGAACTTATTGTTAGTCCTGATGATTTCCCTGCATTTCTGGTTCTCATAAATTCTTGTTCTTGATTTTTTTAAGAGTTCTACCTCTTTGCCTCATAATCAAACAAACATATATAACTCAATGAGGAGAACGCTTGGCCAGGATGGATAGGTGGTGTGTCTCATGATCACAGGTCTTTTCATTTCTGACATGGAGCTGTGTAAGCATTAAGCAGCAATAGTAAAAGTGCAAGTTTCTTAATAAAATCTATTTGTCGGAAAAGGTGATTATTGGTGACCATAGGCTAATCCTTACTCATCCAACTGATGAGCTGTTGTGGCCTGTCGGCCGCCGGCCCCTCCAGCAGCCCAATCAGAGGAGGAGGCGGCGTGGGAGTCAGGGTCAGCATCAAGGCAACCTGAGAGCTCCGAGGGGGAAGAGGGAATGGAGCTGGCAGAGAGAGAGAGACAGAGGTGGAGCCTGGGCCATCCGTCAGCCCTCAGATGGAGAGTCCACAGCCCCCAGGTCTGGAGGTGGCTGATGAGAAAAAGGAGGAACAGCTGGGTCCAGTGCCTGACGCACGGCTGTGCAGAAGGCAGAGGAGAGGAGAGCAGTGGAAATCTATGGGCCGGTCCTTGGGACGGAAGAGTCACCACTGTTAGCAAAGCCCCACCCTGGGGACAAAAGGCAGGGGGCGGAGATAAATAGATGTGGCAGATGTGGCAGACAACTATTCATCTCCCTGCCGGACAGACTTGTTAGCCTGCAGTGAGAGAGAAACTTTTTGCCGGGCTGTTGGCGCTCCTAATAAAGGAATCATTGATTTAACTACAGAGGGTTTGTCATATCGGGGAGCTGGGTCAGAACATGGGCAACCTCAACCTGACTACCTCAGATTGAAGGTCTTCATCAGCTTGATGGCTAAGGATTAGTCTATGGTAGGGAAGCTAAAAAAAGAAATGGCCAACATGCATGAATTTGCTGGAACTGATTTTTGTGATTTATATCCTGCCACGGACTCCGTAGAGGTAGACGCGACAAAAAGAGCGAGCAAATAAGTTGAGGATAAGAAGAACTGGAGGAGAAGGAAGTCCCAGGTCACAAGACCTGTTCTTTGGGCTGAGTTAGTTATCTCACCGGCTTTCTCACCTCACTGCTCTGTAAAGTGGCTTCCGTTATAGTCTGAACTCTTTCTCAAATTAGTGGCAGTAGGTTTAGCCACCCTCTCTAGGTGCAACAGGACTGGAATGTTGATGTTGGCAGGAGAGAGAACGTGGTGCTCTCAAATTCATAAAGAGCCTGTCTCTGTCAGGGCAGGACCACTTGCGAAGTTCCAGTTAAGTTGATTTATTGCTCGTGCCTATAGACAAGAATCTAGTTAACGAATTGTCAGCACTACATTGGTGCTAGATAAAGAGTTAACAGAATTCTAGAGTGGTTGGACTGTAGGAACCTAATGACTTCATGGGCTGTCGTCACTGACAGAGATAGTTAGCTTAATTTAGGACATGTTTCTTTAAGACATTGCATTAGGGGAATTGTAGTTTAAATTGCACTCTGGGTATTGTAGTTTCTTTTTATTATTATTATTATTATTATTATTATTATTATTATTATTATTATTATTATTATTATTATTATTATTATTATTTTTCTTCATTAATCACATCTAAATATTTTAATGCAGATCTACATCCGTTTTTACAACGTTGTTATTTCTCGATTATGCACAATAAATCATAAATCTCTCCTATCTTCATTTTCTTCTCATGTTGTATTGTAGTTTCACATGTGACCACATCTATGTGTCCTTATTGGTTCTCATTTGGGAGGAGGAGTTAGTCATGTTAGCACTTCAGTTAGCCTTCGTTCTTCACGGAATCTGCATCATGTAGAACCCGGGACAATCAATATCTTTTTACTGTTCTGGTCCGAGTTGAGCTCTTTCCAGTGTATTAACTCAGCACAACGGCGTATCACAGATTATTTTATTACAGGCATCTCCAATCATAACTTACGATTACGTAGAGCAATTCTTCTGTGGTATAATCTTTCCCATGGTGCAGGTAAAAAGATATTGATTGTCCCGGGTTCTACATGATGCAGATTTCCGTGAAGAACAAAGGCTAAGTGGAGTGCTAACATGACTAACTCCTCCCTGATGAGAACCAATAAGGACACATAGATGTGGTCACATGTGAAACAATACCCAGAGGGCAATTTAAACTACAATTCCCATAATGCAATGTCTTAAAGGAACAGGTCCTAAATTAAGCTAACTATCCCTGTCAGTGATGACAGCACACTCCAGGCTAATTCCTCTCTTGACTCCACCCTCTCTGCCTTTCCTTCTCCTACAGTCTCTTTTCTAAAACCAACAATCCAGCATCTCAGGCAACCACATCAGCAGCCCTTTTCCATTTGCTTTCTTTGCAGGTCAGCGTGGCTACCCCCAAACAAAAGCCGAAAACACCATTCTGTTTTGGTAAGCCTTAATTGGGGGGGGAGCACTGTCTTTCACTGGACGGGGGCACATTTACCTTTTGGTCCCTATGCTGAAGAACTGATTTTGGGAAAGGTTTTTCAAGGGTGAAAGGGATGATCGGAGCTAAAGACTTGCTTTTTGTCCCCTAGGCCTCTCCCAACAGGCAAATATGGCTGAGTTTGGGGAGGCTAGCTATTCTGTGTGAGTGCCTCTAGCCTACAGCGTGTGTTTTTGCCTGATTGCGCCCTCCCCCAAATTAAATGATCAAATCTGAAATGTTCAGCCCTGGTTTGCTCTTGGAGAACTGCAGATGAGATGCTTTGTTGCTATGTGCAGGGACATGGACCATGAGTTGTCCATGGACCATGAGTTATCCATCTAGGAGCCGAGGTGGTGCAGTGGTTAAAAACAGCACTGCGACCTTCAGCTGATTGCTAGTTCAGCAGTTCAGCTGTTCAAATCTCACCGGCTCAAGGTTGACTCATCCTTCCATCCTTCCGAGGTGGGTAAAATGAGGACCCAGATTGTTGGGGGCAATATGCTGAACTCTGTAAACAGCTTAGAGAGGGCTGTAAAGCACTATGAAGCGGTATATAAGTCTAAGTGCTAAGTGCTATTCCACAAGCAAAAATGCGGTGCAAACCTCACAAGTACTTCCTGGGAGGAGGCATCCAATCCAAACATTTTAATATTTATTTTATTTATTTATTTATTTTATTTGTCAAGACGTGTACAAGGTAACAGGTATGGTATAAACATAAACAAGAGCAAAGTGGGTATAGGTATATTTGGACAATAAGATAGTAGGACAGGGACGGTAGGCAGGATGGTGCGCTTATGCACGCCCCCTTACAGACCTCTTAGGAATGGGGTGAGGTCTACTGTAGACAGTCTAAGGTTAAAGTTTTTGGGGTTTGGGGAAGAAGCCACAGAGTCAGGTAGTGCATTCCAGGCATTGATCACTCTGTTGCTGAAGTCGTATTTTCTGCAGTCGAGTTTGGAGCGGTTTACATTAAGTTTGAATCTATTGTGTGCGCGTGTGTTGTTGCGGTTGAAGCTGAAGTAGTCATTGACAGGTAGGACATTGTGGCAGATGATTTTATGAACTACATTTAGATCAGATCGAAGGCGGCGTAGCTCTAAGTTGTCTAAGCCCAAAATTTCAAGTCTGGTGGAATAAGGTATTTTGTTGCGAGCAGAGGAGTGGAGGACTCTTCTTGTGAAATATTTCTGGACTCTCTCGATTGTATCAATGTCCCATATTTTGCTCTTCAAATTCAGAGCATTGTCTGGTCTTAACATATAGGTGGAAAGTGGGCAAGTAAATTCACTTCTTACTCAGGAAGCAACATTGGTTAATGTTGGTGGCTCTTTAACTGCACCAACGTGGGAGTCAAATGGAGATTTGAGCACTCTTGAAGCAGAGAGTTCTTTGCAGAAAGGGAGGGGAAGGGTAAAAAGGCCATCTTCAAGTTGAGTTCAATTCTTGGCCTGATGGAGACCTCTTTACAAACTTTTTTTTAAGAGTAATGAGGAAGTGGGTCACCATCTCCTTTTAAGATGATGACGCATAACACTGCAACCTAACTTGGTGCGTGGGATTTCCCTGTGGCTCCCTACCCAAGTGGTAAGCTGGTGTGACCCTACCTACTTTCATGAGGACCAGCCAAGGTCAGTAAGTTATTTCCACCTTCTCAGAAGGGCAGGCTTACGGATATAATTTTGACCTTATGGCTGGAAAAATATTTACTCCTAGAAACGCCATCAGTGGAGAGAGAATTATTTGTCAAGTTTAGATTCGAACTTTTAGATACTAACGTTAAATTCGGCCGGTATCGGAAAATCCCATATGACGAAAGAACATGTATATGTGGGGCAAACATCGTCGAGGATACGGCGCATATAATATTTGAATGTAGGATGTATGAGGAAGTAAGAAAACAATACCTGTCCCCAATTATAAATAAATTTTCCCACTGGAATGTAAGGCATAAATTAACATTTCTATTGAAGGCAGACTCTCCTTCCCCTGGTAAGGGCCATCACTCGCTATCTTAATAGGATGACAGCAATAGGAGCCAGCTACATTGAAAAGAATTTCATTGATTGTAAGAAAGATGAGCTGAGTTAGAGACGAGATATTTTATTTGGGTTATCTAGTTTTAGAAATTTAGTTATCAAATTTTGATATCGTTGAATTTTGATGTCATGTACCATATATATTTTTGTACGGTTGTTTCTGTACCTGTTTGTTCAGTTTTTCTTTTGTTTTTTGAAAAGGCCTTCGGGCTATTCAATAAATGTAAATGTACCTTATGGTAGATCCTCAGTAGGTCTCTTCCAAAGGAGAACCACTGGGTCTTGATCCTTGTGGCATAACTTAGAGGTGGATTTCCACTAGCTTAGCCTAGCTTTGCACAGGAAGAAGAAATTGAAGCCTAAGAAGAAAGAAATATTTCATCAGAGCCTCAAGCCCTCCTGTTCTTCTACGTTAAGGAGAAGTGACTGAGATGGATTAGACAGTAGGATTGAAGTAAACATCTTCAGACAGGAAGCCCTGGGGAATTAGGGAGGAAGTGACAGAACCACGCGAGATGGAACTGGTTGACTGCCTTTGTCCTTCCCAGACAATGTATTATTCTATTACTCTGATTTCTTTTCTTTTTTCCACCTCTTTAAGCTTTGAAGAATATATTTATTTATTTATAAAAAATTATAGGCTGCCCATCTTACTTCAAGGTAACAATCATAAAAAAATCATATAATCATTAAAAAATCAAAATTATATAAAATCATAAAAAACAATTATAATCATTTTACAATCATAAAAAAATCAAAATTATATGAACTAAAAACATAAATAACTGAATACAAAATCCAAAACACGACGGCCCAATTAAAAGATGGGGAGGACGGGACCAGGATGGTGGGGAGGTGGGATCTGTTGCCAATTGATCAACCACCTCCACTGTGATAACTCCCCCATTGGAGCCAGAAGCTAACTGGGAGAACCCATTGTTACATATCCACATCAGTAGTGGGTTCCTACCGGTGCGGCCCACTCTACCGCACCGGTAGCGGCGGGCTGGTGACGTCATCGAGAGGCGACCACCCCGCTGCGGTCGGTTGCCAGTGCATAGGAGCTGCCATCTTTTTTGTGAATGTTTTGGCGATTTTTTGCTTCTGCACATGCGCGGAAGCAAAATCTCACCAAAATCTGACAAGGGGACGCGCGCGCGCATGAGATTTCAGCAAGATTTCGCTTCCACGCATGCACGGAAGCAAAAAATCGCTGAAATCGCGTGCATGCGCGCGTCCCCTCACAAGATTTCGGCGAGATTTTGCTTCCGCGCATGCGCGGAAGCAAAATCATGCAAGGAGCGCGCGTAGCGAGTGCGTGCACGCATGAAACATGGTGATGCGCGCGCAGTGCACTGGTAGCAAGGTAAGTGAGCAACCCGCCCCTGATCCACATGCATGGAAATAACAGCAAACCTGAGGGTGATCTAGAGGAGGGGTCTCCAACCTTGGCAACTTTAAGACTTGTGGACTTCAACTCCCAGAATTCTGGGAGTTGAAGTCCACAAGTCTTAAAATTGCCAAGGTTGGAGACTCCTGATCTGGAAGTCAGCCTGTTAGAGAAAATTGCCGTGTTTTCAGAAGCACACACCAAACTTTGTTGAAATATAAAGAGGTGTTCCATCTCCACCTTCCAAAGAGAGGCTGAGTAACATCCCCGCTTATTCGGGAGCTGCAGATGGGACGGCTAGAAATGGTCGGTGGGAAGGCAGATAAGCAGTAGGACAGAATGGTTGAGAAGTAAACCTTATCGTGTTTTGCTTTGTTCAAGGCGAGGGAAACATGGCTTGTTTTCAGACTTCTCTGGGATAGGCGCCCAGTTCTAATAGAAATAACCATATCTAAATGAGATTGCACTTGGACAGAAATAATGCCCTTTCGAAACTAAGGAAGTTCCTTTGGAAAGTTGGCCCACCAATCAAAGGAAAAGTAGAGCTTGCTAAATAATAATAAACAGGGATGTATCAAGGTTACAGTTTTCTGCTCAGAAATCACCCCATTCTGTGGTTTTCGGTTCACCTAGCCCCCTTTCCTTAATTGGACAATCATTCTGTAGCATATCTCCTTGGTAGAAACATATTTTTCTCAACTGATGTGCTGCCACCACCTGTTTTAAATTGGAACCATCTTTCTCCTTTAATTCTAGGTACAGGCGAAGCATGGATAACCTCTTCCGTCTTTCCCTGTATCTGCATGAAAACAAATCGTTTTATGCAAGGGTTGGTAGATGAGCAGTGAGTGGAATGAAGGGGACAAGGGCTGTCCCTAAATTAGAAGGTCAAGAAGCATATAGAATATTCATTTTATTAATGCGAAGGTTGGCACTCCCGCCATATATTTTGCAGGCAAAAGTTAATGAAAAAGTCAACCTGGCGTCTTCAGTGAAAACATAAATCGAACGCACCCGATTTATCGTTTTCTCAGGCATAAAACAATCACTCCACTCTCACAGGCATTTCCGGCAGTCAAGAATCAGCGAAAGCCCTTGCTCTTAGTTTGAGGCATACAATTGGGAACTGCATGTGGTTCTCAAAAAGCTTGGTCGCAGCCAGGGGTGGGCGTCAAAATTTTTAGCAAGGGGTTCTCTGCCCGGTTGCTGGGTGGGTGTGGCCATGGTGGGTGGGTGTGTCCACCACGGCGGGGGTGGGCGTTTTTTGCCCTCCCCGGGCTCCGGAGGCTTTCCTCAAGTCTCCGAGAGAGCGAAAACGGCCTCCCCAGGCTCCGGAGGCCCTCTGGAGGCCGGAAACAGGCCTGTTTTCGGCCTCCCTGAACTTCCGGTAGGCCCGTTTTTCGCCCTCCCCGAGCCTCCGCGCGTGCCCTGCACTTACCTGCATCCAAAATGGGCCGCGTGGGGACTCCTGGAAGGGGAGGGGCAGGGTGGGTGGGGCCAGCCAGGAGTGAGATTTGGGGGTTCTTCAAACTGCATAGAATCTTAGCTAGAGATTCTCCCGAACCCCTCTGAACCCCCAGCAGCCCACCCCTAGTTGCAGCCCTAAAAAAAAACCTGAAGTTATTAAATTGCCTTTTTTTATATGGCAGGAGACAAGGATTAAATGCACAACTCATTTGTTGCTTTAAGTAGCTGGGCACAATAGTTCTCTCTTCTCCTCCGAACAACTGTGCTGTTGAATCTCAGCAGCAAAATTTGGGGAAGCTCTCGGGATCACAAAAAAGGGCCTTTTGAACTCATCCTGTGGACTTCCTGGGGTGGTGGACCATGCAACGGGAGCTTCTTGGAGAAATTGAAACTGGTTCACGGAGCAGGGAATGAGGAGTGGAGACGACCCTCACTCTGTCAAGGACCTTGGAGTACTCATCTCGAATTATCTAAGTGCCAGAGCTCACTGTAACAGCATTGCCAAAAAGGCATTTAGAGTTGTTAACCTAACCTTGCGAAGCTTCTTCTCCAGTAATATTGAACTACAAACTAGGGCATACAAAACTTTTGCTAGACCAATTCTTGAATACAGCTCATCTGTCTGGAACCCGCACTGTATATCAGATATTAATACAATTGAGCGAGTCCAGAGATATTTCACGAGAAGAGTCCTCCACACCTCTGTTCACAACAGAATACCTTATACCAGGGGTCTCCAACCTTGGCAACTTTAAGACTTGTGGACTTCAACTCCCAGAATTCCTCAGCCAGCAAAGCTGGCTGAGGAACTCTGGGAATTGAAGTCCACAAGTCTTAAAGTTGCCAAGATTGGAGACCCCTGCCTTATACGATCAGGCTTGAAACATTGGGCTTAGACAACTTAGAACTACAATGCCTTTGGTCTGACCTAAGCGTGGTACACAAAATTATCTGCTACAATGTCCTACCTGTCAATGACTACTTCAGCTTCAACTGCAATAATACACGAGCACACAATAGATACAAACTCAATGTAAACCGCTCGAAACTCAACTGCAGAAAATACGACTTCAGCAACAGAGTGGTCAATGCCTGGAATGCACTACCTGACTCTGTGGTTTCTTCCCCAAACCCCAAAAACTTTAACCTTAGACTGTCTACAGTCGACCTCTCCCCGTTTCTAAGAGGTCTGTAAGGGGCGTGCATAAGCGCACCAACGTGCCTACCGTCCCTGTCCTAACGTCCCCCTTTATTCGTATCCATTTCCTGTATTCATAATCACGTTTATACTTATATTTGTTATCTTATACATGCTTGACAAATAAATACAATAAAAATGAATAAAAACCTTTGTCTCCTGCAGTTATCAACGCCTTGTCTCAGCGCTATGTCTTGCAAGCAAATGACCAGAAAGATCTGCATGACTGGGTGGAAGCGCTGAACACTGCCAGCAAGATTACAGTAGGTCTTCTCCCTTCACAATCACCTGGGCTTCCCAAGCCGTCTTATTTATTTATTATTTATTTTGTGAGATTTATATACCGCCTCACAGTGCAAGCACTCTCTAAGCGGTTTACACCAGTAAGCAATGTATATTATTTATATTGCCCCCAACAATCTGGGTCCTCATTTTACCTACCTCGGAAGGATGGAAGGCTGAGTCAACCTTGAGCCGGTGAGATTTGAACCGTTGACCTGCGAATCAGTCAGCTAAACTGACCTGCAGTACTGCCTCTAACCGCTGCGCCACCTCGGCTCTTCCACTAAAGATCCTCGGGGGAAGGGAGAGAGCAGGTCATTTTATCTGGGTGAAGGCTGTATCTTGCTGCTGGTCTCCTTGTATATTCTTTTTAGGAATTGGATCAGCTTTGTGCCAGGAATGGGAATGCGGGTGAAATTAGGAGGAACTGGGAGTATAAATTACAAAAGAGGATGAGGGCTTAGATCAGTGAAGGCTAACTTTTTTGTCGTCGTGTGCCAAAATGCAGTGCACGCGTGACACACACCCCCCCGCATGCCCTGCCCCCCGCATACATGTGTGTTGGGGTGAGAATAAAATCTCACAGAGGCAATGTTGAATCTTTACTTGGAATTCAGACAGTTAGAAATAAAACCGAGATTAAATGTCTGATAGAAAACATTTATTTCAGTACAAAAACAATAAATCCTGAATAATTACATCTTTGCTAAGAAAACACGACCGTTCAGGTCAACAGCTAAGGCAAAACAGAATTAATGGTGGTTTAGGAATGCACACATGCGCAAAGAACATCATATCACGTGTTCTGCTTATATTGGAATGTACCATAATATTAAATAGGGGTGCATCACCCTGCATAGACATACAACTGACAATATTCACTACGTGACAATGTGTGACCCCCGCGCATGCGTGCGCGACCCTGTGCATGTGTGCAAGACCCCCCCATGCTCCCCCACCCCCACATGCATGTGTGCATGACCCCCCGCATGCACCCCGCCTCCCCTCACCCATTTTTTGCTTCCAGGTTGCTGCAGGAGGCTTTCCAGGCCCAACATGGGCGCGGGAGGGCCTCGCACGGCGCCCCCGTACCCCGTTTTGGCTTCCAGGTTGGTGCAGGAGGCCTTCCAGGCCCAAAATGGGGTGCAGGGGGGCACGTGTGGCCCCAAAATACAATGCGAGTGCCCCTCGCGCATGCGCTCTTGTGCGGCAGAGACATGAAAACCAGCTGGCCGGCGGGAGGTGCGTGCGCATGCATGATGGAGCTGGGCTGGGGCGACGGCTGGCATGCCCCCAGAAAAGGCTCTGTGTGCCACCTGTGGTTCGCCATCACGGGCTTAGATAATTACCCCGATCAAAGCTAACTGTAACCCTAATTTAGAGTCCAGTCATAGTTGAAGCTTCTATATGGAGGAGCCACTGCTTAGAACTGTCCATCTTGTCTATTTCCAGCTGTTTAGTATTTTCCGTGGGGTCCTGGTTTGGGGGCCAGAATACCAACTGCTTTTAGGCCTATATCTGCCCCTCGGCCTCTGCATAGGTGATTCAGTTCTCTTGGGTGTTGTTGGGGAGGAGTAGGGTTTAAAATTATTCCACTGAGGCACGGAAGGAACTGGCTGAAATTATAGCATTTTCTTCCAGATGAAAACACCCCATCCACAATCAACCACATCATTCTTTGTTTCTTGGTACGGATACTGTCCACCGGTCCACACTGCTGTATCTGGCGCTTGGCTTTTGCTAACCCCCTGTTATAAACCTGGAAGGATTTAAGGCCCTATTCTTCCACGGCCTCTGTTCTGAGGAGCTCTGAGATTTCTTGGAAGCGTTCTGGTGGTTGTCCTGCCTCTTTCCTAAGATTAGAGAGCTGTTGCGGGTTTTGTTATTGTGGTTGGCTGGTCTTCCCCTTACACAGTGCTGTGTAAGTAAATTAGGAAGAAGAATCAGGAGAGGACCCATGAGATGCGAGAGTTAAAGGACTTCCTAATTTAATTTAATTTAATTTAATTTAATTTAATTTAATTTAATTTAATTTAATTTAATTTAATTTAATAATTTAATTTAATTTAATTTAATTTAATTTAATTTAATTTAATTTAATTTAATTTAATTATTTAATTTAATTTAATTTAATTTAATTTAATTTAATTTAATTTAATTTAATTTAATAATTTAATTTAATTTAATTTAATTTAATTTAATTTAATTTAATTTAATAATTTAATTTAATTTAATTTAATTTAATTTAATTTAATTTAATTTAATTTAATTTAATTTAATTTAATTTAATAATTTAATTCAATTCAATTCAATTCAATTCAATTCAATTCAATTCAATTTAATTCAATTTAATTATAAAAGTTCTATGCCACCCAACTCCCAGGGGACTCTGGGCGGCTAACAACAAGTAAAAACATATAATAAAAAAAATAAAAAAACCATTTAAAAAACATATTAAAATACAACCCATATCTAAAAAGATCTTTCAATCAAACATGCATACATGGGCCGATCTAAAAAGACCTCGTCGAAGGGTCACTGGCCCCAGGCCTGCCGGAAAAGCCAGGTCTTAACTGGAATGAAACTTTAACTGGGCAATCATCCTGTCTTGTTGGGCAGCACAGTGGCTCAGTGGTTAAGATGCTGGGCTTGTTGGCTGGAAAGTTGGCAGCCCAGGTTTGAGATCTGAGTGCCCTGCGATGGGGTGAGCTCCCGTCCTCACCCCAGCTTCTGCCAACCTAGCAGTTAGTTCGAAAGCATACAAATGTGAGTAGATAAATAGGTACCACTTCGGTGGGAAGGTAATAGCTGTTGTGGCCCGCCAGTTGCCCGTGCTGCTGATAGCGGATCCCGTTTGAGAGGAGACCGACTTGGTGTTGCGCCAGCGGCCTGTGCAACTGGCACCCGAGTCGGACAGTGAGGAGGCTGGCGAGGACTCGGTGCCAGAGGCTGAGGTTCAGCCAGGGTCTTCGGAACCTCCAGCACCTCATAGCAGTGATGAGGGAGAAGAGACTTTTCCTCTTCTTAATGCACAAGCACGCAGAGCTGCTAAGAGGCAGGAATGGTTACTACAGATTAGGTCTTCTCGGGAGTAAGACTTGGGGCTAATTGGCCACTCCCCTAGTCTACTTAAGGACATCAGAGGCAGCTGAAGGGCTGCAGGAAACAACGTTTGGAAATCCATCTGGTCATCGTGTGTCTTCTTGTCTGAAAACTGCTTTGTTTCTCTGCTTTGGTTTGGTTATCAAGGACTACCTCTAGTCATAGAAAATCTATGTCACAGAATGGTGGCAAAGCCCGAACACAGGCAAGGCAGCCTGGCAGATTGGAGGAGCCCCCTCCCCTCAAAGTCCGGACTTATCCGGACTACCTTCTCTGCCTACCTTTACCACTTGGTAACTGTCAAGATGAGAATAACTCTCATTAGAGGCGAAAATAGATCTTTTCCTGGAACTCTGACATTAGAAATGAAACCGCAGTTTAAAGTTCTAAGTAGAAATATTTATTTCGGTACAAAAACAATAAATTCTCATTAATTACATCTCTGCTATAAAAACACGTCTTGCTTCCACAGGAGCTGGGAACAGAAGGAAAGAATGGAATGTACACATGCGTACTAGGAACATATCAATCACGTGCTCAGGAATAAACCATTATATTAGATAGGGATGCAGCTCCCTGCATATACATGTAACAGGCAATAATCACTGCGTGACAGTAACAGACAACTCCACCCTGCACTTCCACAGAACCTGGGCAGGAACATCTTCCAAATGCAGGAAAGTCTTTGCAGCCTCAGTATACGTCTCTTTGATTTTATCCCTACCGCTTAATGTTGTAACCTATCTCAGCCACTTGTGAAACGAGAAGTTAGACTCTTACAGGTTTACTTCCCGTTTCTGCAGGTGACTTCCCTCTGAATTAGCCAAGCTTGACTTTTCACAACCAGAGAGATGAATCGGGGAGACGTTTGGCTAGTCAAGCCGCAACAGATCTGATGCATACATTGACTGGGCTTATACAGCACAGGAAGTCATCAAGCTCACCCATACATTTTATGGGATGCTCCACTAACCATTTATGAAGGGCGCAGATGTGTGAGGTCATCCTTAACTTGCCATTGGCCAGCCACAAGGACAGCTGCTGCCCTTTTGTTGTCGTCGTCGTTCCGCATCAAAAATTGTGTTCTCCAACTTCCACAATGCTTTATTTTGTTGAAGGCAGGGTCTCCACCCAGTTGGCGGTTGCAGCCACATTCCCCTCCATTCTGATAGATGCTCTTGACGGCCATTTCATGTAAGGTTTTGGGGCTGCTCGTCCCCCTTCAGAAGGAACCTTCTTACAGAAAACCTGATTATGTTTTGCTTTGCAAGCAATGTCTCCAGCCTCCACATTTGCAATTCTGCATACTTCGTGGGATATTTTTTTGGGGCAATCAGTTGGTGCTGGTATTCCCTTGCAATATTTTTAACAGATTCACAGAGTTGGAAGGGACCTTGTAGGTCATCTAGTCCAACCCCCAACCCAAGCAGGAGACCCTACACCATCCCCGACAGATGGCAGTCCAGTCTCTTCTTAAAAGCCTCCGGTGATGAAGCTCCCACAACTTCCAAAGGCAACTTCTGTTCCATGGTTGATTGTTCTCACTGTCAGAAAATTCCTCCTGATTTCCAGGTTGAATCTCTCCTTGTTCAGTTTCCATCCATTATTCCTTGTCTGGTCTTCGGGTGCTTTGGAAAATAGCTTGACCCCCTCCTCTCTGTGTCAGCCCCTCAAATATTGGAACATTGCTATCATGTCTCCCCTGGTCCTTCTCTTCACTAGACTAGCCATGCCCAGTTCCTGCAACCGCTCTTTATATGTTTTAGTCTCCAGTCCCTTAATCATCTTGGTTACTCTTCTCTGCACTCTTTCTAGAGTCTCAACATCTTTTTTATAGTGTGGTGACCAATTATGCTACCTTCCATTGTCTAGCATTGTGATTTTTTTAAAAAAGTGCAATAATTTGCAGAAAGTATTTTGAACCTTCTGAAATTGCAATGTATTGGCTAATGATTGTCCCTAAGGCTTTGTGGAAGGAAAGTGTGTGAGAAAGGGCTCATTTTCTGATATCATACAGTTAGTTGGCCTTGGATCAACAACATGAGTTGATTGTTCTCGATGTCAGAAAATTTCTCCTTATTTCTAGGTTAACCAGTTTGAGGTATTGGGGAGCTGGGACCAGAGTTTTGGTTACTAGCCCAAGTGACAGGAAGAATAGCAAAACTGTCTTTCAGTCTTCTGTAAGACTGGAAGATTTCTGTCCAAAAATAATAATCCAGCTGATAAGTTGATGGCCTGGAAGGCAGCCAAGAGTTTTAGCCCTCTTCTGTCTCATCAGCCTGTCAGCTTGGTATTTAGTGGAAGAAGTTTATAGTCTTATAGGAAGCTGGTAGACAGCATTCTTCTTGTCCCTTGGAGTCTAGAAGATTGGTAGACCTGCTTTTAGAAATAGCCCAAGCAACCTCCACACCAGAGACTGATCACTTGAACAACTTCCAACGACCATATTTTTAGGAGTATAAGACGCACCGGAGTATAAGACGCACCTTAGTTTTTGGGGAGGAAAATAGGAGAAAAAAATCTGCCTACCAGGTATTCATCTGGCTAGCGTCCTTAGTCTGGTCAGCTTCAGCACATTATTTTATCCCCTGGTTAGGGTTGAAAAAACCTTATTCGGAGCGAGTAGCAATGAAAACAAGCCTGCAAGCCGGAAAGATCGTTAGTACCTCGTTGGGGATGGGGGGAAAAGCTTCAAAATGCTACATTCGGAGTATAAGATGCACCTGAGTATAAGACGCACCTTAGTTTTGGGGGAGGAAAACGGGGAAAATCTACCTACCAGGTATTCATCTGGTTAGCATCCTTAGTCTGGTCAGCTTCAGCACATTATTTTATCCCCTGGTTAGGGCTGAAAAAAATCTTCTTCGGAGGGAGTAGCAATGAAAACAAGCCTGCAAGCCGGGAAGATCATTAGCAACTCGTTAGGGCTGAAAAAACCTTCTTCAGAGGAAGTAGCAATGAAAACAAGCTGGGAAGAGCCGGGAAGATCATTAGCACCTCATTAGGGCTGGAAAAAGAAGCTTCGAAAAAGCTACATTTGGAGTATAAGATGCACCCAAATTTTCAGCCTCTTTTTTGGGGGGGAAAGGTGCGCCTTATACTCCGAAATATACGGTATTTAATGTCCCTATCCCAGCATCCACTATTATCCAAACATACCCATCTACACTTGACCAAGTCCATCTAGACAAGCAAGTCTTCTGCTGCCAATCAGCACTGGAGAAGGCATTATCTACCTTCCCTCTCTTTCCTCACACTTCTTGTAGGGACAAAAACTCTATTGTGCTTAATTGCCAAGGTAGAACAGAAGGCTATAATAAAGGTTTAGATTATTTTGCATGATGGAAAGAAAGAAACAGTCGGAAATGTCTCCATTCCATGTAATGAACTTGGAGTGGGCATTCTACACCTAGTGAACGTGACTGCTAGGACAATGAAAATATTTCCTTTTTTCCATAAAACATGGTTAGTTTGCAACGATCATCCTAAAATGCACTGATGACCACTAATGCGTAAACTAGCTTCACCCATTGCTCTAAGCCAGGCGTGTCAATCTTGATTTCATTGAGGGCCGCATCAGGGTTATGTTTGACCTCGGGGGGGGGGTGTGGCCAGCATGGGCGTGGCCAGCTCAACATCACTCGTGTCGAGGGCGCCTGTGGTGGCCCGAGCACTTTCCCAGCGAAAACAAGCTCCCGAGCTCCGTTCTCGGTTGTGAAGGCCTCCTGCAACCTTCTGCCAGCGAAACAGAGCTTGGGAGGTCCGCCTGCAGCCAACGCAAGCTCCGTTTTCGCTGGCAGAGACACTGCGGGCCGGTCACCCAACCAAACAGAGGAAGCCTTCGGAGCTGCTAATGAATACTAATTAATTAAACTAAGTTCGTTCAAACGGTGTGTTTTTGATACGTTCGTAACTGGGGACAGAACAGTAGTCTTCACTGATGCATTGGTTTGGCCACTGGGAAAAAGGAGATTGAAGTATGAGATAGAACTATAGGTCGATCTGGCAGGTTGACTCTGTTTTTGGCTCTGAATCCCCTCTCATCATTGCTTTGGTACCAGATTTTCAGTTGGCTTTGAACTTCACTGGTGCGTGGATGCTTCAGTGTGGTTTGAGAATGCTCCATGCGGGATCAGACGCAGAAGGAGGCCTTTTGGGTGTTAGCCTAGTAAAAAGCCAGTTTTACCAGCCCAGCCCTTTGCCTTTCTGAAGGGAAGAATCCACCCAGCATCAGACACCAAACTGCGCTATGAACTGCTGCTATCAGATGGAACAAGGCAAGCAAGAACTCTGCTCATAGAAAGAAGGGGATAGATGCTGATTGCTGTTAGATGTAGCTGTGCAGTTGACCTACCGAAGGCCATGCTAATGGCCATGAATGGTGCTGCTTCGGTCCCTGGGTGGCTCTTGTCTTTGTGCCTTCCTGCAAGGGCAGGAAATTAGAAAGGGGGGAAAAAGGCAAGCAAGCATCCAGGATAATAAGTTCAGTCATTAGGGAAGATTGGTATCAGTTGCCAAGTGTAAATATAGGTAGTCCAGAGATGGGATTCTGCAGGTTCTGACTAGTTCTGGAGAACCGGTAGTGGAAATTTTGAGTAGTTCGGAGAACCGGTAGCGGAAATTTTGAGTAGTTCGGAGAACCGGTAGCGGAAATTTTGAGTAGTTCGGAGAACCGGTAAATACCACCTCTGGCTGGCTCCTTCCCCCATCTATTCTCTGCCTCCCAAGTCCCAGCTGATCGGGAGGAAATGGGGATTTTGCAGTATCCTTCCCCTGCCACGCCCACCAAGCCACGCCACGCTCACCAAGCCACGCCCACAGAACCGGCAGTAAAAAAATTGAAACCCACCACTGAAGTAGTCCCTGACTTACGACCTCAATTGAGCCCAAAATTCCCGTTGCTCAGTGGGACATTTGTTAACTGAATTTTGCCCCATTTTACGACCTTCCTTGCCACAGTTGTTAAGTGAATCGCTGCGGTTGTTAAATTAGTAACACGGTTGTTAAGTGAATCTGGCTTCCCCGTAGACTTTGCTTGTTGAGAAGGTCGCAAAAGGGGATCACAGGACCCCCCCAGGACAGGGCAACCGTCATAACTATGAGTCAGTTGGCAAGCATCTGAATTTTGATCTCATGATCACGGGGATGCTGCAATGGTTGTTAAGTGTGAAAAACGGTCATAAGTCACTTTTTTTCAGTGCCGTTGTAACTTTGAATGGTCACTAAATGAACTGTTGTAAGTCAAGGATTACTATATGTGAAGTTGACTGCAACATACCCTCCCAAAAAAAGCTTGTAGCAAAACAAGCTTAGTCCCTAAGGGAGAAAATAATAATAATCTGATAATAACAGGAAACTTGGCTTCAAGTTACTGTAGACGGAATAAGATGCTCACTTTTAGAAGATTAGGTAATTTATGAGTCTTGGCTCTGAAGTTAGCCTTAACGCAGGATTGGCTTATGATCTAACACTGAATTAGGCAGTATTAAGTCTAGTGAAAGCTTTCATCCTTGAATGGATCGTGGTCTAAAGGCTTTGGAACGTGCATCTCTCTGCTAGGAAGAAGTTGCAGGCTTCTGTTTAAACACCACTGGCAAGTTAAAATATTCTTTAAATAAAAAAGCTCAGATGTACACATTTGCTGTAATACCAGATTCAAGAGGACACAGATAAACCTCCAAGTGCTTCAACGACCCTCTTATACAGAGGTCCCCAAACTTGGCAACTTTATTTTTTTTTTAAAATAGTCTTTATTAAATTTTTACAATAAGAAAAAAACACACAAAAAACTATTTTTTAAAAAATAGTCTTTATTAAATGTTTACAATAAGAAAAAACACAAACACAAACAAGTACAAATATTTACAAACAACAAGAAGAAATAATCCAAACTTTAACAGCGTTGTCAAAATGTTTGTTTCGTATCTATATCTATACAGTATATACATTTTAAGTACATTCCATATCATGATTATTGGTGAATATCATCCGTAATTTATTTACAGCTTGTAAAGAAAGGTTATGAGCATTTATGGATATATCTTCAATTCATCTTCATCCTTATAGCCAATTTTTTAATTTTGGGTTTTGTTTAATCCAATTGTATAACTTATTCCATATTTCGTAAAAATCCGTGTCGTCTTTTCCATGAATCTCCATTGTCACTTTGCACATTTCTGCGCAATCGAGTATAGCTGGCTGGAGAATTCTGGGAGTTGAAGTCCACAAGTCTTAAAAGTTGCCAAGTTTGGAGACCCCTGCCCTAAAAGGATGCAAATGACCAGCTGTCTGCAAGGAGTATAAATCCTTCCATTCCCCACCATCCCGTCAGAGCTAAAGAAGCTTCTTGGATGAGAAGTGAAACGTCTTCAAAAGAAAAAACAAGAAAGTCCAGTTGCCTCCTAAAAAAGCACCTTTGGGACAACCGTGACCTGGATGACTGACCTGGATCTCTGCAGACCAGTCTCAAGGAGCCTTTCTCAAACAGGCCTCATAGCATAGTGGAGCTCCCCACTTCCATCACCCCCAGTTTGGCCCTGGTCATCTTTTTTCAGCTCCATCGTTGGGTGTATTGGCAGGGACAGATGGGAGCTGTAGTCCAACAAATCGAGCAGATTGGAAATAGCTGCTGTTATTTCTGTGGTACCTTATTTTTTTTTCCCCTCAAGCGGAAGCCACATTAATTAATTGCATCAGAATCCGAAACTGCCTGATGGAACTTTAGAGACATTTATTTATTTATTATGGCGCAAGCTGTTTGGCATTACACTTCTGTTATTTTCTTCTTCAGCCGAGGACGTTGATTGAGGCTTTTATTACATTATGTTTATTTGTAATGGTGCTGCTAAATTTGACAAGGCAAATTGATGACAACATCGTGATTTTTGCAATTATATAACAGCTTACGCCAGTGCTTCTCAATTATTTTCTGTTACGCCCCCCCAGGAAGAAGTAAACATTTCGCGCGCCCCCAACTCTCCGATCTGGGCCCCAATGGAATTTTAGTATTAATATTTATTATTGTATTTATTATAAGCTGCAAGCAAACTATTGGCTGGGGAAGGCTGCTCTACCCACTTACCTGGGAGTAAGTCACACTGAACTCAGTGGAGCCTGTTTTCGGTTAGGCAGGCATAGGCTACCGTGGTTAGGGCCCTCTTTTGACACGGGGCCAGGCCAGTTTAATCAAGCCAATGTTTTGGGGTCGCCGGCCTGGCCCATAAGTGCCGCCTCTGCCGGGCACTCAAAGCGAATGGTGTGGAAGGAGGCTTTAGGGTGCCGTTCGAAGCTTTCACCCAGCTGCAGAGGATGCCCCTCCTTGTCCAGCAGCTGGTTCACCATGCCGTTCATGGCTACCGCGGCACCCGCCAAAAACAACAAGAAGCCACGCAGCCGCCACGCCACGCCTGGCCGCCTTCTCTTCCGGGCTCTTTCCCAGCAGTGTGCAACTGGGAAAACACTCCCCGTCCGGGGGAATTGATCGAGAGGGACCACGCATGTTCCCCGGGGTCACACTACTATTTGAGAAACACTGGCTTACGCTGAGGGAATAGGGGGAAAAACAGATTCTCAAAGGAAGGTGAAGAGAAAGTGCTGAGAGATAATATTGACCTTAATATGAAGATAAGCCATCAGATGTAAAATGTCACCACAATGTCGCCATGATATTAAAAAGTTGTTGAGACTCTAAGAAAGAGTGCAGAGAAGAGCAACAAAGATGATTAGGGGATAAATGGAGGCTAAAACATGAAGAACAGTTGCAGGAACTGGGTATGTCTAATTTAATGAAAAGAAGGACTAGGGGAGACATGATAGCAGTGTTCCAATATCTCAGGGGTTGCCACAAAGAAGAGGGAGTCAAACTATTCTCCAAAGCACCTGAGGGCAGGACAAGAAGCAATGAGTGGAAACTAAACAAGGAGAGAAGCAACCTAGAACTAAGGAGAAATTCCCTGACAGTTAGAACAATTAATCAGTGGAACAGCTTGCCTCCAGAAGTTGTGAATGCTCCAACACTGGAAGTTTTTAAGAAGAGATTGGATAACAATTTGTCTGAAGTAGGGTTTCCCTCTGAGACTGGATTTATCTTAAGTGACTTAAGAGCTCTTCTATAATTCTCTCTGAAGTTTGTTCCTATGTCAGTCTGATGACCAGAGAAATTTTTCTCCCTCCATCTGCCAGTAAGGCAGAAGAGTTTCATAACCTATATGATGCATGGAGAAAATTTATTCATACCTTAAGAACCATAAATGGGCTGCAAGCAAGTAAAGTACCACATTACAAAGCCTTAGTATGGCCAAACTTGGAATACTGCATCCAGTTTTGGTCACCACAATATAAAAAAGATGTTGAGACTCTAGAAAGAGTGCAGAGAAGAGCAACAAAGATGATTAGGGGATAAATGGAGGCTAAAACATATGAAGAATAGCTACAGGAATTGGATATGTCTAGTCTAACGAAAAGAAGGAGTAGGGGATGACATGATAGTACTATTCCAATATTTGAGGGGCTTTTACAAAGGTGACGTGTGTGTGTGTGTGTATGTAACTATTTTCCAAAGCACCAAAAGGCAAGACAAGAAGCTATGGTTGAAAGAAGGAGAAAAGCAACCTAGAACTAAGGAGAAATTTCATAACTTTTAGAGCAATCAACCAGTGGACTAGCTTGCCTTCAGAAGTTGTGGGCACTCCATCGCTGGTCAGCTTTCAAAAAGAGACTGGACAGCATTTGTCTGAAATGGTACAGAATCTCCTGCTCGAGCAAGGGGTTGGACTAGAAGACCTCCAGGGTCCCTTCCAACTGTATTATTCCATGTTCAAGCAACGATGAATTCTTAAAATGCTAAGGTATCACAAGAAATTCAAGCTGCATGAAACAGTTGCCGAATCCAGATAAAGGAATGAGAATATAAAAGAATTTCTTGCAATAATTCCCTTGGAAGGATTTGGGGCTTTACCCAAAAAAAAATCGATAACTTTGGATACTACAAGTTATACCGATGGCCACTATACAAATCCTTCTAGTCCCACCTTTATAGATGAGCAAAATTGATTTGATCTTGTTTCAAAGGCATATAACGTTCTTTTAGCAGGCAAACAAACATTTACCGTATGTTCTGGCGTATAAGGTTCCTGTTATTGGTTCTTTGTCATAAAATGCATAGCAAAGGCATCAGATGGATTCTTACTTGTAGGAAAGTATGCAATAAAGTGTGAAAAGGAAGGAAGGAAGGAAGGAAGGAAGGAAGGAAGGAAGGAAGAAGAAGGAAGGAAGAAAGACAGACAGAAAGAAAGAAAGAAAGAAAGAAAGAAGACAGAAAGAAAGAAAGACAGACAGACAGACAGACAGAAAGAAAGAAAGAAAGAAAGAAAGAAAGAAAGAAAGAAAGAAAGAAAGAAAGATGGTAGGAAGGAAGAAAGAAAGAAAGAAAGAAAGAAAGAAAGAAAGAAAGAAAGAAAGAAAGAAAGAAAGAAAGATGTTAGGAAGGAAGAAAGACAGAAAGAAAAAGAAAGATGGTAGGAGGGGTAGTCTTATACGGTGAGTATATCCCAAACTCTATATTTGAACTGGAAAAGTTGGGGGTCGTCTTATACGCCGGAACATACGGTACTTCTTGTTGGTATATGTGCCAGTATTTCAGCCGGTGAAAAGAAAGGCCACCGGAATCTGAACGAAGCGTCTAACTCAATTTTCACGGTTCCTTCTATTTCAGAGCATTTACAATTTATTTATTATTTATTTATTAGTGAGACTTATATACCGCCTCACAGTGCAAGGACTCTCTAAGCGGTTTACACCAGTAAGCAATGTATATTTACATTGCCCCCAACAATCTGGGTCCTCATTTTACCCACCTCGGAAGGATGGAAGGCTGAGTCAACCTTGAGCCTGGTGAGATTTGAACAGCTGAACTGGTGATCACAGTCAGCTAAAGTGGCCTGCAGTACTGCACTCTAACTGCTGCGCCACCTCGGCAATGACTCTTAGCTTGTTTCAGAAATCTCTAGCAATTGGTACAGCACCATTGCTGAGAAAACAGGACCATTGGAAGGTTGCAGAAAAATGCTTACAGGTTTTGAGTTGCCACTGATTAGTTTGGGGCATCTGATGTAAACTTGCAATAAGCCAAAGAGCCAGGGTAGAGTTCAAAAGTACTATGAATTTATTTCGTGCTATCTATACACAAGAATTTGATCTACTCATAGTCAAGACAAATTGGTGCTAAATAAGAGTCAATGGAATTCATAGGGGGTGGGGTGGATTTGGGTCTCTTGTGAATGCGTAGTGACTCCACACTGATGATGTGTTGACCCCCACCCTTGAGCTCAGCTGGGTCACCTCTTATTACAGTAATTTATCCTATTTCTCCATTAGGTACCAAAACATGGAAGTTTGTCACTAGCCACAGAAGCGGGAAGGCACCCATATAAGACTGAAATCATTGGAGGAGTCGTCGTGCAGACACCCATCTCAGTCAACCAGGTGAGAAAGGATCAGACAGGATAGAATAGAATAACAGAGTTGGAAGGGACCCTTGAGGTCTTCTAGTCCAACCCCCTGCTTAGGCAGGAAACCCTACACCACTTCAGACAAATAATTATCCAACTTCTTCTTAAAAACTTCCAGTGTTGGAGCATTCACAACTTCTGGAGGCAAGCTGTTCCACTGATTAATTGTTCTAACTGTCAGGAAATGTCTCCTTAGTTCTAAGTTGCTTCTCTCCTTGATTAGTTTCCACCCATTGCTTCTTGTTCTACCCTCAGGTGCTTTGGAGAATAGTTTGACTCCCTCTTCTTTGTAGCAACCCCTGAGATATTGGAACACTGCTATCATGTCTCCCCTAGTCCTTCTTTTCAACAAACTAGACATATTCAATTCCTGCAACTGTTCTTCATATGTTTTAGCCTCCAGTCCCCTAATCATCTTTGTTGCTCTTCTCTGCACTCTTTCTAGAGTCTCGACATCCTTTTTACATCGTGGCGACCATAACTGGATGCCGTATTCCAAGGGTGGCCTTACCAAGGCATTCCACAGCAACAGACCTGTTGCTGTGGAAGAACGAGGCAGAGAAGGGCTGCAGGTTCTGATAGAGACATGCAGAAGAATCTTAGGGGATTCTAACCACTGCGCTACCTCTAACCACTACCTCGAAGGCAGTCGTTAGAGTGCAGCACTGCAGGCTACTTCAGCTGACTGCTAGCTGCAGTTCAGCTGTTCAAATCTCACCGGCTCAAGGTTGACTCAGCCTTCCATCCTTCCGAGGTGGGTAAAATGAAGACCCAGATTGTTGGGGGCAATAAGCTGAACTCTGTAAACCGCTTAGAGAGGGCTGTAAAGCACTATGAAGCGGTATATAAGTCTAAGTGCTATTGCTATTGCTATTCCTCTGCCTCTTTTGTTGAACATTTTTCTGCATCTGGGCTGGAAAAAGACCTTTTTTTGAGCCTCTAAGTGGCCCTTTCTGGTTGCAATATTTGGTAGGTAGAAATGGCCTTGGGAAACCAGGGGAAAAAAGATGCTGAATGATCAGATCAAAGGGGAATTAGCCCACAGCTGAATAATGGGCAGAGAAAGAAACTTAGGAAGGATCTGCACTAATTTAACAGGTGGTAAAAAGAGAAGGTGGGAGATTTGTACTTTCAGACGTGAGATGCTCCCAGTTTCCCAGACAGGAAAAATGACAAGATAATTCTATTTTATTGTAAAGCTACATTAACAGACACTCACAATCTCTTCTTTTCTATCTTCCTGCCCATCTGATTTTGGCCTTCTCCCCTTCCCTTCCCCTTCCTTCCTTCCTTCCTTCCCTTCCCTTCCTCCCTCCCCTCCCTCCCTCCCTCCCTCCATCTTTCTAACTCTTCCTTCTATCCATCAAAATGTGAAGGCACCATCCTATACCTGCGTCACTTTGTGTCATAAATCCTTTTAAGGAAGTTTCCCAAGCAAATCATCTTCATGGCAGCTTCCCAACAGGCTTCTCTCCAGAGTGTCCACGGGGCGTGCATGAAAAAAATCAAGATGCTGGACCTTGATCAGGGGTGGGTTTCTCTTACCTTCCCTACCGGTTCGGAAGTGCGCGTGTCACATCTGGGTACTGACCCTCTGCGCATGTTCAGAAGCCTTTACGCATGCGCAGAAAGTTATTTGCCAGCCACTTTCAAGCAGCGGTGACCGGGGAACGAGTTTGGCGCCGTGGCAAGCCGGCCTTCACTACAGGTTCGGCGACCGTGGCCAAATTTCCGTCACCGGTTCGCGCGAACCGGTCCGAACCGGTAGAAACCCACCACTGATCTTGATGCAACGGAATTACCCTCCTCCTTTTAAAATGTCTTCATTTTTTTCCCTCCTATACCAGCCAACCTCTTCTTTCACCCCACTTGCCAGCTCAATTTTCTCCTACCGGCCCTTCCTTTTCATCTCTCTTTTGGAAAGTACAGTTCCTGGCAGGCTGCCTGTGAGCATCTGCATTTGATGCTACATTTGCCTTGTCCTTTACAAGGGACAAGTGTCGTCATCTTGGACTGTTAGATGGTGTCTATGTGTGTGTGTGTGTTTGGCTCTTTCCACTGTCTAGAACGTAGGCCTAAGTTGGCTTAAGACAGAAGGGTCTTTGTTATGGATCTTCCATTGCCAGGGAGCCTGGTGTCTTGACCGAGGGAGCCAGCTACGCAATGTGGTTCACACAGTGGTGTATTGTGTCTATCTCTTGATTATCTGGGGAGCTGGACTTATTAAAAAGCATGAAGCAGGCACTTTGGTAATTTATGTAAGGAAGAAAAGCCCACTTCAGAGTAGCGGCTGATAAAGACCAAAGCTGAACCCTCAAGTGTCTCTCTTAATTCAGTCCCCCCATTTAAGCAAAACTAGATTGCAAAAGACTTATTTATTTATTTTATTTATTTATTATTCGCACTTGTATGCCGCCCACTCCACAGGGACTCTGGGCGGCTCACAACAATAAGAAATCTACATGCAAACAAGAATTATAGAAAAAAGACTTGTTTTTACTAACTCTTTCCCAGTTTTTGGAACTCAATCCATAAGTTTTCGCTGCCTTCTCCATTACCCTTGCATTCTTATTTTGCCTCTTCCTCGCGCTCTTTCTCCTCTGTAATTGCTGATCATCATTCTCTTGGTAAAAATATTCTGCCCCAACTTCAAAACAGGGGGGAGAAAACACCCAAGAATGAGGCCTCTGTTCTCTTGGCCTTTAAAAAAAAAATGGGATGGAGCCAATAATGTTAGTCTCTCTCTTCCAAGCGATGCATGATTCTGCAATCTTGGAAATAGGGAGACATTGCATATTTATCCTTAGCAGTAACATGATTAATTCTTGGAGGTATGGAGAGAGAATGCAGAAGTAGCTTCCTCTCTGATTTATCATATTTTTCGGAGTATAAGACGCACCTTTTCCCCCCTAAAAGAGGCTGAAAATTTGGGTGGGTCTTATACTCCGAATGTAGCTTTTTTTTGAAGCTTTTTTCCCCCAGCCCTAACGAGGCGCTAACGATCTTCCCGGCTCTTACCGGCTTACAGGCTTTTTCATTGCTACTCCCTCTGAAGAATGTTTTTTCCAGCCCTAAGTCTTTGCAGGCTTTTTTCATTGCTACTCGCTCCGAATAAGGTTTTTTTAAGCCCTAACCAGGGGATAAAATAATGTGCTGAAGCTGACCAGACTAAGGATGCTAGCCAGATGAATACCTGGTAGGCAGATTTTTTCCCCCCTATTTTCCTCCCCAAAAACTAAGGTGCGTCTTATACTCCGAAAAATACGGTAATCCCTTTCTGACTACAGATTTCAGTGGATTTTCCCCACCTGGCTTTGCAGCTTTAAAGGATTGAATAGGTACTTTGCTTCCTGGCAAAAATGAGGTTTTCAGGAAGGCAATTCTGCAGCCAGAAATCACAACTGCTTTTTTCCATTGCACAACAAAATACATTCAACCACATCTGTTCTGCTGAAAAATACCAATTCACACAAGCCATAAAGCTCCGTATACTGTTTTCTACACTGCTTTGGAAAGCATTTCACTTTTAATTTTGTATAATATAGGACAAGGTGCTGATAGCAATTAATTACTCTTAATCGAGTATCCATCCATTTTCATCTATTAATAATCATTACAGTATAGATCAGGGGTCAGCAACCTGCGGCTCTGGAGCCGCATGTGGCTCTTTCATCCCTCTGCTGCGACTCCCTGTCTCCAGTCGGCACCACAATTTTGAGAGGAGCTTCCGGTTGGGGGTCGGGGAAGCAGGGCGTGCCAGGAGGAGACTATGGCAAGGGATGGGTTTTCCAGTCAGCTCCACAATTGATAGGGCTTCCGGTTAGAATTGGCAGAGGAAAAAGGACGCCGTGCTAGGAGGAGACTCTATAGTGGGGGAACCGGACTTCCGGTCGGCTCCAGAATTGAACTGGGGGCTTCCAGTTAGGACCTTTATGGCTCTTTGAGTGTTTAAGGTTGCCAACCCCTGGTATAGATTTAAGGTATATAATGTATAATCCACCTTTAGTTTCTACATAGATTTTAATCTTCTAGTGAATTCACAGCCTTTTGTCTATGATTCTATCTAGCTATTCTTTTTCATAGTTTATATATTAGATCATTTTTTCTTATTGTGATCGACGCACCTGCTAGTATAGAGGGAGGAGTAAAAAGGTGGTCTAGCTTGGAGTCATTCTATAGGAGGAAGAGTCTTTTGAAACCTTTATCTTCCATTTCCCAAGAGATTGCAGTCAGTCTGGTGAGATTCCTGTAAATAGGTGATCAACAATAAAGAAACTATTTTGTCCTATTCACGGAGTTGCTCTGGTTTACCAGAAGGACAGTGGTTGACGGGGGGGGGGGGGGGGGGGGAAGAAATGAAACTACAAGAAAGAAGTTAAAATAGAGAGGAGATGTCAAAAATGGAAAGGAGGTCTCAAAAAAAGAGAACAAGTGACAATAGGCAGTTTTTAAGTTGCTCTACCATCTTCTTCAGTCCCATAATCTTCTCACAATTCTTCTCGCAATAGAATACCTTATGCCACCAGGCTTGAAATTTTGGGCCTGGACAACCTGGAACTACACCGCCTATGGTCTGACCTAAGCTTAGTACACAAAATTGTCTGCTGCAACGTCCTACCTTTCAATGACTACTTTTAGGTTCAACTGCAATAATACACGGGCAAACAATAGATACAAACTCAAGGTAAACCGCTCCAAACTTGATTGCAGAAAATACAACAGAGTGGTCAATGCCTGGAATACACTACTTGACTCTGTTGTTACATCCTCAAACCCCCATAACTTTAACCTTAAACTGTCTACCGTGGACCTCACCCCATCCTAAGAGGTCTGTAAGGGGCGTGCGTAAGCGCACCAGCGTGCCTACCGTCCCTGTCCTATTGTCCCCATTTATTTGTACTCATTTCTTATGCTTATACTTATACCTGTTTATACTTATATGTTTATATGTTATGTTTATACTTATTTTCTCATACATGCTTGACAAAAATAAATAAATTACTGTATTTTTCGGAGTATAAGACGCACCGGAGTATAAGACGCACCTTAGTTTTGGGGGAGGAAAATAGGGGTAAAAAATCTGCCTACCAGGTATTCATCTGGCTAGCGTCCTTAGTCTGGTCAGCTTCAGCACATTATTTTATCCCCTGGTTAGGACTTAAAAAAACCTTCTTCTGAGAGAGTAACAATGAAAGAGCCTGCAAGCCAGTAAGAGCTGGGAAGATAGTTAGCACCTGGTTAGGGCTAAAAAAAAACTTATTCGGAGCAAGTAGAGCAATGAAAAAAAATTCTGCAAAGACTTAGGGCTGGAAAAACATTCTTTGGAGAGAGTAACAATGAAAAAGCCTGCAAGGTAAGAGCTGGGAAGATCTGTTAGCACCTAGCTAGGGCTGGAAAAAAAAAAGCTACTTTCGAAGTATAAGACACACCCAACTTTTCAGCCACTTTTAGGGAGGAAAATGGTGCATCTTATACTCCGAAAAATACGGTAAATAAATAAATAAATAAAATAAATAAATAATCACTCTGGGTATGTTGTGTGACCTCCAGCAGATTGCTATATTACTGTATTTCTCAGTCTTGGCAACTGTAAGATGGGTGGACTTCATCTCCCAGAGTTCCCCAGCCAATATGCCAGCTGGGGAATTCTGGAAGTTGAAGTCCACCCATCTTAAAGTTGCCAAGATGAAAAAACACTGCTATAAGGGAAGCAAAGATGTCCACAGGGGCAGGTAAAAAAAAAAGACAAAATGGCCGCTGCAAGTACTCCCTGGAAGTCCTTCCATTTTGTTTACATCACATGTTGCACAGGGAGGTAGTAATTTGTTCTTGTGGTTGTGGCCACCATCTTTACTTCC
The DNA here is from genome assembly GCA_023053685.1 of Diadophis punctatus similis. Lineage (NCBI taxonomy): Eukaryota > Metazoa > Chordata > Lepidosauria > Squamata > Dipsadidae > Diadophis > Diadophis punctatus. The sequence goes on from JALIGW010000024.1 coordinate 11,769,116, forward strand.
TTGATGCTCCCCATGGTTCTTCCTAATAGGAAAGTGGTTTTAGGTAGGAAGAAATAATAGTTACCCTTCATTTCGTGGCTTTCTTCACTTGGCCTTAGGGTTGCACTTCAAAAAAGTTTGGAAGAGAGAGAATCATAAAAGAGGGTAGGGCCAGGGAAAAAAGCTATATTAAATAAAGTTTAATTAAAATATATCAAGTAATTGCATAGATTAAATAGAGCAACTAAGATTATTCCTCATGTATTTCAGCATTTCCTCTTTTATGGTATTAAAAGCGAGCATTAGGTGGCTACCTTTATAAAGACTGTAGGGGCCTCACCCAACTTTTTCAGGAATGACAGCAATTTGGGATTGGCAGTTGCATGTCCTGGCACTGAAGAAGTATGTTTTCTTGGAATCATTTAGCGAGCTTGGATTAATTTAATGAGTATTGTTAAGTCCTCACAGTTACGACCGTGCTAGCTGCTAGTCGAGCCTGATTGGCTCTGATGCGAGCAGCCGGCAAGCGGGAAATTGGAGCCCTGTCATTGGTTGAGCGTTTGACAGCTCCAGTATAAAAGGAGCTGCCAAGACGCCTGTTCTCTGTTCTGTTTCTGTGAAATAAAGGTTGCTGTTTGTTGTTCATAATGGCTGTAGATACTTTGGTTATTTCTTATTACCAGTATTTTCATAATGTAACGCTATTCAGCTTTAACAGAGTTGGAAGGGACCTTGCAGGTCATCTAGTCCAACCCCCTGCCCAAGCAGGAGACCCTACATCTGCCTCTATGTAGGATTGAACTCACAACCTCCTGATTGTCAGGCAAGAACTCCACCTCTAAATTGTGTAATGTTCCCAATCACCGGTATTGGCATGGACATGTTAAGAGATGTATGGTATTACAGTCCTCTGAGCACAATGCCTCTGCCATTTCACGTTACTCCACTACGGTACTGGTAACTTCTACTTAAAAGAACTACAGTGGTACCTCGAGATACGAGTTTAATTCGTTCTGTAAACTTGCTCGTATGTCAATTTGCTTGTATCTCAAAGCAATTTTCCCCATTGAAATTAATTGAAATGCCATTAATCCGTTCCAGCCCCCAGGCTGGCTGGCTGCGCTGGCTGGGCTGGCTGCTAGGGGTCTCTCTCTCTCTCTCTCTCTCTCTCTCTGTGTGTGTGTGTGTGTGTGTGTGAGAGAGAGAGAGAGAGAGAGAGAGAGAGAGAGTGTTTTCCTCCCACTCACTCTAGGAAACCCAGGCAAGTCCAAGCGTGCTCTCGGCTAGGCTGGGGGGAGGGAAGGCAGATCGGCAGTCCTTTCCTTTCTCTCTGCCTCCTCCCCCCCCCAAGAGCCCTACGGACGCCAGGATGGCTAAGCTAAAGGGGGAAAATTCTCTTTGATATTCAAATCTGGCTGAAGGTTTCCTCCCTTTCAGAATGTTGCGGAAATGAGTGGGTCATGTGCAGCCGGCTGTTCCTCGTATCTCAAATGTTGCTCGTATTTCAAAGCAAAACTTCGCTTGCTCGACAGCTCGTATCTCAAATATCTCGTATGTTAGGGCACTCGTATCTCGAGGTACCACTGTATTTGTTAGGTTGATTTTAAAACATTAAGAAGATGAAGTTATTTAAAAAGGAGAAAGGAGGGTGAAGGGAGAGGAGAGATTATCCATCAATGTTTGCTGAGAGAGAGTCGAGACGTCTCAGAGTGTCAGGGTCGAGTCAAGCCCAAAGACCATACAGTGAAATCCAGTTATTTGCTTACATATAACAGACAGAAACTTGCCAGATTAAAGCTATAACCTTCTAACCTAATAAATACTGCATACTCTGGGAGATTCTAGGGCCGTGATGGTGAACTATGGGACGCAAGCCAGAGGTGGCACGTAGCGCCCTCTCTGTGGGCACGTGAGCCGCTGCCCCAGCTCGGCTCCGCCATGCATGCGCACGCGCCTCCTGCCAGCCAGCTTGTCTTCGGGTCTCTGCCGCGCATGGGTGGGGATTGGAGCTCGAGCGCTCATGCATGCACGGGAGCGGGGTGCACACAGGGCCCATGCGCGGGGGGCAGGGGGCATACGGGGGCATGCATGCATGAAGGTGGGGCGCATGCGCGGGGCCCACATGCACCTTGCATTTTGGGAGTTCGGGTGCACGCTTGCGCTTTGTGGACTCGGTCCAGAAAAGGTTAACCATCTCTGTTCTAGGGTGTGGTTTACCCTGAATGCCCCCTCCCAGCTTCCCCATCTAGCTCGGGACTGCGCAATGTTTTAACCTGGGCTTCTGTCTGGAATGTACTGCCTCTTCCCTGGGGAACCACTGTGATCTTGCTGGGAATCCCGTCTTACCCACTTCTTCTCCAGGTGCACATTCCATCACACAGAGTGATCAAGCCATAACAGTATTGAATGCAAACCTCTTCCTTTTTTCTATGCCTTGATCTGGCATGTGTGCCAAATGAGGCAGAGGTTACATCCCTGTGGTTTTTGACTAGATGGTAGTAGCAAAAGAGGAGCATGAATATCCTTAGCTATTCTGCCTTGTTCTTGTTACTTCATTGTATTTAAAGTAAATTAAAAGTAGATGAGATATTGGGGAAAGATGAGAGGATCATGAGAGATGAATTCACCTTGCAAAAGTCTACGATTGAAATAAGAATAACAGAATAACAGAGTTGGAAGGGACCTTGTAGATCATCTAGTCCAAAGGGGGGAAAAATAAAAATAAAACCAGGAAACAAGAAAAAAACCCCACCCAAGCAGGAGACCCTACACCATTTCTGACAGATGGCAGTCCAATCTCTTCTTGAAAGCCTCCAGTTATGAAGCTCCCACAACTTCTGAAGGCAAACTGTTCCATGGGTTGATTGCTCTCACTGTCAGAAATTTTCTTCTTATTTCCAGGTTGAATCTCTCCTTGATCAGTTTCCATCCATTATTCCCTGTATGGCTTTCAGGTGCCTTGGATAATAGCTTGACCCCCTCCTCTCTGTGGCAGCCCCTCAAATATTGGAAGACTGCTATCATGCCTCCCCTGGTCCTTCTCTTCACTAAACTATCCATGCCCAGTTCCTGCAACCGTTCACCGTATGTTTTAGCCTCCAGTCCCCTAATCATCTTGGTTGCTCTTCTCTGCACTCTTTCTAGAGTCTCAACATCTTTTTTATAGTGTGGTGACCAAAACTGGATGCAGGATTCTAGATGTGGTCTTACTCAGGGGTGGGTTCTAACTTACCTTGCCGCCGGTTTGCTTCCGCGCCGCCTGGCTGCGCAATACCAAAAATTCGCAACCCCCCCAAAAAAACAAAAAACGAGATGGCGGCGCATGCGCAGTGCCGGGAACTCGGCTTCTGCGCATGCGCAGAAGAAAAAAATCGGCAAAAGATTCCCAAAAAAGATGGCGGCGTCCACGGACCGGCACCGACAGAACCGGTTCCGTGACATCACCGGGCCATCACCAGCGGTTTGCTACTGGTTCTATAGAATCAGTGCGAACTGGGAGGAACCTACCTTTGGTCTTACTAAGGCTTTATCGAGTGCTATTAGTACCTCATGTGATCTTGACTGAATCCCTATATTAATGCAATTTAGGATTGCGTTGGGTTTTTTTGGCTGCTGCTTCACATTGTGCACTACAGAGAAATGTGCAATAAAAGTTTGGTTAAGCTTTCTTTGAAAACCCTCTGCCCCTCCGCACCAAAAAGAGAGAGAGTCCTGATATCGCAAATATAGTTTAGGCAGTGATTGACGGAGTGAGAATAAATTCTCACAGAGGCGATGTATGATCTTTCTCCCAGAATCCAACATTAGAAATGAAACCGCAGTTTAAGATTCTAATTAAAATATTTATTTCGGTACAAAAACAATAAATCTCATTAACTACATGACTTATATAAAAATGCGACTTCCCTCAACGGAAGCCAGAGCAAGAAGGAGAGAATAGAAACTTTGGAATTCACACATGCATACAAGAAAATATATCACGTGGTAAGAATGTACCATTATAATGAATAGAGATACAGCTCCCTGCATATACATACAACAGACAATAAATCACACCGTGACAGTGATGCAAATATATGTTTTGGAAATTGCCCAATTTCTGCTAATCTATTTTTATTGCTCCATTTCGCCCACCAAATTTTCATGGGTGCTCTAGTCTAACCGGAACTTTTTTCCCGCCTTTTCCTTTTCCCCTCACAGAATGGAGGAGATGGCTCTGAAGGCCACGAGCTTTCGTCTCACCCTTTGTTGAAGCGGTCCCAGAGTTACAACCCCGCTACCAAAACCCCGGTGGGACCGCTAGTCCTCAAGAGCGGCTACTGTGTGAAGCAGGGGAACGTGGTAAGTGTCGTTTTGACTTGTCTTTGGCGACTCTCGTGGTCGTTTTATCTCGCTGGATAGTTTTTGGATGAGGGGATTGTTTCAAGGGATGCTGTTAGGAAAAGGTTCTGAGAGGGTACAGATAGTCCTCGACTTACGACCACAATTGGACCCAACATTTCCATTGCTAAGCGAGTCATTTTTTTCAGTGAGTTTTGTCCCATTGCCATAGTTGTTAAATGAGCCACTGCAATTGATAAGTTAGTAACCCGGTTGTTAAGTGAATCTTAAGAGCCGAGGTGGCGCAGCGGTTAGAGGCAGTACTGCAGGCCACTTTAGCTGACTGTGATCCGCAGGTCAGCGGTTCAAATCTCACCGGCTCAAGGTTGACTCAGCCTTCCTCAGCCTTCCGAGGTAGGTAAAATGAGGATCCAGATTGTTGGGGGCAATATAAATATACATTGCTTACTGGTGTAAACCGCTTAGAGAGTGCTTGCCCTGTGAGGCGGTATATAAATCTCACTAAATAAATAAATAAAATAAATCTGGCTTCCCCATGGACTTTGCTTGTCAGAAGGTCAAAAAAAGGAGATCACATGACCTTGGGGCACAGCAATGGTCATAAGTATGAACCAGTTGCCAAGCAAGTCAGTAATACAGCTGTTAAGTGGATCTGGCTTCCCCACTGAATTTGTTTGTCAGAAGTTTGCCAAAGATGATCACATGACCCTGGGACGCACTGCAACCATCATAAATACGAGGCAGTCACCCAAGCGTCCAAATTACGACCATGTGATCAGAGGGATGCTGCCACAGTTGTGGCAGCATCCCCCTGATCACATGGTCATAATTTGTGTGAAGTCGTTTTTCAGTGCCATTGTAAACTTCAAATAGTCACTAAACAAATGATTGTAAGTCAAGGACTATTTGTGCTCCTTGGAAAAGGCAGAAGAAAGACAAGCAAGAGAGAGTTTTTTTTTTCTGCAGCAGATGATCAAAATGGTATGCGGGAATGACCTTGGGAGGCAGGAGGAAGAGCTGCAGACCTGGAATGTCAACAATATCTCAGTCCAGCGGCCCCCAATTTGGGCACCAGGGACCGATTCCATGCAAAGAGGCTTTTCCGTAGACCGAAGGGGAATGTCAGGGTTCCAAATAGTACTCGACCAGAAATCAGAGTCCAAGGCAATCAGTTCACCAAAGTTCCAATTTAATGCGGAAACCATGTTGGCAAGCACATGGAGAAACCCAAATCTAACTTTCCTCCCAAGTTCCCACCGGGTAGGAAGTTGCCACCCCTTTTTCCCCACCCGGGGTGGGTCACGTTGGCCACTGATCTTCTGCCAGCGTGGCAATCTCTTCTCCCAGCTTCCGGCAGGTGTTGGACAAAGGATGACCTTGGGGAACCTAACCAAGAATGTGTTATCTCTAACGTTTCTCCCTCGCAGTATTTCCTCCCTCCCATTCCATAGTCTTCTGTGTAGAAACGTGGCAAACGATGCTTTGACAGGGAGCATGGTTTCACGTGCTGCCTGCATCTCGCGAATGGGGCTTTGCTTGTTTGCATGGCCCAGTTTTTGGCATGCCACGGCTCGGTGCCAGTCCACGGACCCAGGAGTTGGGGGACCCCTGTCTTAATCCATAGAAGGAGGGAGGGCATGGGAAGTGCCCCAGAAGGGACCCTGCCTAGTTTCTGTTTTGGGAGAATAAAAGGAGAAGAGAGGAGAAATACTTTCAGACTTCCAAGACCTTTTGAATATAACTGTACAATTAAAAGAGCCGAGGTGGCGCAGTGGTTAAAGTGCAGCACTGCAGGCTACTTCAGCTGACTGCTAGTTCAGCAGTTCAGCTGTTCAAATCTCACTGGCTCAAGGTTGACTCAGCCTTCCATCCTTCTGAGGTCGGTAAAATGAGGACCCAGATTGTTGGGGGCAATATGCTGAACTCTATAAACCGCTTAGAGAGGGCTGTAAAGCACTATGAAGCGGTATATAAGTCTAAGTGCTAATTAAAGACAGAGTACTTCTTATCTGACTATCTTGAAGAGATAACAAAGACAAAGGGAGAAGACATCCCTCATATGGAGATGTCTTCAGATTTGAGCTCACCATCACTTGGTTAGTGTGTGTGTGTGTGTGTGTGTGTGTGTGTGTGTGTGTGTGTGTGTGTGTGTGTGTGTGTGTGCGCGTCTGCAGGGTGTGGTAATAAAATGTTAAGATGGCAGCCCCCAAGATGCTTTTTCCAAAAGGCAACTGGACTTCCTTGTTGTTGTTTTCTTTGAAAACGTTTTGCTTCTCATCCAAGAAGCTTCTTCAGTTCACTTGGATGAGAAGCAAAATGTTTTCAAAGAAAACAACAACAACAAGAACGTCCAGTTGCCTTTTGGAAAAGGCACCTTTGGGACAACCATGACCTGCACGACTGAGAATCTCCACAGGCACTTAAGATGGCAGCCATCACACTGCAGCTGAAGCTGGGCCTTCAATCACACGACACATGACATAAAAACCAATGCAGGTTCTTAGCAGCCATTCTCAGCATCTGCTCAGAATGTCCTCTGTGTTACATAGAGTACTAGTAGCTGGATACCCGTGCTTCGCTATGAAACTATGTGATCGGGCTCATTAAATTGACAGCTAAAGCTTGAAAATAAATGAGTAGTTACGATCGGGCTTGATACATTGACACTTAAAGCTTGAACATTTACGTAGAATGTGTAAGTGCTTAGCATCAGAGTGTGTTAATATAAGGCAACTGGCAGTTGGAACAGAGTTCTTTTCAGGTGGGGAGGGGGAGTAGAATGTCAAGATGAGAATAACTCTCATCAGAGGCGAAAATAGATCTTTTCCTGGAACTCTGACATTATAAATGAAACCGCAGTTTAAAGTTCTAAGTAGAAAATATTTATTTCGGTACAAAAACAATAAATCTCATTAATCACATCTTTGCTATAGAAAAAACACGTCTTGCTTCCACAGAAGCTGAAACAGAAGGACGGATCAAAAAAAGGAATGTACGCATGCGTACTAGGAACATATTAATCACGTGCTCAGGAATAAACCATTATATTAGATAGGGATGCAGCTCCCTGCATATACATGTAACAGGCAATATAAAATCACTGCCTGACATAGAATGTCTAAACTCCCAGTCCGCAGGCCGGATGAGTCATGTGCTGGCCACGCCCATGCCCGGTTTAGCGAAGGGGTAACAACAGAGCGTGTTAATATAAGGCAACTGGCAGTTGGAACAGAGTTCTTTTCAAGTAGGGAGGGGGAGTAGAACGTCTAACTCCTTAGCATCAGAGCGTGTTAATATAATACTGTATAAGAGATACTAATGATAGGATGGTCATTTCGAAAAATCCTTTCTTGGCGAGCACTAGAAGCCAAGAGGAACATACCGTACAGTACGTGCCCAGTTTCAAGTTTGTAGGCTTTACGGTTCTGGAGATTTCGTGATGAGTGAGTAGTATTTCGCTTTTATATATATATATATATATATATATATATAGATTTAACGGGAGAACAATTTAAAAGGGATTCTTCCTTCCTTTCAGAGAAAGAGCTGGAAACGGCGTTTCTTCATCCTGGATGAAATGTCTGTCAATTATTACAAATGCGAGCAGGTAAACAATCCAGACCTTTCAAAGCTGTGATTTGGTCTCATTGCCTCTCTCCCCTGATGGCTGTAGATTCTCTTCCTCAGAACCAAATCTTCATGTTCTGTGAAGCAAATTGCATTTTGATATCAAAGAAGGATATTTGTCCCAGGACTGCTGTGATAAATTCAGATTAGGACAGATAGGGGTTAAAAAGTGATGCTAATGCCTGAGAAGTTTTTAAGTTTCTTCAAGATCTTGTGAACAGACCCTTGTTTTAGAGCCATGGTTCTCAACCTGGGGGGGGGGCACAGTGTTGTCATAGGGCAGTGGTTCCCAACCTGGGGGTCGGGACCCCTTTGGGGATCGAACGACCATTTTCCAGGGGTCGCCCCGACATCCTCAGCTCCCCCCCCCACTGCCACAAGCCTGGCCATATCGACTCAACTTGCCCGAGCCCTCCGATTGGTCGGGAGAGGTGCCATTCGGTGAGAGGCGTTTGTGACGCCTGGCGGCCGAGCTTTGACGGCATCAGCTAAGGGGCCAGCTTTGCTTTGAATTCTGGGAGTTGAAGTCCAGGCACCTTAAAAGTTGCTGAGATTGAGAAATATTGCTGTACACTTGTTGGTTATCAAGTCTAAATACAGAAGTAGACTTGTTGTGGAAGATGATATTCCTTGTGCTCTTGCAAAGACTGGCCCGAGAATTTCTGATCTGGCATAATTACATATTGTTTTTGTGATTAATCACTATGCTTTAATTATGTTCAATTTGTAACAATGAAAATACATCCTGCATATTAGATATTTACATTACGATTCATAGCAGTAGCAAAATTACAGTTATGAAGTAGCAATGAAAATAATTTTATGGTTGGGGGTCACCACAACATGAGGAACTATATTAAGGGGTCGCGGCATTAGAAAGGTTGGGAACCACTGTCATAGGGGGTCCACAAAGGCTTGAAGAAATGTTACGATTTAAATCTTGAGTTAAGTCTTGGTGGTCTGTGGCCACAAAGGGTATTTAAAGGGAGTCCGTGGTCAAGAAAACATAGAGAACCACTGTTTTAGAGAAAAAAGTAATATAATATTTGGAAGAGATTATTCTACACTCTCTTTCTCTTAATCAGTGATTAAGTTCATAAAGGATGCAAAGACAGGACTGCTTAATTGTGGTTTGGTGATTCAGCAGTAATTGGCTGGATTCTCATAACTTGCTAAGCCATAAACCATTGTTAGTAACCCTGCAGGTGGATTTTATTTATTTATTTATTTATTTATTTATTTATTTATTTATTTATTTATTTATTTATTTGTTTATTTGTTTGTTTGTTTATTTGTTTATTTATTATTTTTTTATTTTATTTTTTTATTTTTTTTATTATTTTATTTTATTTTATTTTATTATTTTATTATTTTATTTTATTTATTTTATTTTATTATTTTATTTTATTTTATTTTATTATTTTATTTTATTTTATTTTATTTTATTTTATTTTATTTTATTTTATTTATTTGCTGTTCTTATATGTCGCCCTACTCCCAGGGCGGCGTACAATAGAGTATAAGAACAATATAAAGGACAGTAACAAAAAATAAATGATTTAAAACATTAATTAATTAAAAAATTAAAAAGCCAAACAACACATTCATACCTGGGGGAGACCTACGATGTTCATCGGTCACATCACCCCGCCTGCAGGAAGAGCCATGTCTTAATAGCTTTCCGGAAGGCCAGCAAGGTGGGGATAGATCGGATCTCTGGGGGTGGTTGGTTCCAGAGAACCGGAGCCCCCACTGAGAAGGCTCTCCCCCTTGGTCCCGCCAACTGACATTGTTTGGTTGAAGGGACCTGGAGGAGACCGACTCTGTGGGACCTAACTGGTCGTAGGGATGTATGAGGTAGAATGCGGTCCCGGAGATAACCTGGTCCTAAGCCAGATTTGTGCAACAGACTGAATCAAAGCCAAGAAAATCACCTGTTTAGCATAACGTAAGAACTAGGCCTGTGAGAGAACACTGAACCGGTCTTAAATAAAGCCATCACAGTAAAACAAGTTAACACTTTAAAACAACAAACACCAAAATTCATTGTGAAAAGAAAATCAAGCAAAACACTATTGTTGGGGGGGGGGAAATGCAAATGTTATGTTTCAAAGTTGTAATTGAAGGCTCTTAGCAAAATGTCACACTTCTCTGTTTCACATAACTCACAAAGGTTCATTTTCTGACCTGATAGTTATTTTGTCCCACATTTGGGGACAAGAATTGAATTCATCTTTTATTTGCAATGAAATTAACTTTAATCCCCCAGAGTTAATGCATTTCTACAGCTGTATATCTGACTTGCTAAGACAAAACAATAGATCATAATAATTTATTAAACTTGTATGCTGCTTGACTCCCCTTCACAAAAATAATTTTTATTAAAATTATTTCAATAGCAATAGCAATAGCACTTAGACTTAGATACCGCTTCATAGTGCTTTACAGCCCTCTCTAAGCGGTTTACAGAGTTCAGCATATTGCCCCCAACAATCTGGGTCCTCATTTTATCTACCTCAGAAGGATGGAAGGCTGAGTGAACCTGGAGCCGGTGAGAATTGATCTGCTGAACTGCTGAACTGCAGTGCTACACTTTAACTACTGTGCCACCTCGGCTTAAAACGTTTGTATTATTTTTATTTTGTGGAAAAAAGTCTTTAATAAAAATCATTTTCCAGAGAATAAATACAATACAAATTTTAAGTGGAAAAATAAGAGAAATAGAAAAAAATAATAGAAAAGTGAAAAAGAAAGAAAATGAAAAAAGGAGAAAAGAAAAAAGAAAGTATAATAAAGAGTGACTTTCAGTCTTCCTAACAGCAATTATAGGTAGTGTGCTGCCTGACTTTTAATGACTTCTGGGATGGCTCACAACAATCAAAGAAATTACAATATAATCAATAAAAGATTAAAGATAAAAATAGATACATTGGTCGCTATCAAACAAAATGAAATTCAATGGTGAAAAAAGGAAGGTTCTACATTTAGGCAAGAAAAACAAAATGCACAGGTACAGTATATGTGGTACCTTGATCAACAGTAGTAACTGTGAGAGGGATCTTGGAGTCCTAGTGGACAACCATTTAAATATGAGCCAGCCGTGTGCAGCAGCTGCCAAAAAAGCCAACACAGTTCTAGGCTGCATTAACAGAGGGATAGAATCAAGATCACGCGAAGTGTTAATACCACTTTATAATGCCTTGGTAAGGCCACACTTGGAATACTGCATTCAGTTTTGGTCGCCACGATGTAAAAAGAATGTTGAGACTCTGGAAAGAGTGCAGAGAAGAGCAACAAAGATGATTAGGGGACTGGAGGCTAAAACATATGAAGAACGGTTGCAGGAACTGGATATGTCTAGTTTGATGAAAAGAAGGACTAGGGGAGACATGATAGCAGTGTTCCAATATCTCAGGGGTTGCCACAAAAAAGAGGGAGTCAAGCTATTCTCCAAGGCACCTGGGGGTAGAACAAGAAGCAATGGGTGGAAACTAAACAAGGAGAGAAGTAACTTAGAACTAAGGAGAAATTTCCTGACAGTTAGAACAATTAATCAGTGGAACAGCTTGCCTCCAGAAGTTGTGAATGCTTCCAACACTGGACGTTTTTAAGAAGATGTTGGATAACCATCTGTCTGAAATAGTGTAGAGTTTCCTGCCTAAGCAGGGGGTTGGACTAGAAGACCTCCAAGGTCCCTTCCAACTCTGTTATTATTATTATATACATGTCCTCACTTTTACCCAACGGTGCCTTTTCAAGAGGCAACTGGACTTTCTGGTTTTTCTTTGAAGATGTTTCATTTCTCGTCCAAGAAGTGACATCCTCACTTTTACTTATATCTTGGAGGTAGAAGCCAGATATTACAAGCCTTTTTAGTGGCGTGCTTAGATGCAAAAAGGAATTCCAAACCCATAGAAGAGTTGCTCTAAAACTCCAGCAGGGAACTTTGAAAATTCATTTGGGCAATAACTCAGTTGCCTCCTCTTTTATCACAAATGTGTCTCTCATTTGCCACCTTACGCTTGCTTGTGCTTCGCTACCATGCGGTGGCAGTCTGCCGTGAACTCTGAGGAGGGTGGATGCTTGGGGGGAAATGAAAGTAACTGCTGTATCTCCCCGAGACGCTGCCTCAAGGTCATCCGGCTGGGAGAAGAAGGCAACTGCATACAGCTTGAACTGACCGTTCTGAAAGCATCTTGCTTGAACCTGATTGGCCATGGAGGGGGAGGAGTCAGCGATAGGAGGCAGTTAAGGGAGGGAAAAGTTGAACTTAGGGATTTTGGCATGTGATTCTCAGTTCTGGCTTTGCATTACTGTAATACACTTGACTTCTAATAATGTATACCTTTCTCAGCAAATGGAGCCAAGGATCATTTCTATCTAGAGCAGTGATGGCGAACCTTTTCAGCACTGAGTGCCCAAACCAGAACACGCGTGCATGTGTGTGCGCTGGAGCGCTGGAAACGCAAAGACCAGCTGGCTGGCGCGCGCATACCTGTTTTTGGTCGTTTTTTACGCCGTTTTCAGGCTGTATTTTGAGCTGTTTTCTGGCGCTCCAGCACCCGTGAAGACCAACTGGCCGGCACACTGGAAACCAGAAGACTAGCTGGCGCCGGGACACATGCCCACAGAGAGAGCTCTGCGTGCCCCGTCTGGCACACGTGCCATAGGTTCGCCATCACGGATCTAGAGGTTTAGACAGTGGCACTGGCAGGTCTGACAGTGTCACCCTTATTTATCAGTATTAATATGTCAGATATCTGCATCAGTGAATAGCGGCATACAAAAATGATTCAGCAAACATCAAAAATCTTTCTCCAAAGAGTATTGCGCGCACTAGAAATCTGCTTCTTGGGTTTTCATCTACCTTCCAACCCACACAGTATCTGTTCTCACCTGTTGGCTAATGGTGCACTGCCCTGTTGGTTTTGTTTATCTTGTCAGGATAAAGAGCCCTTGCGGTCAATCCTCCTGAAGGACGTTCTGAAGACGCACGAATGTCTCGTCAAATCTGGGTAGGAGTGTTCTTTATATTCGGGCGTTTTAGCTTAGCATTGACATTTGTACTGCCAAATTGCTTGTGGAATGGCTCGGTATGTAGTGGCAGATGACGTTCTGCTTCGGTTTGTTTGCATTCCATCTTCTCAGTTAGAGCGACCATGACACCACGTCATTTCACCGGGGTAAAGATGGTACTCAGATTATGTTGCTAGTGATGGACAGATGAAACCAGGGATGCTATTCTGCAAAATAGTTTTGAGGAAAGGTGGGACATAATTCTCAAAGTAATTCTGTGGAATGCTTTTTTTTTTTTTAGTACAGTGGTACCTTGTTAATTGGTTCCGGGAGGTGTGATGAGTACCAAAAACCATGATTATCAAACATTTTTTCCCAATAAGAAATAATATAGTGAGTCACAAGCAATGTTCCCTGTAAAATTAGAAAACAGCGCGCGGCAGTTAAAAACTGCTGTGCAGCGTTTTCTTTTTAATGTGCGTGGCCGCGCAGGCGCACAGACTCTGTCATTAGAAAATGCCGGGCGGAAGTTAGAAACTTCCACGTGGCATTCTCTCATTACGTGCACGGCTGCGCGGCCGCACACCTTAGAGGGAACAGTGGTCACAAGGCAGCCAACACCGACAAGTTCTAGCTTGTGTGTTGAGTACCAAACAAACAATGAGTACCAGGACAAAATTTTCACGCCGAAATGTGTTGAGTACCAAATTCAATGAGTTTCAAAGCAGTTGAGTACTGAGAAGTAGCACTGTAGCTTAAGGAAAGGCATGAAAAAAGAAGGCGTCCATTTTGTAGCCATCAAAGTGGCGTGAAGGTGATGTCACTAGTAATCAGGCTTGACTTGACGGAGACTTTACCTTTTCAGGCTTTGTGAGGTAGCAATTGGAATAGCAATAGCACTTAGACTTACCATATTTTTTCGGACTATAAGACGCACCTGACTATCAGACGCACCTAAATTTAGAAGAGGAAAACAACAACAACAAAAAAGTTTTTGGCCTCCACACAGCCCATTTTCAGGCCTTTTCCAGCCTTTTTTCTGCCCATTTTCAAGGCTTTTTTTGGCCCGTTTTGAGACTTTTTTGGCCCGTTTTTGAGGCTTTTTGGCCCGTTCTGGGGGCTTTTTCCGGCCCATTTTCAAGGCTTTTTTCGGCCTGTTTCTGAGGCTTTTTTCAGCCTGTTTTTTCCGGAAAAACGGGCCAAAAAAAGCCTCAAAAATGGGCTGGAAAAGCCTCAAAAACGGGCCAAAAAAAGCCCCAAAAACAGGCCAGAAAAAGGCATAAAAGGTTTTTTTTTGGCCTGTTTTTTCCCAAAAAAGGGCCAAAAAAGCCTTGAAAATGGGCCAAAAAAGGCCCGAAAACAGGACGTGCGTAGGCCAAAAAATGGCCGGCAGGTGGGCGGGGCTTCAACAATATTCAGTTTATAAGACGCACAGACATTTTCACCCCCTTTTGGGAGACAAAGTGTGTCTTATAGTTTGAAAAAATACAGTATATACCACTTCACAGTGCTTTACAGTCCTCTCTAAGCGGTTTACAGAGTAAGCCTATTGCCCCCAACAATCTGGGTCCTCATTTTACCCACCTCAGAAGGATGGAAGGCTGAGTCAACCTTGAGCCTGGTGAGATTCGAACTGCCAAATTGCAGGCAGACGGCAATCAGCAGAAATAGACTGCAGTACTGCACTCTAACCACTGCGCCACCGTAGCTCAGATACCTTAACTTGTCACCCATGAGGGGGAAAACAGACACAGTTGTGTTGTAGTTTGTCTCATTAAGGCATTCCATTTTGCTTCTCAGGCTTCTTGAGCTGAAGAATCAACCCAAAGAGAGTCTCAGAAACAACGCCAAGCAAAGCCACCAATTCCAATTTCAGTTAATATTAATATTGAATTAATTCTTTAGGGAAATTGGCATTCAGAAAAATAATGTTCCTGGTATATGCAGTTAAGTTTAAGATTAATACTTCTTCTTTTGTTTTTTTTCAAGTGACCTTCTAATGAGGGATAATCTCTTCGAAATTATAACAAGCTACCGGACTTTCTATATCCAGGTAAAATATATATTACGATATATGAAACAGGGCGGGGATGGACTTCAAAAATTCTAGCAGGGGGTTCTCTGCCCGGTTGCTGGGTGGGCGTGGCCATGGTGGGTGTAACCAAGTCGGCCTTCTGCACCATGGCGGGGGGGGCATTTTTGCCCTACCCGGGCTCCGGAGGTTTTGTTTGAGCCTCCGGGAGGGCGAAAACGGCCTCTCGAGGCTCTGGAGGCCGGAAATGAGCCCGTTTCTGGCCTTCCCGAACTTCCGGTAGGCCTGTTTTTTGCCCTCCCAAGCCTCCACGCGCACCCTTCACTTACCTGCATCCAAAACGGGCTGTGTGGGGACTCCAGGGAGGGGTGGGGTAGGGTGGGGTGGGCGGGGCCAGCCAGGAGTGGGATTTGGGGGTTCTCCGAACTACACAGAATCTTAGCTAGAGGTTCTCCCGAACCCCCAGCAGCCCACCCCTGAAACAGGGTCTTGCAAATTTCCATCGTTTGGAAGTTGTTTAAGCCTTCTTCCCAAAAATGTTGCAAATTATGAAACTTCCGGATGTTGCTGAACTATTAACTTTCAGCAGGGCCACCGATGCTGGGTGTTGGGATTTGTAGTTCAGCAATTAAAGAAGGGCTACATATTTCCTCTTTTTGAACTTGTGATCACTCAAACATATTTGACCATACATGAAAAGTATCTGAATTGGAACCTGAAGTCTGCCCCCCCCCCCAAAAAAAGTCTGGAAGAATTATATTAGCCTCTCAACTCTTGTTTCTGGTTTTTATGGTAATTATTCTGGTAATTATGTTTATAAAGAAGTTAATGAATCCAGCGGAATCAGTTATCTGTGTGTGCTTCTGGAAATTGATTTTTCTGCAACAAACTCTAATAAACACTGCTATCATGTTGCTAATCTTTTGTTTAGACTATCCAAACCCAAATCCTGCAGCTGTTCTTCATATCTTTTAGTCTCCAGGCCTTTGGTCATCTTCATTGCTCTTCTCTGAACTTTTTCCAAAGTCTCAATGTCTTTTTTGTAGTATGGTGACCAAAAATGGTTGCAATATTCCAAATGTGGAAGAAGCTGGACCATTATCTCTCACATTATTTCAGTGGTTCCCTGCACATTGCAGAATGATTGAACTCTATAATTCTACTTCAGGATGGTTGAAAATCAAACACTAATTCCCAGATATTCACAAACAGTATACGCAAATCCACTAGCCAGCTAATTACAAGGTTGCCCTCTCACCGTTCAGAGTTCAAAAGCCGTGCAGAATAACCAGTTCTTCCTAAAGAACAGGACGTTGAAGGCATTCCACATTTAGAAGGCAAGATGTTCTTAAATGCAGAGAAGAGCAACCAAGATGATTAGGGGACTGGAGGCTAAAACATACGATGAACGGTTGCAGGAAGTGGGCATGGCTAGTCTAGTGAAGAGAAGGACCAGGGGAGACATGAGAGCAGTCTTCCAATATTTGAGGGGCTGCCACAGATTGGAGTGGGGTCAAGCTATTTTCCAAGGCACCTGAAGGCCAGACAAGGAATAATGGATGAAAACTGATCAAGGAGAGATTCAATCTGAAAACAAGGAGAAATTTTCTGACAGTGAGAACAATCAACCCATGGAACAGAAGTTGCCTTCAGACGTTGTGGGAGCTTCATCACTGGAAGCTTTCAAGAAGAGACTGGACTGCCATCTGTCAGAAATGGTGCAGGGTCTCCTGCTTAGGCAGAGGGTTGGACTAGATGACCTACAAGGTCCCTTCCAACTCTGTTAATGTGTTAAAAATGTGGCTCTAAGAAGGGACATGACTGGGCTTCCAGCCCCTTTTCCAGTGATCGGGGTCTGGTTTATATATGCCTTCTGTTCACCGTAGGCAGGATGCTGTGCATTTTAGAAGACCACCTGTAGAACGTCGTAGCAGGTTTATCTGGTTGAATGTTTCAGAGGTTCTGAAAGTCACCTGGTTTCTCAGAAGGCTGGTAAATCTTCGCGTGTTTAAAAATGGATTCCTAGTGGGGAAGGCCGTGTTTTTTAATTTAGTTTGCGAGGCCATCAATTTAGCTTTTGGCAGTTGAAAGCATTCTTCCCCTGCCAAACAGGTTTGCTCTGTTGACAGGCTGCCAAGCAGAAAGGGGTAAGCGAGGTGAGACTTAATACACAGTCCATTTTAGCCCAGGGAGCCGTGAAGCGCGAGAATCCAGCTAATTGCCAGAATTTCACTTCTCCATTTCATCATATTCGTAATGAAAGTTATTTGTACAGGTGCAGAAACAGAGCCATAAACACGGGAATTTGTCTGTAAGATTGCAGTAGGAGAATTTTTCCCAGATAAGGGACAGAACTGCTTATCAGGTGTGTTGGGACAACATTTAGGAAGCATCAGATATTAGGCAACTAAGAGTTGTGTGCAACTGGGAGAAAGCATTTTTGCAGACACTGGAAATGAGGGGATGCTCGGAGCTTGGTGGTTTTCTTTCGGATGGTTCATTACCCAAACTAGGTAACATACCCAAACCAATTTGGGTAAGGAAACATCTGCAAGAAAACAAACAAACTCAGAGAGCACCAAGGGCCCCTCATTTCAATCCTGAGCTACAAATAGTCTCCTTTATTGAGACACTAGAGATGTTCTCCAAAATTAATGTAAACTTCTCAAGATAATTCTATGTATTGGTGCTTGTCTAGAAGAATTCTGAAGAGTTGCAATATCTTCCTGTCAAGAACATCTTGCATTCTTTTTAAGTGCCACTGCCTGGAATTCATAGAATCATAGGGCTGGAAGGGACACACAGAGGTCTTCTAGTCCAACCCCCTGCCATAAGCAGGAGTCCTTATTCCAGTGATGGCAAACCTTTTTTTGCTCGGGTGCCAAAATGGCGCGCCTGCACGCGATAGTGCATGTGCGCGTGCCCACACTGTTAGCGGGGAGGAATAAATCCTCCGGAGGTCGATGGAGCTTTGCTCCTTTGAAAACATTCTTACTTAGAAAATAAAACCGAGATTCAAATCTAATTAACAAAATATTTATTTCAGTAGAAAATAATAAAAAGAATCCTTATTAAGCTACATCTTATCGGCTAAAGAATAAATCACTTCTGCTTTCGGCAGAAATGGCGGAAGAGAAGGAAGGAGGTGACTTCAGGAATGCAGGCATGCGTAATAGAATATATCATACGTCTGCTTGACCATAAATACAAGAAACAGTAGAAAACATAGAGATGCACAAACTGACAATAATCACATCGTGACACACACCCATAATGCAATGCCCTCCCCCCCCCGCGCGCATGCGCGCAAATCTCACTGAAGCCTCCAGAGTTCCGGTAGGCCCGTTGGACCATTTTTTTTTGCCCTCCCCAGGCTTTAGGAAACTTTGGAACTTCCGGTGGGCCTATTGGGTCCGTTTTTCGCCATCCACAGGTTCCGGAGGCTTTCCTGAAGCCTGGGGTGCTCGCGCAGGAAGGGTGTTATATGGGAGCGCCAATTAGCCCCCGAAACCACCCGCGCAGCTGCATTCTGGACCAACTGGAGCCTCCGGGTGCTCTTCATGGGGAGCCCCATGTAGAGAGCTCCCCATGAAGACAGCTCCCCTGTCTTAAATCAGGGCCACATCTAATATTTTCTTTTAAATGTATACATATTTTAATGTTTATATTGTGATTTTACTTGGCTGTTCACCGCCCTGAGTCCTCTGGAGAAGGGCGGTATATAAATTTAATTATAAATAAATAAATAAATAAATAAATAAATTAAAATACTAAAATAAAATAAAATATAAAATAAAATAAAATACTAAAATAAAATAAAATACTAAAATAAAATAAAATATAAAATAAAATAAAATAAATAAAATAAATAAAATAAAATAAAATAATAAAATAATAAAATAAAATAAATAAATAAATAAAATCTCTGACAGCTGAAGTTGCCTTTTGAAATTTGCAAACTGCAAACAGGTTTGTTTTGATTTAATTCGAGCTGATTCACACCCTGTCTGCCTAAGACACTCTTGGAATTTGGACAATGTTTTACAGCCGTACTCAAATGACAGCCTGCTGGGAATGAGGGCTGCATATTTGCGCAGTGACTGACATGGGAAATATAACTGAGTTATAATGCACTAATTAAGCAGAATGTAACTGCCATCTCTCTGGCCCCCTCCCCTTCCCCATTCCTCTCTCTACTTTTGGAGGGATGAGCAAATCCCCCAGCGTTCAACCTTTCATTATTCTTTTCTGAGAAAGCTTTCGGGGCTTTTTGCAAATGGAGTTGATGATGGTGGCTAGCCGTGTGTTTTCTCACACATCATTTTATTTATTTATTTAGTGACATTTATATACCGCCTCACAGCGCGAGCACTCTCTAAGCGGTTTACACCAGTAAGCAATGTATTTTTATATTGCCCCCAACAATTTGGGTCCCCATTTTACCTACCTCGGAAGGATGGAAGGCTGAGTCAACCTTGAGCCGGTGAGATTTGAACCGCTGACCTGTGGATCAGTGTCAGCTAAAGTGGCCTGCAGTACTGCCTCTAAACGCTGCGCCACCTCGGCAAGAGAGATTTTCTCTCTCTTGGGATTCAAAGAATGGCTTAGAAACATAGGAAGTCGAGGTGGGCAGAAGTAGAGTCAAACACCCAAGGAGTTTTCCAGGTGTACCTTTGGTGCCCATGGATGCTTTGTTGAAGGTCTGAGCGCAGGGATAAGGATAGGGGCATGCTAGGATTAAGAATGAAAATAAGAATAACACAGTTGGAAGGGACCTTGGAGGTCTTCTAGTCCAACCCCCTGCTCAAACAGGAGACTTTTTCCATTTCAGATAAATGGATGTCCAGTCTCTTCTTAAAAACCTCCAGTGATGGAGCACCCGCAACTTCTGGAGGCAAGCTATTTCCACTGTCAGGAAATTTCTCCTTAATTCTAGGTTGGATCTGTCTTGGATAAGCCTCCGTCCATTGCTTCTTGTCATGCCCTCAGATGCTTTGGAGAATAGATCGACCTCCTCTTATTTGTGGCAACCCCCTAAATATTGGAAGACTGCTATCATGTCACCCCTAGTCCTTTACTTTTGATATGTGGACTTTTTGTTGTTGTTGTTATTAGTTGTGAAGTTGTGTCCAATTCATCACAACCCCATGGACAACAGGCCTTCCTGTCCTCTACCATCCCCCGGAGTCCATTTAAGCTCACGCCGACTGCTTCAGTGACTCCATCCAGCCACCTCATTCTCTGCCGTCCCCTTCTTCGTTTGCCCTCAATCTTTCCCAGCATTAGGCTCTTCTCCAGTGAGTCCTTCCTTCTCATTAGGTGGCCAAAGTATTTGAGTTTCATCTTCAGGATCTGGCCTTCTAAAGAGCAGTCAGGGTTGATCTCCTCTAGAACTGACCGGTTGGATCGTCTTGCAGTCCAAGGGACTCGCAGGAGTCTTCTCCAGCACCATAGTTCACGGACCTCAATTCTTTGGCGCTCAGCCTTCCTTATGGTCCAACTTTCACAGCCATACATTGCAACTGGGAAAACCATAGCCTTGACTATACGCACTTTTGTTGGCAGGGTGATGTCTCTGCTTTTTAGTATGCTGTCTAGATTTGCCATAGCTTTCCTCCCCAGGAGCAAGCGTCTTTTAATTTCTTGGCTGCAGTCCCCATCTGTGGTGATCTTGGAGCTCAGGAAAATAAAATCTGTTACTACCTCCATTTCTTCCCCATCTATTTGGCAGGAATTGAGAGGGCTGGATGCCATGATCTTAGTTTTCTTAATGTTGAGTTTCAAGCCAACTTTTGCACTCTCCTTCTTCACCCGCATCAAGAGGCTCTTTAATTCCTCTTTACTTTCTGCCATTAGAGTGGTATCATCTGAGGTTGTTGATATTGGACTTATAATTGCACAAAACATGTAGCTTGAAGAGACTCCGGAAAGCTTTACCTATTTTTCTCAAAAGAGCACAGAAAATGTCCTCCCTGGCTACTTTTTTCCATTTGCACTCTCTATGGGTGCTTTAAATAGTAGGAAATCCAGGTGGAGGTCAGCAACTTTTGGTCCTTTGCAATTCCCCCAGTTTGGAGGAAAAACTATGCAGGATACAGATAGGTGTACCCATCCAAAAATGTGAATTTTTATGTGAATGATTTGGAAGGGAAGAACATAATCAATGGAGTAAGTGCAGATGATTTTAAGAATGACATTTGCAATGCAGATTGCTGTGGGTTTTTTTTTTTTTGCACCTGTCCAGGAGTTACGGTTGGCTGTGTTTTGTTTACTGGGTAAGCAACTGGGTGGAGAGAGTAGTTGTGCAAGAGAGCGTGGCTCCCATCTGTTTGAGGAAGACCATGGTTCTGCAAAAGGATGCTTTTTAGCTAGTATATATTCCTGTGATCTTCAGCTACATGAGCCTTGACTTCTTTTAAGATTAAAAGCAGGGCCTCTCCAAACTTGGCAAGTTTAAGACTTGTGGACTTCAAATCCCAGAATTCCTCAGCCAGCCATGGATTTGAAGTCCACAAGTCTTAACTTGCCAAGTTTAGACACACCTAGAGCAGGGGCGGGTTCCTAATTTTTTTACTACCACTCTGTGGGCGTGGCTTATTTGGCTTCTCGGACTGCTGCTCTCGGACTGCTGAAGGGAGGGGAACTGAGATAGGTCCTGCCGCTCATTCCCCCTCCCCTCAGCAGCTCGAGAAGCCTCAAACGTGCGAAAATGCCTAGGATCATCACCGCGCATTCGTGGCTTCTCGGACTGCTGAAGGGAGGGGAATGGAGATAGCTCCTGCCGCCCGTTCTTTCAGCGTCTCACGCGCTTCCTCAGCCATCCTCCCCTGCTTGGACTCACTGTGGGGTAGGAAGGCAGCGCATGAGCAGTGCCGGAAACTCGGTTTCTGGGCATGCACAGAAGAATTTTTTAAAAAAAATTAAAAAAAAATTTTTAAATGGCGGCGCCCAGGCACCGGCAACCGACCGCACCGGTACTGTGATGTCACCAGCGGGCCGCTACTGGTGCTATAGAGTGGACTGCACCGGTAGGAACCCACCACTGACCTAGATTAAATGGTGGAGCCACCAACTGAAGGAGAGGAAGCCCTGATAGGGGGAGTTTAAAGACCTTTCAGCTTAGAGTCCCTTTGGGGGAAGAAATGTTTGAGGTCAAATCTTGAGGTTCTATCTGGCCTTCCCAAGTCTGGAGAGTCTAGGCAGGAGTCTCCAACCTTGGCAACTTTAAGACTTGTGGACTTCAACTCCCAGCATTCCTCAGCCAGCAAACCTCGGTTCTAAGTGGTTTACCGAGTCAGCATATTGTCCCCAACAATTTGGGTCCTCATTTTACCGACCTCGGAAGGATGGAAGGCTGAGTCATGGGCTGAGTGCCCATGTCCATATAACACATTGCATCTAACAGGCCATGTTCTTTGTTGTTGTTGTCTGACTTTTTGTGACACCCCATGGACCGCAGCACGCCAACCCCACCCTGTCCTCCACTGTCTCCCTGACTTTGCCCAAACTCATATCTCTTGTGTCAATCACACTATCTAACCATCTCCTCCTCTGCCAAGGTTGGAGACCCCTGGTCTAGAAAGATTCTTGTAAGCTGGTGATCAACAATTAAAAAAAAACCCCATCTGACCCATTCTCAAAGCTGTTCTGGTTGCTTGCACCTGACAAAGTATGAGATAATGGAGACGCCACCTGACCTGCTCTCTGGGCGTATGTTTCCCTTAGATGAGCACCAAAGGATCTTACTCCAGTTTGCCAGACTCACCTGACGCATCTTTTTAAGATAGGGATGGGCAAGCCTCAATCCTGCATGTGGTCCTGTGGCTTTCCATCCCCTTTCCAGGGTTCCCCATAATTAGCTAAGCAAGCAACATAACCCTTTTCCTGGCTTAAGATATCCATGGGACCTGCTGAGAAACCAGAAAATGGAGATGAAGATGATAGCCTCTCCACTGATCATGGAAGGCCTCTGGAGACAGTTGACTGTAGCCCAACCAATCAGTTGTGGCTTCCAAAGTAAGAAAGATGGGCTGTTACTGGTCTGGCTTAATCTTGTCTCTGCTGGTTTAAGCAATTGCCTTTAACCTGACTATAGAATTCTCAGCCAATGGAGTCAAAGAAAGTTCCTATACAACTAGAGAGCAACAGCTTGGGGAGGAAGAATCACAACACCAAAAATAGTTCCTTTCCCTCAGCGGTGAAATCTACTTACCTTCCCTACCGGTTTGGAAGTGTGTGGTTTGCGCGCACACACCACCGTCGCACATGCTTTTTCACCCTCTGCGCATGCACAGAAGGTTTTGCGCATTCGCAGAGGGTTAAAAAAAAAGAAAATGGCGACATCCAGGTGGTGGGTGGAGCCTCACCCTGCCACCGCTAGCAGTTCTCCGAACCACTGGCGGCAGCCGCTAACGGTTCACCCAAACCGGGCTGAACCGGTAGCATTTCACTCCTACTTTCCCTGAATATTTTAGTTGTGATCCTGCTGGGGGTTTTTTTTCTTCTTTTTTGTTTTTTTTATTTTGTTTTTATTTTTTGTCTTTTCCGGTCTAGTTTGTATATACTTATTTATTTTCTGGGTACTAAAGCAATCAATTTAAATGCATACAGCCAGCTATTAGTCACCCATGGGGTTTTCTGTTGACCTTGCATGGCTTATAGTCCTAAGTACTATAGTGGACCTATTAATTTTAATTTAGTGTGTGTTTGCGGCTAAATGCAGTACTGTAAATCGATACATTATAATACACTTCAGCATTCAATCTTCACAATATCAGCCACTATCAAAAGAAAAGAGTGAAGTAATCAAAACAAGACATTTCCTAATGTTAGCACAGCCATTAATATTAGCATCAAGCAATTACAACCAGATGCATTAGCTTCGTAAAGGACTTGCAGAAGATATATTTTAAGGGCTTTTTAAAACTTCAGGATATTTCATTCCAGATATCAATCAAGACAGAGTTCATCCAGAGGGCAGAATGAGAGCTTTCATTCATAGTCTGTTAGATTAACCACTTCTACTTTTTGGGAAAAAAAAGTATTTATCAGAATCTAGCAAGATCTGCATTTTTGCTAAGTGAGATTGATATACATACATTTAGTTCCAAATCTCATATCTGCCCTCTGGTGGATCTTTTCTTTTTTTCTTTTTTTCTTTTCTTTTCTTTTTTTCTTTTTGAATTTTTTTTTATTTTTTTCCTCCACAATATCCATACACATATCAATGCATATACCTTAAAATATATCAATTTCATTCATAGTTACACATTCTTATCTAATCAATCATAATAATATCCTATTTGCACCTACTTTATATTATTATTTATCAGTCTGTTTTTCCCCTTTCCTTTTACACTCTCCTCCCTCTATCTCCCTCCTCTTCTCGCTCTACCTTCTTACTCCTTCTCTCCCCCTACCTACGTTCTCCCACTCCTCCTTTCCTCCCCTCCTACTTCCTCTTCCTCCTTCTAAACCGTCCCTGAGTGCTTCTGGTTCTAATGCATCTAATATTAAACAGACGGACTACATATTAACATACATCTTTTAATTGTCGGTGTCCCTTCTAAACACATTATTTCGATATTATATCTATAACTATTACTCTTTAATCTAGGTATACTCAATTACTCTTTATACAATTACTAGGTATACTCAATTACTCAATTAATCAGTGGAACAGCTTGCCTTCAGAAGTTGTGAATGCTCCAACACTGGAAGTTTTTAAGAAGATGTTGGATAACCATTTGTCTGAAGTAGTGTAGGGTTTCCTGCCTAGGCAGGGGGTTGGACTAGAAGACCTCCAAGGTCCATTCCAACTCTGTTGTTATTATTATTATTATATTATTATTATTCTCTAATGCTGCCTCCTTAAAAATCTAATTTTGTCATCTGGGTTGGCTCCATATATTCTCCAATTTCTAATTGTTAATCTTATGATAATTCTAACTAAATTTCTAAATTTAGTATTTCAACCATACTTTATAACATTCTGAGTCTTCTTTGTCTTTAATTTTCATTGTCAGTCTATTCATTTCTGCATAGCCCAAAATTTTCTTAAGGTCTTCTCCTTCAGATTGAGTGTTGGTTCCTTTCCATTTTTGTGCAAATGCAATTCTGGCTGCTGTCACCACATGTACAATTAAATATGTATCTTCTTTGTTGAATTTCTCAGACAAAATACCTAACAGGAATGTCTCTGGTTTTAACTCTATACTTTGTTTCAATATTTCTTCTATCC
This sequence comes from Diadophis punctatus similis, assembly GCA_023053685.1. Lineage (NCBI taxonomy): Eukaryota > Metazoa > Chordata > Lepidosauria > Squamata > Dipsadidae > Diadophis > Diadophis punctatus. Next base: position 11,794,351 of record JALIGW010000024.1, read on the forward strand.
ATGTTTGAATCCAATATTTTCCACCTGGTGGATCTTTTTCATAGTGGCCAGAAGTTACGTAGGACATTGAGAATCGAGGAGAAAGTTTAGAAAGGGTCTTTCCTCACTTCTACCCACCTTTTAGGTTCCTTAAGAGATGCCACATTTGAAGAGAAGTCAACAATTCAAGGTTATTAAAAAATGAAATCTGAACTGTGGAATTGTTAGAATGGTCAAGGTTGGAGACCTAACGGTTCAGGAGCGTGGTTAGGACACTGGGGTGGAGTTTAGCAAACCTACAGTACGTTCGAAACCCGAGTGCTGCCATGGGGCGGGGTTGAGCTCCCGTCCTTCACTCCAGCTCCTGCTGGGGACAATGAAAAGAGCCCCCAACTGGGAATCCCCCCCCCCAGGAAACGGCGATGTCGCCCGCTAATCCTTTCAACCCGGAAGTGCCTCTATGCTTCTGAACATGAGTGCAGAACCTAATGGGTCCAAGTGTGAATGAATGTGAAGCAGGCTTTTTCGAATTCAAAAAGGGAAATAATTCGTCAGAAAATGTCCATGAATTTAAGTTCACAGTGCTCTCGGATGGTATCTTTTCCCTTTTTTTCTTTTCTGATAGGCCTACAGCCCTGAAGACATGAAAAGCTGGATCAAAGAGATTACGGGTGCGGTGCAGGCATCAAAGAGTTGTCCCAGAGTAGGTCAAATTCTTTCCGCTTTTGACTATGCCATCCGTTCATGGGGTTTTTTTTGGGGGGGGGGTTTGCTTGTTTGAAGCGGAGGTCATCTGTTTTCATAATTTCAAGCAAACATTTGAAAAAGAGCTCATTTTCAGAAGAGTTTTATCCAGCCGTCTGAATAAATAAATAAATACATACCGCAAATAACAAGGTCACAAATGGACTGCAGGGAATACCAGGGAAAATTAGAGGCATGGGCCATTCAGTTATCTGCCGCTTTGGGCCATGATCACGAGACGTTTGGCCAAACTTTAGAGTTAGGCACCGTATTTTTTGGAGTATAAGACGCACCGGAGTATAAGACGCACTTTAGTTTTTGGGGAGGAAAATAGGGAAAACAATCTGCCTACCAGGTATTCATCTGGCTAGCATCCTTAGTCTGGTCAGCTTCAGCACATTATTTTATCCCCTGGTTAGGACTTAAAAAAACCTTCTTCTGAGAGAGTAACAATGAAAGAGCCTGCAAGCCAGTAAGAGCTGGGAAGATCGTTAGCACTTGGTTAGGGCTAGAAAAAAACTTATTCAGAGCAAGTAGAGCAATGAAAAAAACCCTGCAAAGACTTAGTGCTGGAAAAACCTTCTTCTGAGAGAGTAACAATGAAAGAGCCTGCAAGCCAGTAAGAGCTGGGAAGATAGTTAGCACCTGGTTAGGGCTAGAAAAAAACTTATTCGGAGCAAGTAGAGCAATGAAAAAAAATTCTGCAAAGACTTAGGGCTGGAAAAACATTCTTTGGAGAGAGTAACAATGAAAAAGCCTGCAAGGTAAGAGCTGGGAAGATCTGTTAGCACCTAGTTAGGGCTGGAAAAAAAAAGCTACATTCGAAGTATAAGACGCACCCAAATTTTCAGCCACTTTTAGAGAGGAAAAAGGTGCGTCTTATACTCCAAAAAATACGGTAACTTCTCAAACAAGCCAAGCTCCAGAAATCTTTTAACTCTTTTCCAATCCCCCAAAATTTGAGATTGGTCTCTCTTCGTTTTAAGCCAAGTAGTCCGTGCAGGGATGGGTTCCACTTACCTTCGCCACCGGTTCGCATCGCGTGCGAATTCACTTCCACGCATGCTCAGAAGGTGGATTCAGCCCGAAACACAGCTGAAGAGCTCATCAGCTGTGCTTCGGGCGAAGAAATAAAGGTCAGTATTAACCCAGGGGCCGGCGGGAGGGCTTTTTTCAAAACACAGAATGCTGTGAAGCCATCCAAACACAGGAAAATCGGCCGAAAATTCAGAAAAAAAGATGGCGGCGAACACGGATCGGCACAGACAGAACCGGATCCGTGATGCCAAAATTACATCACCAGCAGGTCGCTAATGGTTCGGCCGATCTGGTCCGAACCGGGAGGAACCCACCCCTGAGTCCATGGCATGGGTGAAGTATCTTAGCAAATGATTAAAGTGTAATTCTCAGCAGCTCCAGCCCCATGATGAAGAAGGAAGGAGTTGAAGTACATCAACTCATATCTCCCAGTCGTATCTACACACCCCACCAGAGTGGAGAGGCAGGGAATGCTACGGATCCTCTTTCCTAAGAAGGTCCATCTAGTGCAATGTTTCCCAACCTTGGCAACTTGAAGATGTCTGGACTTCAACTCCCAGAATTCCCCAGCCAGCATTCGCTGGCTGGGGAATTCTGGGAGTTGAAGTCCAGACATCTTCAAGTTGCCAAGGTTGGGAAACACTGATCTAGTGGGAGAACAAGAGGAAGGACCTTCTCTTTGGTGGCCCTCTCCCTGTGGAACATCATCTTTCCAAAGATAAGGTTGGCCTCCGCCTTGACATTCTTTCAGAAGGCCCTGAAGACCTGGTTCTGCCAACAGTCTCAGCTACCCCAGAGTGATATGGAACCCATCAAGGAATTCATTAGATCGTTGTCACCAGAGGATGCTTTTTGTATTGGGGCTCTATCAGGGGTGAAAACGGAGATCTGGAGCCTGTTTTCGCTGGCAGAGGGCTCGGGTCACCACAGGCGCCCCCAACATTTATTTTATTTGTATTTATTTTATTTGTTTGCCAAACATGTACAAGATAACAGGTATTGGTATAAACAAACATTAGCAAAGTAGGTACAGGTAAATTAGGCACTAGGACAGTAGGACAGGGACAGTAGGCACAATGGTGCGCCTATGCACGCCCCTTAGTGACGTCAAGCTGGCCATGCCCACCCCGACCCCCCAAGGTCAAACACAACCCCGATGCGGCTCCCAAATCAAATTTGACACCCCTGGGCCAGATCATCATGACTTGGTATGGGCTGAGACTGTTGAACCTGGGTAGGCCTGCGGAGTCCCAAGAAACTGGAGATCCAGTGATGGAGGTAAGACCAGTAGCGGAGAAAGGAGGCAAATAAATATTACAAAGGTCGCTTCGACGGCCGCAGTTTTGAAGACTGGTTCTAAGTTCGTTATTTTAGCACCGTAGTCATTCCGTGTTGGCAGAAGAAATCACTCCGTAGGTCGATGGATCGTTGCTCCTTTGAAAACATACTTACTTACTTAGAAAATAAAACCCGAGATTCAAATCTAATTAACAAAATATTTATTTCAGTAGAAAAGTAATAAAAAGATCCTTATTAGACTACATCTTATCGGCTAAGGAAATAAATCAGTTCTACCTTCGGCAGAAATGGCGGAGAGAAAAGAAAGGAGTTGACCTCTGGAATGCAGACATGCGTAGTAGAATATATCATACGTCTGCTTGACCATAAATACAAGAAACAGAAAACATAGAGATGCACAACTGGCAATAATCACATTGTGACATTCCGAACATTCTCTGAACTTACGGACAGAACCAAAGGACTACCATGTATTGATTCTCTAGCTGCCACTGATCTTCTGGTTTTGCCTTGCAGGAAATGCCTTTGGTGAGATCCGTGTCGATGGATAAACGAGAGAGTCCCACCTTGTCCAGCTCCACCACGGCATCCATAGCATGGCTGAAGCAGCGAGGAGAGGAGTCCAAGGTTGGCCACAAAGGTCCCTCCACTTCTTGCTGGCTGCCTTGGATGCCCGTGCCACAGTTGGAGGAGAAGCAGCAGACGGCATCCTCCAAGGAGCAGGCTGAAGAGCTGAGCAACTCTGGGTTTGCCCCTTCGTCTGCTGAGCGAGATGCTGGAGAGACCCAGGTCAGGCGCCTCCGACACAGGTCGGAGCCCCAGAACTACAAAGAGCACCGTTTTCTGATTGACTTGGATGATGAAAACATCAGAACCTCCGATGTGTGACTGTTGTAGCAAGATGGATGTTGTTGCCGGGAAGCAGGCATTCTATGGGATGTTCTGGACGAACCATTGCTAGCTTGCACCAGCTGCAAATGCAGAGAGGGAACAGATACTCCAACAAAGTTAAAGCTAAGAAGGATCTACACTTAACGTGTGGGTTGCATGTTCTGCTGGAGTCTTCTCCAGATCCAGCCTAATTCAGAGGGTGCCAGAATGTGCACGATGGTCCTGTGTCAAGTCTGTTGCGGATGCCAGAACCGTACAAAGGAGCTTACCCCGTTCGCCATGTTCGTTCCGCCATCATTGCTTCCAGTCTGGGAAGGGAAGGGAAGTCGACAGTTGGAGGCCTTGATAAACATGTCGCGTTCCTGTCTGTTTGCTTGTGCAAAAAGGCTTTACTAGAGTTACCGGGAACATACAGCAACATAGTATATCTACTCTTTCTGTTCTGGTAACAACAACAGTGTGGTTTTGCTTGATAGTAGATGAATTGAAGGCAATTCACCTTGTTTAATGTCCAAAGCTTAGGCTAAAAAGAGAGCTTGAAATCCTTTCCTTTCCTTCCTTTTCCTTCCCTTCCCTTCCCTTCTTTCCTTTCCATCTTTCCTCCTTTCCTTTTCTTCCCTTCTTTCCTTCCTTTCTTCCTTTCCTTTCCTTTCTTTCTTTCCTCCTTTCCTTTCCTTCCCTTCCCACCCCTTCTTTTCTTTTCTTCCCTTCCCTTCTTCCCTTTCCTTTCTTCCTTTCCTTTCCTTCTTTCCTCCTTTCCTTTCCTTTCCTTCCCTTCCCTTCCCACCCCTTCTTTCCTTCCTCCCTCCCTCCCTTCTCCTCCTTACTTTCTCTTCCCTTCCTTCCTTTCCTTTCCTTTCCTTCTTTCCACCTTTCCTTCCCTTCCCACCCCTTCTTTTCTTTTCTTCCCTTCCCTTTCTTCCTTTCCTTTCCTTTCCTCCTTCCCTTCCCTTCCCTTCCCACCCCTTCTTATCTTTCCTTCCCTTCCCTTCCCACCCCTTCTTTCCTCCCTCCGTCCCTCCCTTCCTTCCTTCCTTCCTTTCCTCCCTCCCTAGTCAAGATTTTGAGCTCTTCATAATATAATTGTTTGTAGCAGGTAGCTTAGCTATCAAAAAGCAACATGGTAGGGTGAAAAACATCGCCCAACAAATTCTAAGAAAATCCAACAGCAGGCTGGCAATAAGGTGTACATAAAATCCATACTGAAGAAAGGAATTTTCGAGAAACTGGAGAGAGGAAACAGAGCAAGGACCTCCTCATTGAAATACCATATTTTTCAGTTCAACTCTGGGGTCCGCTTGACTGTGAAAAAAATAATAATGGAGGTACCAAAAGGTTTTTTCCATAGTGAATGTCAAATGATACTTTTGAGCAATGAGGTTGTCATATGCTGGGCAGATATTGACACCTAGAACTGAGTAATTCTTTTAATGACTGCCCAGGATTCATGAAGATTTCAGACTGGGGTCTTTCCTGGTAACCTTTGGATCCTGGGGACCTGGGAGGGGGTGCAAGCTGGTGGTATCCCCCTGACACTTTGATCTATTGTGATGGTAGTGGAGATGAACATTTTGCAAGGAGCAAGAAGGTGTAGGCCTCATTTAACCTTGGCAAGACTTCTTCCTCCTCCTTTGGCATTTCTAAGGGCAGCTGGGTTGGAGGGCAGAAGAAATTTAATTCAGAAAATGTGGGAGTCGGGAATACCTGGCTGTCCCACAAAGGAGGAGAAAGGATGCTCAACAACAGAGCCGAAGAGCCAAAACTTCCACCGTCTTGCTTTCTTCTCATGTTAAAGTCTTTCCCAAAGTTTGACCTTACAAGCTCTTGGCTACCATGCTTTCATTTCGGGAAGGCTATGATGAATGAAGATGGGTTCCTAGTCTGTACTAAGCCAGCAGGTAGAAGGTACTAGAGGAAGTTCTGAATGGTGAGTAGAGGCCGGAGGAAAGCTCTCCTTGATAGATCTATTTCCTGGTACTATGGTTCCATCTTACTCGAGTTTGACGTTAAAGGAAACAATTTCAGGAGATGTTGCGAGCACATCAGTGGCAGCGCAGCTGAAAATGCACAATGCTTATCTTGCCTTCCAATAGTTGGCAGGAAGCATGCTTTGGAGCAGTTGAGAAGGAACCACGCTCCCCGTTTTGAGCCATAGGCTTACGGTTACATCCTGTGTTCAATTGTGCAAAGACTACTTTCTCTCACAGAATGTGTGAATGTCTGTGAATACCAAGATTCTCAGGTGTGCATCCTTTTGTACTTCGGTTAATTCAGAAATAAGACTTGTTTTTTTTTTTTAAGATGCAGTATGATCTCTCCTATTGAGCCAGAGGGGTACTTTGCTGTTGCTTCCAGATTCCTGCCAAGCATTTTGGCAAAATAATATTTGCTTGAGATGTGAGGCTGTAGGTGAATTCGAACCCCTAATCATCGTGGGTACTGCAAGGGAAGAACCGTGGCTGAAATAATCTGCATTATTCTTACCTCCTCAAAACAAAAAAAGAAACTCTAGTTGCAACCTTTGAAATTTAAGGAAATTGAATCATTTGCATCTTTCTTCCTTTTTTTTCTTTCGGATGTCACTGAATTCTTGCGATGGGCATCACTTGATCCGGAGCCTTATGTGAAGGCTGCTATTCAGACCTGGAAGTAAGCCGCTAAAATCATTTAAGACAAGGGGCATCAAACTCAATACCCGCGAGCCGGATCCGGTCCAGGGCTGCTTAGATATGGCCTGTGGGGCCGCCCTGGCCCGTGGCGCTTCTGCCAGTGAAAATTGAGACCAGTGGGACCGCACGTGGCCCTCCCGAGCTCTGTTTCCGCTGGCCGAGGGTTGCAGGAGGCAGTCGCAGCCGAAAACGGAGACTGGGAGCCCGTTTTCGCTGGCAGAGCACTCGGGCCGCCACAGGCGCCCCTGACAAGAGTGATGTCAAGCTGGCCACGCCCCCCTGGCCACGGCCACGCCCCCCTGAGGTCAAACAACCGTGATGCGACCCTCAATTAAACCCTTGATTTAAGAGATCATGCTGTTCTTTGGTTTTAACATTGATAACACAGAGACGAGGAAGGAAGAAAGCAAGGTAATTAATTAAAGCATGTTTGTGGGCCACCTGATTTTTTTGGGACACCCTCTGGAAGGCGTGCTTATTACTACAAAGTTAAATGGGGTTTAATTCCCCCAATCAATAGACCCACAACTACAGCTTTCATCCACTTCTTTTTGCTCTGGAGATTTTTTTTAGCCGTTGTAAATACATAAAATTATGACCAGAATTTTGTGCTGTGTCTCTCTCTCTCTTTTTTTTTCTTTTCTTCTCATGTTGGATTTCATATAAAATTAAATACTGTGTCCTAGTACAGGGAGTTCTGAACTTACGATCACAAATTTCTGTCGCTAAGCGAGACAGTTGTTAAGTGAGTTTTGCCCCATTTTTATGACCTGTCTTACCACCGTCATTAAGTGTGAATCATTGCAGTTCTTAAGTTAGTTACAGGGTTGTTAAGTGAGTCTGTCTTCCCCGTTGACTTTGCTTGTCAGAAGGTCGCAACGGGGGAATCACACGCCCCCCCCCCCCCCCGGGGACACTGCAGCCGTCATAAATATGAAACCGTCGCCGTGCATCTGAATTTTGATCACGTGATCACGGGGATACTGCAACGGTTTGCAAGTGTGAAAAATGGTCATCGGTCACTTTTTTCAGTGCTGTTGTAACTTGAAACGGTCACTAAATGAACTGGACTACCTGTGCCACATTCATCACTCTTTTATGCTGCAAGTAGTCTTCGTCTTAAGACCACTATCGGGATCAGAATTTCCGTTGCTAAGCAAGGTGGGTGTTACGGGAGCCACGCCCGATTAAATGCATGCTGGTTGCCAGGCCATAGCCATAGCACTTAAGACTTATATACCGCTTCACAGTGCTTTGTTACAGTCCTCTCCAAGCGGTTTACAGAGTCCGCCTCTTGCCCCCAACAATCTGGGTCCTTATTTTACTGACCTGGAAAGGATGCAAAGCTGAGTTAACCTTAGATGGATGGACGGACGGACGGACAGACAGACGAGATATATGAGAAAGAGCAAAAGCAATAGCAATAGCACTTAGACTTATATACCGCTTCACAGTGCTTTCCAGCCCTCTCTAAGCGGTTTACAGAGTCCGCCTATTGCCCCCAACAATCTGGGTCCTCATTTTACCAACCTCGAAAGGATGGAAGGCTGAATTGACCTGAGATAGATAGACAGAGAGAGAGACAGACAGATGAGAGAGAGAGCAATAGCAATAGCACTTAGCCTTATATACCGCTTCACTGTGCTTTACAGCTCTCTCTAAGCAGTTTACAGAGTCAGCTAATTGCCCCCAACAATCTGAGTCCTCATTTTGCCAACCTCGGAAGGCTGGAAGGCTGAGTCAACCTGAGATAGATAGATAGATAGATAGATAGATAGATAGATAGATAGATAGATAGATAGATAGATAGATAGATAGATAGATAGATAGATAGATAGATAGATAGACAGACAGACAGACAGACAGACAGACAGACAGACAGACAGACATGAAAGATAGAACAAAAGCAATAGCACTTAGACTTATATATCGCTTCATAGTGCTTTACAGCCCTCTCTAAGCGGCTTACAAAGCCAGCATATTGTCCCCAACAATCTGGGTCCTCATTTTACCCACCTCGGAAGGATGGAAGGCTGAGTCAACCTTGAGCCTGATGAGATTCGAACTGCCGAATTGCAGTCAGCCGGCAGTCAGCAGAAGTAGCCTGCAGTACTGCACTCTAACCACTGCACCACCGTGGCTCTTGTGCACTCAAAATTTTGATCGCATGTCCCTGGGGATGCTGCATTGGTTGCAAATGCGAGGAGCGGTCATAAGTCACTTCAGTGTTGTTGGAACTTTGGTCACTAAATGAATGAATGTAAGTCAAGGACTATATGTAGTCCATGGATGGTCCAGGATCAATCTGTGTCTCAGGCTCCCCCAAGAAAGGGGTTTGAAAGCTACATTGGCACCTGGGCTGTCACTCAAAATTAGACTTCCTGCGGGACTTTGCATCCTAAAGTTTTGCACTTCTTTTGAAAAAAGGGGTTTGTGTGAAGGACTGTCTCCTTCTGTGGAAAGGAAGTAAAGTTTTATGGAGGGGGAGATGAGAGTCAGATTAAAAAAAAGGACCAGGTTGACAAACCCCCCAGGGGGGACATGATAGCAGTGTGCTAATATTTTAATTCAAAAAGTTTTATAAGTACAAAGTACAAACAGTTTTCATTTTTCTTCCCCCCTAACCCCAACCCGCTCCCTTCCCTTCCCCCCTCTCCCCCCCCCCCGGACTTCCCAGAGAAAGTACAGGGCATAATATTCAATAAAATAAATTTAAATTAAGTTAAAACAAATTCTTAATTTCCACACTTTTTGAAATCTTTTAACTCCGAATTTTTCAAAACTGTTCACAACATAATCAGAAGAAGGATAAAAATAATAAAAAATAAAGAAAATTAAAAATTAAAAAGAAAGATAAACAAGTAAAAAGAAAGAGAAAACACTATATTAATACATCGTACAACATCTCATACTATAATTTACATCTCTAAACCTCCATCTTTTATATAATCTATGTATAAACTAATAATAATAGAAAAGAAAGAAAGAAAAAATAAAAATAAAAGAGAAGCAAAGGTAAACCTTTCCTCCCCCTTTCAAACAGTTACCACACCCAACATTTCTTCCAAACAAAATAAAACTTAAGTAAATATTACATAAACAATAACTAAACCTTAAATATTTATACCTAATCAAAATACCTAAATATTTAAAATATTCTGTCAAATTGTTTATTCCCGTATTTTAAAAACTAACCCCTTATACCTCAAAAACCTTAAACTTAATCATAGAATCAAACACAATATTAATAACATAATATTACGATATGTCAAAGTATTAGCTTCAAAATATATAATATATATATATATATATTAATAATAATAAAAAAGAAGAGAGTAAGAGTGTGCTAATATTTTAGAAGCTGCCACAAAGAGGAGGGGGGTCAACCTGTTTTCCAAAGTACCCAAAGGCCAAACAAGGAATAATGGATGGAAACTGACCAAGGAGAGATTCAACCTGGAAATAAGGAGAAATTTCCTGACAGTGGGAACAATCAACCCATGGAACAGAAGTTGCCTTCAGAAGTTGTGGGAGCTTCATCACTGGAAGCTTTCAAGAAGAGACTGGACTGCCATCTGTCAGAAATGGTGTAGGGTCTTTCTGCTTGGGCGGGAGGTTGGACTAGATGACTTCAAGGTGCCTTCCAACTCTGTGAATTTGTAAAATCCCATTCCCAAAGGCTAAGAACAAGATGGGGCATTTCATAATAAAAGCCACATCCAGATATCCAGAACTCTATATAAAAATTAGGAGTATCCATGGGAGGGCCGAAAAAGATGGTCACAACCACTGAATTAATCACCAGCCATTTTGACTTTGGTTGGATGGGGAATGCTGGGAATTGAAGTCCATCCGTCTTAAAAGTTGAGGTTGAGAAATACTCCATCAAGCAGGGTGAGAAAAAAATCTAAGCTGGTCTTCTTGATTTATTTTTATTTTTTAACTTCAAACATATCACACAAAAAAAGCAATGGAACTGTTTTGCGCACGTTGTAGGGACTGCTACCATAATAATTCTCAGTTTTAATTCTAGTCCTGCAGAAAAATTTATTTTATTACTTGAATGAAATTCTTCTGCTTCACCCACTGGAGTTTTTGGTAATAAACCTGTGGAGGGTTTTCCCCTTAATAAAATATTTGAATATTTCAGTACGTATTTCTTCCCAGCTATTGAGCTATTTAAAGTGCCTCTCTTTAATTTTAACTACAAAAATGAATTTATACATTCCAGCAAGGCAACAACAAAATGACATATAAATTTGGGGGGCCATATAGGAGAAGTTGTTTATTTGAAGGATAAAACTTTTATTTCCATAAACATGTTGTGCCTGTATTTTTTTCCATCTGCTACCAAAGGAGCATGCAATCCTTGGCCAAGATTGGGTTTATTTTAAATATTTATTTCCTGCTCTGGTCTGCTCTGAACCCATCAAACGTAGGCAGTAGTGAATGTGTGATGGCTGAGGTCATATTAAATTCATGGTTTCTTGAATTGTTATTTATTGAATAAAGGTTAATAGCCAGGTGACTATTTAAATACAATGATAATAATCCTGCACTGAAGGCATACAAATACAACTAATAAATAAATAAATAAATAAATAAATAAATAAATAAATAAATAAATAAATAAATAAATAAATAAATAAATAAATAAATAAATTAAATAAATTAAATAAATAAATAAATAAATAAATAAATAAATTTGAGGCCATTTCTAAATTAGAGGCAAAGAAAGTGAGGAGAGATTAATAAAGATAAATACAACGTCCCTTTTTGCATACATTGCATGTAAAATATTAATAGGGGTTAGTGGGGGAAAAATCTAGAAGGCAATAGCAATCTACTGTTACTGTAGAAAACTACACAGGCATATTCATATAATCGCCACCAGTGGAGCTTGGCTGAAGGCCTTTTAATTTGTTTGCATGTATACTGCAAACAATGGGCAGAGGTGCTTGGCCAAGTTTTGTTTAATTTCCTTTATTAAGAAAATTTATATGGCTGCCCAAGTCACTTACAGTGACTCCGGCTGACTTGCAGAAATAAAACCCTCTTTTAAAAAAAACCACCAATAAATCTACACACACACCTTGTGTGAACAATCAAACCAACACTTGATCGGCTCCGTATCATCCTGAGGTCCACAAGGCCTGCTGGCAAAACCATGTCTCCAGGGCTTTTCGAAAGAATATCAAAGTTGGGACCAATCTTATTTCCACAGGGAGGGAGCCACCACCGAGAAGGTCCTTCTTGATCCCATCAGATGGACTTTTCTTCTCCAAACCTAGCAAGGGCTCTTAAAAAGATCTGCAAAAGCTCCTTGAGCAATGGCGTCTGTGAGGAGAGGGCCAGGGGCTTAGGAACGATTCAAAGGTAGCAATCTAAAACATATAAAACATATAAAGAACAATGGCTGGAACTGGGTATGTCTAGTTTGATGAAAAGAAGGACTAGGGATGACATGATAGCAGCGTTCCAATATCTCAGGGGCTGCCACAAAGAAGAGGGAGTCAAGCTATTCTCCAAAGCACCTGAGGGTAGAACAAGAAGCAATGGGTGGAAACTAAACAAGGAGAGAAGCAACTTAGAACTAAGGAGAAATTTCTTGACAGTTAGAACAATTAATAAGTGGAACAGCTTGCCTCCAGAAGTTGTGAATGCTCCAACACTGGAAGTTTTAAAGAAGATATTGGATAACCATTTGTCTGAAGTGATGTAAGGTTTCCTGCCTAAGCAGGGGGTTGGACTAGAAGATCTCCAAGGTCCCTTGCAACTCTGTTATTCTATTCTATTCTATTCTATTTTCCAAAGCACTGGAGGGCAAGATAAGAAACAATGAGTTGAAGTCCACAAGTCTTAAAGTTGCCAGGTTTGGGGACCCCTGAACTAGAGGTTACGTGATGGATAGGATTAAACTGAGCTATAGAATAGAACAGAATTCTATATTGGCCAAGTGTGATTGGGCACACAAGGAATTGTCTCCAGTGCATAAGCTCTCAGTGCACATACAAGCAACAAGTGATAAATAGTGATCATGTTTTTTAAAAATTGTCATGTATTATTGTATTGTTCTTATACCTGTTGTACGCCGCCCTGAGTCCTACGGGATTGGGCGGCCTATAAGAACTTTTAATTAAATTTTAAAAATTAATTAAATAATCATAATTTAAGATTATCATAATCATAAATCATTAAAAAATCATATGAACTCATTGATGGTCATAGGATACTAAAGAAAGGCAATCAACATAAATCATGAGACACAAACAACAAAGTTATGATCCTAAGCTGCTGGCTGGAGAATTCTGGGAGTTGAAGTCCACAAGTCTTACAGTTGCCAAGTTTGAAGACCTCTGGTATAGGGTTTCCTGCCTAAGCAGGGGGTTGGACTAGAAGACCTCCAAGGTCCCTTCCAACTCTGTTATTCTATTCTATGCTAAAGTCCCCGTCTAGCGTCACATCCCTGATTCCATCCTGACGTTCGCCAGTGCTCCTCTGTGTTTGCTTGGTTTTTGGAGTCAGGAGAACTTTGCACGTCCAGCTTAGGTTCCGATCCACGATCCTCTGCCCTGACTACTGGCAGAGGTGCCGGGTGGGTGGTATCGGCCACCCACGGGCCTCCGCCCCCTTGCCCCCCACCCCACCCCTCTGGCTTCCCCGCATAAAGCCTGCGAACCGTCGGCGCGGCTACCTAGTCTGGTTCCTGCAGCCACGGACGCTCCGTCCAACGCCATGGCCCGGCCGCCGCTCTTCCTCCTCCTCCTGCCGGCCTTGCTGGCCGCTCCTCCCAGCCCGTTGCCGCCGTGCCCAGCGGAGTGCCAGCGGATGCGCTGCCCACCGCACTCCCCGCAAGCCTGCCTGGCCGTCGGGGGCGAGCTCCAGCTGGACCGCTGCGGCTGCTGTTGGGACTGCGCGCCGGGCGAGGGTCAGCCGTGCGCTCCAGACGGCCTCTGCGCCCGGGGCTTCTTCTGCCACCGGGGGCCGGGCAGCCCCGAACCGGGCACCTGTTCGTGCGTCGAGGGGCCGCTGGGCGTCTGCGGCAGCGATGGGCGCACCTACAGCAGCCTTTGCCAGCTGCGCGGCCGGAACCATCAGTCCAGCTCTGGCCACCAGCCGCTCGTCGTCCCCGTCCATAAGGGAAACTGCGGAGAAGCAGGTGGGTACGGAGTCCACGGGGGGGGGAGGTAGAGGAGAAGACTGAGGGTCACCTTCCTACTTGGGGGCCACAGCTTGGCTGGAAACCTAGTTTGCCAGGCAGGAGAGCTGGAATGTGTTCCTGGACACTTTAAACTGGCCAAGCAGAGTAGGAGTGAAACTCCACACCGTTTCTCTTGGAAAGAGAAAATAACCCCTTCAGAGATAGGCAAGCTGCCCCCTCCCCCTCCCAGGTGCAGGTGGGCAGCTACAGGTCAAAATGCTAGCTGGAAAAGTAGAATAGAATAGAATAGAATAGAATAGAATAGAATAGAATAGAATAGAATAGAATAGAATAGAATAGAATAGAATAGAATAGAATAACAGAGTTGGAAGGGACTTTGGAGGTCTTCTAGTCCAACCCCCTGCTTAGGCAGGAAACCCTATACCTAAACCCTATTCAGACAAATGGTTGTCCAATCTCTTCTTAAAAACTTCCAGTGTTGGAGCAGGAGCACCCACAACTTCTGGAGGCAAGCTGTTCCACTGATTAATTGTTCTAACTGTCAAGAAATTTCTCCTTAGTTCTAAGTTGCTTCTCTCCTTGTTTAGTTTCCACCCATTGCTTCTTGTTCTACCCTCAGGCACTTTAGAGAATAGCTTGACTCCCTCTTCTTTGTGGCAGCCCCTGAGATATTGGAACACTGCTATCATGTCTCCCCTTTCTTTTCATCAAACTAGACATACCCAATTCCTGCAACCGTTCTTCATATGTTTTAGCCTCCAGTCCATCACATCACTTAGTTTTCCAGGGCAGAGCTATATCACTGATGATACTTCACCCCATGGCGACAGAGAGTCTCCCCCAGTGGTTTCCTGTAGATGATAAACAGGAATGGGGAGAATACCAAACTCAAAGCTGGCTGAGGAACTCTGGGAATTGAAGTCCATAAGTCTTAAGGTTGCCAGAGATGGCGCAGTGGTGAAATGCAGCACTGCAGGCTACTGCTAGTTCAGCAGTTCAGCTGTTCAAATCTCACCAGGCTCAGGGTTGACTCAGCCTTCCATCCTTCCGAGGTCGGTAAAATGAGGACCCAGATTGTTGGGGGCAATATGCTGAACTCTGTAAACCGCTTAGAGAGGGCTGTAAAGTACTATGAAGCGGTATATAAGTCTAAGTGCTATTGCTATTGCTATTGCCAAGGTTGGAGACCGCGGCCTTATAGTACACCAGTCTGTTGTTCATCCAACTAAATCCAATTTGGTGGCATCATTTGCCATGCAATTTATTTATTTATTTATTTATTTATTTATTTATTTATTTATTTATTTATTTATTTATTTATTTATTTATTTATTTATTTATTTATTTATTTATTTATTTATTTATTTAGATTTATATACCGCCTCACAGTGCAAGCACTCTCTAAGCGGTTTACACCAGTAAGCAATGTATATTTATATTGCCCCCAAACAATCTGGGTCCTCAGTTTACCTACCTCGGAAGGATGGAAGGCTGAGTCAACCTTGAGCCAGTGAGATTTGAACCGCTGACCTGCGGATCACAGTCAGCTAAAGTGACCTGCAGACTGCCTCTAACCGCTGCGCCACCTCGGCAATGGTTTTCTAAGGTGCTTTGGGGGGGGGACTGGACCCCAAATCCCCATGTGTTTTAGCATTGCATCTCACTGGCTTTAAGATGCCTCAATGAACTGGGGGAGACATTGTTCTACAGGTACTGCGGACCTCAACAGCCCAAGGAATAAATTTAACTTTATTGCTGACGTGGTTGAGAAAATCGCTCCTTCTGTGGTTCACCTGGAACTCTTTCGCAGGTAAGAGAAACTGGTTATAGGTAGTGAGAATGGCCAAATTCTCTCTAGATGAAATTGATAAGTCTCTGTAGGTGTTGACATTAACCAAATTCTAACTACGGTAGGTGTTGAAAATGACCTTCCGTCTGTCCTTCTATTTTCCCCCTTAAAGATTCTTTTACCATCTACCCCTCCAATTATTAAAAAGTTGGAACTGCAGCCGTAACAGTTCTGCAGGTAACTTTCAGCCTGCAGAGAAGAAATATTTACATCAAATATTGGAATACGTGTTCTCACTAGCATGTAAAACCTGCTTTAAATGAGACTACTTGGATTTTTTTTTAAATCACTTGTACGTGCTTTCTTTAATTTGCAAAAAAAAGGGGGAATGAAAAATATTATCAGAATCTCTGTTTAGGCAGCTTTGGAACAGACCCTCTGAAGTGAGTAAGATGTTCATTAATGATGATTAATTTATTTTGTTAATTCCAGGGGTCTCTTATGATAGTCTGGATTCAACCTGAAATATTATTCCCTAACTTGGTGATTGTCAAACTCAGGAATTTTAAATTTTAAAGTTTATATAGACTACTAGTCCAAGAATTATGGGATTTGAACCTCACATAAGTTCCTGAAGTTGAGAACAATGTCCTAACCAGTGGTGGGTTCCTACAGGTGCGGTCCACTCTATAGCACCGGTAGCGGCCCGCTGGTGACGTCACAGTACCGGTGCGGTCGGTTGCTGGTGCCTGGGCGCCACCATTTTTAAAAAAAAATTAATTTTTTTAAACATTTTTCTTCTGCGCATGCCCAGAAGCTGAGCTGCCTTCCTACCCCATAGTGAGTCCAAGCAGGGGAGGATGGCTGAGGGAGCGTGTGAGATGCTGAAAGAACGGGTGGCAGGAGCTATCTCCATTCCCCTCCCTTCAGCAGTCTGAGAAGCCACGAACGTGCGGTGATGATCCTAGGCATTTTTGCACATTCGAGGCTTCTCGAGCTGCTGAGGGGAGGGGGAATGGGCGGCAGGACCTATCTCAGTTCCCCTCCCTTCAGCAGTCCGAGAAGCCACGCCCACCCAGTCACATGGCCAGCAAGCCACACCCACAAAATAAGCCATGCCCACAGAGTGGTAGTAAAAAAATTAGGAAGCCGCCTCTGGTCCTAACAGTTCAAATTCAGCTTCATTTTGGAATGGAATGGAATGGAATGGAATGGAAGAATAGTTTATTTGGCCAAGTGTGGTTATACTTTTGATCTCGCCCACCAACATTCCAGGAAAAAACACTAGTTTGGTCCCAATTTTACTTTTCTTCCCGAGCTTCAAAGTGTGAGCCTTTTAAAAACAAAATGTGTTTTTAAATGTGTTTAAAATCTGCTCATTCATGTGCTCCCCATTGGACTCGTGCATTACAAATCAATACACGATTTGAAGGAAACTCCTGTCAATTTGCTTTTTGGATTAGATGAGAGTTGTGTTGATGATATCACATTTACTAACCAAGCAGTTGTAGCTGTTTTTTCCCCCTCGTTTGTGTTGAATTGCTCCAGAAAACTGCTGGATGCTTGCCTTACTGTCTTGTTCAGAAAGAGAAAAACATACTACAACTATAGCAATAGCAATAGAACTTAGACTTATATACCGCTTCATAGTGCTTTACAGCCCTCTCTAAGCGGTTTACAGAGTTCAGCATATTGCCCCCAACAATCTGGGTCCTCATTTTACCCACCTCGGAAGGATGGAAGGCTGAGTCAACCTTGAGCCGGTGAGATTTGAACAGCTGAACTGCTGAACTGTAGTGCTGCACTTTAACCACTACGCCACCTCTGCTCTTGAGAACTATGTTGTAGTTTGACTACTTCTAAACTGTTCCATAGAGAGAAAGTCCAACTTACTATTGTCCAGATTTCAGGTCTTTGGTTTAGACCAGCGCTTCTCATATTCTTTTTTTAAAAACATTTTTTAATTAAGTAATATAAGGTAAAGGTAAAGGTTCCCCTCGCACATATGTGCTAGTCGTTCCCGACTCTAGGGGACGGTGCTCATCTCCGTTTCAAAGCCGAAGAGCCAGCGCTGTCCGAAGACGTCTCCGTGGTCATGTGGCCGGCATGACTAAACGCCGAAGGCGCACGGAACGCTGTTACCTTCCCACCAAAGGTGGTCCCTATTTTTCTACTTGCAATTTTTACGTGCTTTCAAACTGCTAGGTTGGCAGAAGCTGGGGCAAGTAACGGGAGCTCACTCCGTTACGCGGCGCTAGGGATTAAGTTATATAGAGCATTATAAAATACAAAAGTAAATAGAAGAGCAGTGAGGGGGGAGGGGAAAGGGAGAAGAGAAGTGAGGAAAGATGTGGGGGGAGAAAAAGAAGCATTGACTTCTGACTCTCTCTGTTGCAGTAGAATAAGGCATTAACATCAAATCACAGCTTTTTGTTTTCCATAATAGTGTGAACAAATCATTTCTCTAAAGATCTATCAATCTAATCTGCAAAACCCAAAGTCAGAGTTTCATTCTTTTCCACATCAAGCACAAAGTTCAGAAGCGGTTTCCATGTGGAAACAAAAGTGTTTCTGATATTTGTCACGTAGTGAATATTGTCAGTTGTGAGTCTATGCAGGGTGATGCACCCCTATCCTAAATATGATGGTACTTTCCAATACAAGCAGAACACGTGATATGATGTTCTGCGCATGTCTACATTCCTAATCCACCATTAATCTTCTTCTGCCTTGGCTCTTGACCTGAACGGTGGTGTTTCTTAGCAAAGATGTAATTATTCAGGATTTATTGTTTTTGTACTGAAATAAATATTTTCTATTAGACATTTCATCTCGGTTTTATTTCTAACTGTCTGGATTCCAAGTAAAGATCCAACATCGCCTCTATGAGATTTTATTCTCATCCTAACAATATTCTTCATGTACCGGTATTTGAATGAGTGGACATTAATTTCCAGAATTTCCCAGTCTGCTGATCTTGAATTGCTGGGGTTGAGA
This sequence comes from Diadophis punctatus similis, assembly GCA_023053685.1. Classification (NCBI taxonomy): domain Eukaryota; kingdom Metazoa; phylum Chordata; class Lepidosauria; order Squamata; family Dipsadidae; genus Diadophis; species Diadophis punctatus. Next base: position 11,812,919 of record JALIGW010000024.1, read on the forward strand.
AATACACTTTGCCTTAAATTGCAAAGTTGTCAAGAATGCATTTATTATGCTTTTGTGTCTATCTTCCTGGGCCAGGATGCCCTTCACAAAGAAAGAGATACTGGTTTCCAGTGGCTCAGGCTTCATTGTATCCGAAGACGGGTTAATCCTCACCAATGCCCATGTTCTCAACAAGAAGCAGAGAATCAAAGTTGAGCTCAAAACTGGCCATCAGGCGGATGCCCAGATCAAAGATGTTGACCATAAACTGGACATTGCTCTGATCAAAATAGACACCCAGGTGAGTTTCTCATTTCCAGCAGGGAAAAATCTCTTTCTTGCATGTTTACTAGTTGGCAAGACTCCTTATTATACACGATTAGACTAGAAAGAGAGCAGCACTTGTGAGAAAGACTCACAAATGCATTTGCTATTTAACACCCCCAGGGGTGGGTTCCACTTACCTTCCCTACCGGTTCGCATCGCGACGGAAGTGCGCGTTTTTGCCCGTCACGTTGTCAGAGGGCCATTTGCCCATCACATTGACTGTGGCGATCGGAGAACCAGTTCAGTGGCGTGGACCAGGGGTGGGTTCCTACCGGTGCAGTCTTCTCTATGGCACCGGTAGCGGCCGGCGGATTGTGAAACAGCTCCGGTGCTGTCCTTGCTGGTCCGTCGCGCGGCGCTATCTGTTTTCGTGAATTTTTTGGCTTCTTTTGGCTTCTTTTGGCTTCCTGCGCATGCGCGGAAGCAAAATCTCACAAAGGGACGCGTACAAGCATGAGATTTTAGCGAGATTTCACTTCCGCGCATGTGTGGAAGCAAAATCACGTGGGGGGGGCGTGAGCGCAACATGGCAGCACACCGGTAGCGAGGTAGGAGCAACCCGCCCCTGGCGTGGACAGCCGGCCATTGCTGCCGGTTCGACGAGCGGGTGGAAATTTCCGCCACCAGTACATGAGAACCAGTCCAAACCGGCAGCAACCCACCACTGAACACCCCTAAGGAACGATGCTGCCCTTTTTGCATATTCCGTTATGGTTCATCCCTGGAGACTGGGAGAAATGGTTGCCTCCAAGTCTAAGTTTTGATTGCTTTTCTTCTTGAGCCAGGTAGCCCTTCCGGTGCTCCTGCTGGGAAGATCCTCTGATCTTCGGCCTGGGGAGTTTGTGGTGGCGCTGGGGAGTCCCTTCTCCTTGCAAAACACGGTGACAACTGGGATTGTAAGCAGTACCCAACGGGATGGCCGAGAGCTTGGGATGAAGGACTCTGACATGGAATATATCCAGACCGACGCCATTATCAATGTAAGAGGCTTCTCTGTGGCTTTTCCAGAAGAGATGGATCTCTTCCTCAATTCGGGACAAAGTATTGGGTTTGTTAGGGGGGGCAATCCCCCGTGGAGGTCGATGCATCTTTGCTTCCTTTTGAAGTCATTCTTACTTAGAAAATAAAACCGAGATTCAAATCTAATTAACAAAATATTTATTTCAGTAGAAAAATAATAAAAAGAATCCTTAATAAACTACATCTTATTGGCTAATGAAAAAGTCACGTCTGCCTTCGGCAGAAATGGTGGAAAAGAAGGAGGGAGTTGACTCCCGGAATGCAGGCATGCGTAGTAAAACATATCACATGTCTGTTTGACCATAAATACAAGAAAACAGTAGATCTGCACAACTGGCAATAATTCACATCATGACAGGGTTATTACCCCTTGTCACATAGTTGATATTATAATTCTCCCCCACCCCAGCTCAGGGGACGGTTCCAGTTACATTTGCTACTGGTGCGCATCGCAACGTTTCGCGCATAGCTGGCTGGAGAATTCTGGGAGTTCAAGTCCACAAGTCTTAAAGTTGCCAAGTTTGTAGACCTCTGCCCTAATCCTTCTTTTTGTTAGACTGGACATACCTAGTTCTCTCAATCGTTTAGCCTCCAGAACATAGGACACAGAATAATTGTGTTGCAAGGGATCTTGGAAATCTTGGAGGAAATAATAATGTTTCCATGGTATGATCACGTCCTTCTTTTCTCATTCACAGTATGGAAATTCAGGAGGGCCGTTGGTGAATTTGGTAAGGACTGTTTACTTTCTCTTTGTCTTTCCACTTTGGTTTTTTTTTTTTAAATGAAGTTTTTAATTTCAAAAGAACAGTGCAGAAACGAAACTACAGAATTACATTCCTTAGCCATATTGTATAAACCCAGACATCAATGGATACACTCTGATAGTATATATGTATATATGCGTGTACTCACACGTGCACACATATAAATACATATTTATATATCATTGAAAAGGAACAGCATAGTAATACAACACAGTTAATGACTGATGGTGCTAGGCTAGCAGTGCAGTCCATCCAGAGAGAGATAATTCAGACACTTAGTTCAAAGAATGTAAATTTTTAATTTCTACAGAACCGTCTCAAAGACCAACAGATCAACACTTTGTTTATTTGTTTATTTATTTATTTATTTATTTATTTATTTATTAAAATTTCTATGCCGCCCAACTCCCGGGGGACTCTGGGCGGCTAACAACCGGTATAGAAACATATCAATAAAAGCGATTTTTTAAAAAAAAAACATGTTAAAATGCTATCATTTTAAAAAGAACTTTCACTCATACCCCGCCTGCCGGAAGAGCCAAGTTTTTATTGCTTTACGGAAGGCCAGCAGGGTGGGGATAGTCCTGATCTCTGGAGGGAGCTGGTTCCAAAGGGAGGGAGCTCCCACAGAGAAGGCTCTCCCCCTCGGCCCCGCCAACCGGCATTGCTTGGTCGATGGGACCTGGAGGAGACCAACTCTGTGGGCCCTAACCGGTCGTAGGGAGGTATGCGGCAGGATGCGGTCCCGAAGGTAGCCTGGCCCTGAGCCATGTAGGGCTTTAAAGGTTACGACCAACACCTTAAATTGAGGACTTATTACATTTTGTTCATGGAATAAGCCACAATTATTTGGATTCAAGCAACAACAACAACAACAACAACAACAACAAAACAAAACAAAGCCCCCCAAGCAAACCAGAGTATAACTCAGAACATATGAATGTCAGTGAATGCTTAATCCAGAATGAGTGATAAAATGTGAATTGGGAGACATGTAATCATGACAGCATAACATGCTGGAGGCCTTTTCTTTTCTTTTAACAGATTAACAGAGTTGGAAGGGACCTTGAAGGTCTTCTAGTCCAACCCCTGGCCCAAGCAGGAGACCCTACACCATTTCTGACAAATGGCAGTCCAGGACTGTGGATTATGGGCTATTTATTTACAGGGTATATAAACTTGGGTTGAATCTTTCTTTTCACTTTCACCTGCTCCTCTCCACAGGATGGCGAAGTCATTGGGATGAATACTCTGAAGGTTACAGCCGGCATCTCTTTTGCCATCCCCTCCAATCGGATCCGCCATTTTCTGGAAGAAACTCACAACCGACAGGTGAAAGGTAGGATCTCAGGAAATTGCTCAAGTGACTCTCGGACGCAGTCAGAACAATGCAGAGTAGTGGTCTCATCTTGGGAGAACATTGCACCCTTTTGTTAACTAACCCTTACCTTTTCATCTTTTTTTTAAATTTGGCCTTTGAAGCATGTTTTTAACTTCCTGCTTCTCTCTAGGTAAGACCCTTCCCAAGAAGAAGTATCTGGGACTTCGGATGGTCCCCCTTACTTTCAAGTAAGTCATTCCTCTACCCTTCAATCCGCCTCGTTCTCACACAGGCTCTATAATCCACCTATCTCTCTCTCTACGGTGTCTGTCTGTTTGTCTGTCTGTCTGTCTGTCTGTCTATCTGTCTATCTGTCTATCTATCTATCTATCTATCTATCTATCTATCTATCTATCTATCTATCTATCTATCTATCATATCATCTATCATCTATCATCTATCTATCTATCTATCTATCTATCTATCTATCTATCTATCTATCTATCTATCTATCTATCTATCTATCTATCTATCTATATCATCTATCTATCTATCTAACTATCTATCTATCATATCATCTATATCTATCTATCTATCTATCTATCTATCTATCTATCTATCTATCTATCTATCTATCTATCTATCTATCTATCTATCTATCTAATCTATTTATCTATCATCTTTCATCTCTTTCTGTTATATCTCAATCTATTTCATCTATCTATCTCTCTATCTCTTTAGCTCTTTCTTTCTTTCTCTCTCTTTCTCTCTCTCATTCTTTCTCTCTCTCTCTTTCTTTCATTCTTTCTATCTTTCTTTCTCTTTCTTTCTATCTTTCTATCTTCTATCTTCTATCTATCTATCTATCTATCTATCTATCTATCTATCTATCTATCTATCTATCTATCTATCTATCTATCTATCTATCTATCTATCTACTGTATCTATCCTATTTATCATCTTTCATCTCTTTGTTATATCTCAATCTCTGTCATTTATCTAATCTATATCTGTCTGTCTGTCTACCTACCTATCTCATCTATCTAATCTATCTAATCTATCTCAATCTGTCATGTCTGTTTTCTGTCATTTCTGTGTCTGTGTCTGTCTTTCTCTTTGTCTGTCTTTCTCTCTCTCTCTCTGCCCGTTTCACACAAGGGACTTACAAAATTAAAAAGAAACAAACCCCCAAACATTTAAGAATGAATTCTAACTATTAGCCATTCATAGTAGCAGTGTTTATCTCCCCTGATCCAAATGTCTGATGTATTCAATGACTTGCAAAAGGCTAAGAGGCTTGGGGTCACCTTAATTTCGTGATGGTAGGGTTTTCATTTCACATTCCATGCTTGTGGCCATATTGCTGTTTATCTGCTGGCTTGAAAATGGCTTCTCAAATCACTTCTTGCTAACTTCTGAGGAAGTTGGAAGGATGGCATACCTGTTATTTATTCTCTTGCCAGCTTATTTGATCTGTAGGCCTCCCCCCCACCTAGCACCTTCCAGGTATGTTCACCTCCGACGGCATTAACTAGGATGGGAACTGTAACCTATTTGTGGAGAGGAAACCAGGAAAAATTGCAAACACTTACTAGTGGCATAACCTGAAATATCTTAAGAGCGTTTGGAGCTGCTGCTGGTGGAGCTGTCGTTCTCTCTTCCTTAGTCTCATCCATGAACTGAGACGACATAATCGAGATTTTCCCAACCTGAGCTCCGGTGTCTATGTTTATGAAGTGATACCAGGAACAGCTGCTGCAAGGTAAGAGGTGGATGCTTTCTTCCAAAACTTTCGATAGAAGAAAATATATGTTCAGCTGTGAGGTCCTTGGTGCTCTCTGAGCTTGGTTGTTTGCTTGCAGATATATCATTAGAGGACCAGGTGACATCATGATGATGTTGATGATGATCATGATGCTATTACCTAGTCAGATAACGAAACATCTGCAAGCAAACAACCATCCTCAGAGGGCACCAATCAAGGACCTCACAGGCGAACATATATTCTCTTCTATTGAAAGTTTGGGGACTTTATTTACTTCCTTTCTATGTTCTTTTTGGCTCGAAAAGAACAATCAAGGCAGTTTACTTTATCTTGGAACATGGTGCAAATCCAAACTTCACCAAGTCTCGTCCATCTTTTCTGAGCCTCCTTCAGAAGTCTCTCTTTTGACCAGGTTCACACATGACGCTAAGCCAACAATTTATTTTGCTTGATTTTGGTTCAACACAGTATTTATTTACGGGTTTCCAATGACTCTTTCTGCCTTAGTGTGACATCCAAACCCAACCAACTGAATTTACTGAACCAACCTTATTTCAGCAGGTCAGGAATTATCATGACATGGGAACTCAGCCACATTTCATTGAGTTATCCAAAGCACTTAACCTTCTTTTTGAGTCAAATGTGGTCATCTCAAACACACTTCAATGCATCACTTTACTTTTGCTGGTACGATGTTGCATTTGTTGTCTTCCTCCTTAGTTTGAAGAGATCCTTTGGGTGCTCTTCAATGTCCTTTCAACTATGTTCCAACCGGTGGTGGGTTTCAAAAATTTTACAGCCACGCCCACCAAACAAGTGGCTTGTTTGGTGGGCGTGGCTTGGTGGTCATGTGACTCAGTGGTGGGATTCAAAAATGTTACTACTGGTTCTGTGGGCATGGCTTGTTTGGTGGGCGTGGCTTGGTGGTCATGTGACTGGTGGGATTCAAAAAATTACTACCGGTTCTGTGGGTGTGGCTTGGTGGGCGTGGCGTGGCGGGCGTGGCAGGGGAAAGAGATTGTAAAATCTCCATTCCCTCCCCACTCCAGGGGAAGGATACTGCAAAATCCCCATTTCCTCCCGATCAGCTGGGACTCGGGAGGCAGAGAATAGATGGGGGCGGGGCCAGTCAGAGGTGGTATTTACCGGTTCTCCGAACTACTCAAAATTTCCGCTACTGGTTCTGCAGAACTGTTCAGAACCTGCTGAAACCCACCTCTGGTTCCAACATCGCTTTCCCACAAAGATCTCCCATGTTATTAAGTTCTGAGTTTCCTCTGGGTCTTTCTTGACCAAATGTGGAGGAAGAAGGGTGAGGTTTCCATCGGCACCACAGTTCCTAAAATTTTGCTTCGAAAACATTAGCTTCTCTACGAAGCATGTGTGCTTCTTGATCCAGAACCTGACCTGAAATGGCCCTAATGTCAGGTAAGATGGGGCTACCTATCACTTGCCCTGATGATGGATTTTATCGGTACGTTTCTTTTGTTTAAATATACACTCACTCCCTGGTTTGGGTTGCTTCCAGAGCTGGCCTGCAAGATGGAGATGTCATCATAGCAATAAACGGAAAACCAGTCACCTCAACCCGTGGTGTGACAGAGGCCGTTCGAAACAACCGTATCCTGGCAGTCATAGTGAGACGAGGAAATGAAGACATCATTTTGACAGTAACTCCAGATCAAATTGATTAAATCGGATCTTCTGACCCAACGGCTGTTGGAATCTTCAATTGCTGTTGATAAGAAACAGCTTAGGAAAAATGTATAGTTTACAGATAGTTCTCTTTCCTGAATGTACAGTATATATAAATTGTTCCACGCACACATTTAACAGAATAATAATAATAATAAAAGCAGAGTTGGAAAGAACTTGGGAGGTCTTCTAGTCCAACCCTCTGTTCAAGCAGGATGTCAAGCTCCAAGTATAGAAATCGAACTCCGAGGCATTCCTTCTCCTCAAAGAACAAATTTATTTAGATACATCATCTTGGCACTACTGGTGAAAAGCCAGTACTAAAGTTCCCGGGCTTTTCACCCCAATGTAAGTTTCAGTTTCTCAAGTTTCCAAAAGACCTTGACCATGAATCAGAATGGTCAAACAACTGGCAACTTCAAATCTCAACCAACAAATGCTCTGTCTTACAGATTGGCAAAAAGAATCAGAACACAAAATACAAGCTTGGAGGACACGACCTTGTAGATGACCCTCACCCTGTCAAGGACCTTGGAGTACTCATATCTAATGACCTAAGTGCCAAAGCCCACTGTAACAACATTGCCAAAAAGGCACTATTACACTGCTAACCAAAGCATACAAAACATTTGCTAGACCAATTCTCGAATACAGCTCACCTGTCTGGAACCCGCACTGCATATTGGACATTAATACAATTGAGAGAGTCCAGAAATATTTCACAAGAAGAGTCCTCCACTCCTCTGCTCGCAACAGAATACCTTATTCCACCAGACTTGAAATTTTGGGCTTAGACAATTTAGAACTACGTTGCCTTCGATCTGATCTGAATGTAGTTCATAAAATCATCTGCCACAATGTCCTACCTGTCAATGACTACTTCAGCTTCAACCGCAACAATACACGAGCACACAATAGATACAAACTCAATGTAAACCGCTCGAAACTCAACTGCAGAAAATACGACTTCAGCAACAGAGTGGTCAATGCCTGGAATGCACTACCTGACTCTGTGGTTTCTTTCCCAAACCCCCAAAACTTTAACCTTAGACTGTCTACAGTCGACCTCACCCCATTCCTAAGAGGTCTGTAAGGGGCGTGCATAAGCGCACCACCGTGCCTACCGTCCCTGTCTTACTGTCCTATTGTCCTCATTTATCTGTACTTACTTTGCTTATGTTAGGTTTATACAAATACCTGCTATCTTGTACATGTTTGACAAATAAATAAATAAATAAATAAATAAATAAATAAATAAATAAATAATAATAATAAATAAATAAATAAATAAATAAATAAATAATAAATAATAAATAAATAATAAATAAATAATAATAAATAAATAAATAATAATAAATAAATAAATAAATAAATAAATAAATAAATAAATAAATAAATAAATAAATAAATAAATAAATAAATAAATAAATAAAAAACATTGTCCAACCAAGATGAGAGCTGGTTGCTCAGCAACAATCCTCCTCCTCCTCCTCCTCCTCCTCCTCCTCCTCCTCCTCCTCCTCCTCCTCCTCCTCCTCCTCCTCCTCCTCCTCCTCCTCCTCCTTTCAGCCAGACGTTGGAATGTGATTGATTCATCCGTTAGGAATAATAATAACAATAACAATAACAATAACAATAACAATAACAATAATAATAATAATAACAACAACAACAACAACAATAATAATAACAATTTATTGTCATTGTACATATATACATAGTATACCCATACAACGAAATTCACATAACGCTTCAAGACCAGTCCCAACACACATAGCAATCCCCACCCGCCACGAATTCCCCACCCTGAACCACTTAAACATCCACACAACAGACCAAGTAATACTATCCAACAGCTCACTGATGGTGACCCTTCAATTCATTATTAAGTGCAATTATAGCTCTGGGATAAAAACTGTTCAGAAAGCATGTGGTCCGAGTTTTGATTGTTCTGTATCTTCTGCTGTTTTGACTGAAGGCTCCTTCCTCCCTTCAGCTCCAAACTGTGTCAAGCTGAATGCAGGTCAGAATGCCCAAGGATACACACAATCCCACACCCCAATCAAATTTAGGCTTGACGCAGGAGACCTATTTCAGACAAATGGCTGTGCAATCTCTTCTTAAAAACCTCCGGTCATGGAACACCCTCAACTTCTGGAGGCAAGTTGTTCCACTGGTTAATTGTTTTCACTGTCAGGAAATTTCTCCTTAATTCTAGACTGGGTTTGTCTTTGATAACTTTCCATCTGTTTCGTTTGTCTTTCACATGCGAGGCATGGAATAACGTACTTGGAAAATGAAGTCTGCTAGACTTGCTTGCCATTTAATCCCTTTGGCCCAAATGAAGCGGGATTGCAAAATAACTCTCTTATTTGCAGAAGGTTCTAAAAAAATCTTCACTTTTAAGTCCCTAAAATATGGCAGCAACCTCTACAGACAGTCATCTTGTGGCTTGTGTACATTCCCGTTTTGGTGGGCCCTGCAAAGAAACGTTTTATTGTCGAAGTCTGAAATCAAAAGGCAGAACTTTTTATGGGATTTGAATATTGAACAGGTAAGCAAAATAATAATAATAATAATAATAATAATAATAATAATAATAATAATAATAATAATAATAACAACAACAACAACAACAACAACAACAACAACAACAACAGAGTTGGAAGGGACCTTGGAGGTCTTCTAGTCCAACCCTCTGCTTAGGCAGGAAACCCTACACTACTTCAGACAAATGGTTATCCAACATTGTCAGATAGGAATTTTCCTATCAAGAGGCGATTTAGGATCTTGCTTCCCTGAAGTCATTCGTACTTAGAAAATAAAACCGAGATTCAATTCTAATTAACAAAATATTTATTTTAGTACAAAAGTAACAAAAAGAATAAACCTTTAATAAGCTACATCTTCTCAGCTAATGGATTCACGTCTGCCTCGGGCGAGGCATCGAAGAAGAAGGGAGGTAGGAGGAGACAAAAAAAACTCCTGGAATGCACGCATGCGTAGTAAAACATATCACATGTCTGCTTGATTAGGAAATACAGTAAATCTAGAAAACAGTAGAGATGCTCAACTGGCAATTATTCACATCGTGACAAACATCTTCTTAAAGACTTCCAGTGTTGGAGCATTCACAACTTCTGGAGGCAAGCTGTTCCACGGATTAATTGTTCTAACTGTCAGGAAATTTCTCCTTAGTTCTAAGTTGCTTCTCTCCTTGTTTAGTTTCCACCCATTGCTTCTTGTTCCACCCTCAAGTGCTTTGGAGAATAGCTTGACTCCCTCTTCTTTGTGGCAACCCCTGAGATATTGGAAGACTGCTATCATGTCTCCCCTAGTCCTTCTTTTCATTAAACTAGACATACCCAGTTCCTGCAACCGTTCTTCATATGTTTTAGCCTCCAGATAGGTTTTACTCTCCTCCTTTGCCTTCTTAAATGCCCCTTCCTCCCTGACCTTGAGTCAACCTTGCCTTCTCTGGAAATGTCTCCATAGTAATGCTATACCCCTGGTGCAGAGGTGGGATTCAGCAGGTTCTTGACCAGTTCTGGAGAACCGGTAGAGGAAATTTTGAGTAGTTCGGAGAACCGGTAAATACCACCTCTGACTGGCCCCGCCCCCATCTATTCTCTGCCTCCTGAGTCCCAGCTGATTGGGAGGAAAGGGGGATTTTGCAGTAAACTTCCCCTGCCATGCCCACCAAGCCATGCCCACAGAACCAGTAGTAGAAAATTTTGAATCCCACCATTGCCCTGGCAGTGTTCTATAATCCTTGGCTACCTGATATATTGGGGGAGGGGGACAGCAGCTCAGCCAGACTCAGCCCAATTTATTCAAGTTCTTTATCAAGCAGATGCTGAACACCAGAAGGAGAGCACACAGATGTCTATAGGGTATGATTTTTAAAAATGTCAAGACGGCACCCACAATAGCAATAGCACTTAGACTTACATACTACCTTACAGTGCTTTACAGCCTTCTCTAAACGGTTTTACAGAGTCAGCATAATTGCCCCCAACAATTTGGCTCCTCATTTTACCCACCTCGGAAGGATGGAAGGCTGAGACAACCTTGAGCCTGGAGAGATTCAAACTGCCAAATTGCAGGCAGCCGGCAGGCAGCAGAAGTAGCCTGCAGTACTGCACTCTAACCACTGCGCCACCGTGGCTAAAACTGCTTTTTAAATTCAGCCTGCCCTGCACAAGCCAACCAGGAAAGGCAATACTGTTGGTTCTGCACTTACAACCGTTTGTCTAGCTACTGTTTTATAACAGCACTGAAAAAATAATCACTGGTCCTTGCTCTTACGACCATTACAGCCAGGGGTGGGCTGCTGGGGGTTCGCAGAGGTTCGGGAGAACCTCTAGCTAAGATTGTGTGCAGTTCGGAGAATCCCCAAATCCCACTCCTGGCTGGCCCTGTCCACTCCACCCCGCCCCTCCCACGCAGCCCATTTTGGATGCAGGTAAGTGCAGGGCATGTGCAGAGGCTCGGGGAGGGTGAAAAATGAGCCTACTGGAAGTTCGGGAAGGCCGGAAACAGGCCTGTTTCTGGTCTCCAGAGGGCCTCCGGAGCGCGGGAGCCCGTTTTCGCCCTCACGGAGGCTAGAGAAAAGCCTCTGGAGCCTGGGGAGGGCAAAAACGCCCCCCCCCACCGTGGTGCAGGAGGCTGACTAGGCCACGCCCACCATGGCCACGCCCACCCAGCAACCGGGCAGAGGACCCCTTGCTAAAATTTTTGAAGCCCACCCGGATTACAGCATCTCCACAGTCACATGATCAATTCATTCCCTATTGCAGATTCAATAGGGAAAAAATAAGACAATGTAGTGGAATCTATAGACAATATTGCCTCCTAGTGGCTGAATGCGGTGCTGCAGGCTCAACCAAAACATACACCCTGACCAAAACGGTTTCCTCCCAAACAGAAATATTAGAAATAATACGAGAATGATTATAGACATATTAGAATATTATGAGGCAAATCCAGGAAAACCTGTAGCTCTCATGTTCCTCAACGCCCAAAAAGCATTTGACAATCTAAATTGGGACTTTCTCATTAAAAAACTAGAGATCACAAATTTCGGCCCCAAATATATTAGGATGATTAGAGCTATATATTCAAAACAAACAGCCAAAATAATTATAAATCAAGATACAACGGATAAATTCGACATTCAAAAAGGAGTACAAAGGCAATGTAATTTAAAGTATGGGACATACTGCCTCCTGGTGGCTTTCTGAGGGGATTGCAGACTGAATTAAACAGGGCAATATAATGATGATGTTCGTCCATCATATTCAAAGAGGACCTTAACATCTATCATAGACCTGAGTCGCAATATAATGGAATGTAAAGGAAATGTATACCCCCTATTGGCTCAATGAGTTGTTGCAGTTCTATAGGTTAAATAAGAAAATACAATGGAGTGTACAATGTAGGAAATACTGACCAAGAGTATTTACACGCTCTACAGGGAAAACAATGCAATATAGTTATTTGTAAAAATAAGGTGGAGTACAAATAAATAAATACATGAAAATAAGGGAATGTATAGGAAATACTGCCCCCAGTGGGTCATTCAGGTATTGCAAGTTGTTTACATTCCATTATATTGCCATTTTCTGCATAGAGTCGATAATACTTCACTAACCCACCAGGGAGGGCATTATTTCCTATATATTAAATTATATGAACCTGTTGTAGAAAGTTAGCACCCACCCCTCTCCTAGAAGAATGAAATATTTTGAGAAACATTAAAAAGGCAGAATATTATATTTCCCTGGATGAGAAATGGAGAAACATGCTCTTGGAAAGCAGCCTCCACCTTCCTTAATAGCCCACAGCAATATCAGCACTTAAGAGATAACAAGATAGATAGCTCTATTCATAAGCAAATACCCTCACCCAAGATCCAACAAAGGTAGGATTAGCCCTCAGCCACAATAGGAATTGCCCAACAAGCCCTTTCATTGCATCATCTCAGTTGCCTCACCCTCCAAACTTCAACCAAGCTTAGCTCAGACAACCTACAGAGCCAGCTATGCCCCCCTACAACAGCCAATAGAATACATGTCCTTCCACAGGAACAGGAAGCTCAAGTGCAAAGCCCAAGAGAAGGTATAAAAGCCCCTCACTCTCAACTCCATGTGGTCAGCTGCCCAGAACGACCCATGTGGTTCTGCCTCATCATTAAACCCTCTTTCCAATCAGCCTCCAGCCTCCATTTTGTCTCCAGTGCCTTTCTTACGGCTTGGAACTGAACCAAGTGGATAGCAACCAGGATGATTAGGAGACTGGAAACTATAACATACGAAGAGCGGTTGCAGGAACTGGGCATGGCCAGTCTGGCGAACAGAAGTACCAGGGGAGACATGATCGCAGTGTTCCAATACTTGAGGGGCTACCACAGAGAGGAGGGGGTCAGGCTGTTTTCCAAGGCACCAGAAGGCCAGACAAGGAATAACGGATGGAAGCTGACCAAGGAGAGATTCAACCTGGAAATAAGGAGGAACTTTCTGACAGTGAGAGCGATCAACCAGTGGAACAGCTTGCCTGCGGAGGTTGTGAGTGCTCCAACACTTGAGACTTTCAAAAGGAGATTGGACTGCCATTTGTCTGAAACAGTGTAGGGACTCCTGCTTGAGCGGGGGGTTGGACTAGATGACCTACGAGGTCCCTTCCAACTCTAGTAATCTATCCTATCCTATCCCAGACTCTAGGTTAGATACTACCTGTAAACAACACTATTTAACCCAGTGAGCCTGCAGTACCGCAGTGAGACAACAGAGGAGATATATTCATCCCACTGAATGCAAATCCACGCCATCAATATCGGAATGATAGGCACGACATGTTTTCTTGTAGTTCTTTCCTGTTTTGTCTCCCTAAACTGGGGGGAAAAAAATAGAACGTGATGCCTGAGGCATGCACATTTCAAACAAAGACGTTTTGTATATGCCCGTCTGTCTGGCACTGGATCTGAAACGATGAACAAATGTTTGCATAAGGCATGGCACGGTTGTGACGCAGCACGACCAAGGTAATAAAAGTTCTAGAGCAGTGTTTCCCAACCTTAACCACTTGTAAGAGGTGTGGACTTCGACTTCAATTCACTTGGATCATATGACACGCTGAGTCACAAGGCAGACCTATGCATTTGCCATTTAAGGTAAAGGATCTGGGTGCCGAGGCCAGACCCTGTACTGGTTGCGAGTCCCTGTGTAATAAAAGCGCAGAAACTGACGATGGGCCGGTAGAATCGGGATATGGAGGCATGCCTCCGTCAAATCGATGGAAGTGGTTGGCTGGTTTGTGGCTTATGTGTGTTACCAGCACAACTAGTATACTGCGATACCATAAGAGGGAGCCATTGACTTGCTCTCTGCTCCACTTTGGTGCTAGCAGAACCTGGAGCTAGGAAGTATTGTTGTTTAATGCTTCCAGAAGGATGAATTGACACACAAGATTAAAGAGTATCATACTCTACCTCTGTTTTCTTGTCTCAGAGTGCAGACACAGAATAATACCCTTAAGCGATACATTGGCAGATGCCACCTGAATGTTAGCAACAACTATTTAGCAGAAGTTTGACAGTGGCTCTAATTTTTAAGAGAGATGTTGACTAGATAAATTCAGTAGTTATATTCAAACCATGGTTGAATAGGGACGGCCGGGGTTGCTTAAATTTGGACTCCTAAACTGAGCAATTTTTAAAGATTTTTTTTTACTTTTCTCTACAAATTCCATTAATATAACAATACACACATACCTTAAAATATATCAATAACATAGATGTGAATACATTTTAAGTCAGTCAATCATCCTATAAATAGGTGTTGCATTTCAGGTATGTGTAATCTTTCTAATGCTGCCTCCATTAAGAGTCTAATTTTGTCTTCTGGGTATCCCACCAAACAATGCCGGCTGGCGGGCCCTAGGGGGGGGGCTTCTCTGTGGGGGGGGCCGTGCTCTGGAACCAACTTCCCCCAGAGACCCGAACCATCCCCACCCTGCTGGCCTTCCGAAAAGCCGTCAAGACATGGCTCTTCCTGCAGGCAGGGGGTTGAGACTAGTCCCATCTGAGCTCTCCCCCGGTATGTATGTTGGTGAATATTTCTTTAACATTTTTAATCTTTTAACATTGTTTTAATCATTGTTTATTGTTCAGTGTTCTTGCACAATGTTGTACGCCGCCCTGAGTCCCTCGGGAGTAGTGTGGCATAGAAGAACCAAATAATAAATAAATAAATAAATAAATAAATAAATAAATAAATAAATAAATAAATAAATAAATAAATAAATAAATAAATAAATAAATAAATAAATAAATAAATAAATAAATAAATAAATTCCAATATTTTAAACTAAATTAACCGCTATAGCTTACTTCCTCCGCTAGTTATTGTTCTCTTGCTCCTTCAATCCAAGCCGTAGTGCGTCCTTCTCTTCCTTATTTTCTTTATTCATCATTCATTTTTTAAATCCCTATTTTTCTCATAACTAATTGCCCCATAAGAGTTCAACATTCACTTATATAAGTTATAATAAAATATTGGTTCACATCAAATTCTTTGTATATTATTTCAAATTAATTTCCTATGCAGAAAGAAAGGAAATAATAATTATAGACAGACAGAGAGACAGAGAGACAGAGAGACAGAGAGACAGACAGACAGACAGACAGATAGATAGATAGAAAGATAGATGATAGAGAGATAATAGAGAGATAGATGATAGAGAGATAAAGAGATAGATGATAGATAGAGAGATGAAGATAAATAGATATAGATGGATGATAGATAGATGAAAGATAGATAGATAGATAGATAGATAGATAGATAGATAGATAGATAGGTAGGTAGGTAGGTAGGTAGGTAGGTAGGTAGGTAGGTAGGTAGGTAGGTAGATAGATAGATAGATAGATAGATAGATAGATAGATAGATAGGTAGATAGGTAGATAGGTAGATAGGTAGGTAGGTAGGTAGGTAGGTAGGTAGGTAGGTAGATAGGTAGATAGATAGATAGATAGATAGATAGATAGATAGATAGATAGATAGATAGATAGATAGATAGATAGATAGATAGATAATAGCGAGATGGATGATAGAGAGATAAAGAGATAGATGATAGATAGAGAGATGAAGATAAATAGATATAGATGGATGATAGATAGATGAAAGATAAATAGATAGATAGATAGATAGATAGATAGATAGATAGATAGATAGATAGATAGATAGATAGACAGACAGACAGACAGACAGACAGACAGACAGACAGACAGACAGACAGACAGACAGACAGACAGACAGACAGACAGACAGACAGACAGACAGACAGACAGACAGATGATAGAGGGGGGGAACTACATAGAGTTTTTCTAGTGATTCAGGCACCATCCCACTTTAGGCAGGAAAGCCAGCTGGGCTAGGTTACTTTAGGCCAGTCTCTCTCTCTCTCTCCCTCCCTCCCTCCCTCCCTCCCTCCCCTTTCTCTCTCTCTCTGCCCAACCCACCTCACAGGTTTGGTTGCTGTGTGGGGAAAATAAAAGGAGGAAGGAGTATGTTCGGCACCTTGAGTTATGTATAAAAACAATAAAGGTGAGACAATAAAGAAATAAATAACATCTCTTAATTGAAAAATTAAGTCGGTAACCAAATATCTATACCAGCCGAGTTCCACACTCCTGCATACAGAAGAGGGGATCAAATTATTCTCCAAAGCACCAGAGGGCAGGACAAGAATCAATGGATGGAAACTAATCACAGAGAGAAGCAACCTGGAATTAAGGAGAAACTTCCTGGCAGTGAGGACAATTAACCAGTGGAACAGCTTGCCACCTGAAGCCGTGGGTGCTCCATCACTGGAGGTTTTAAAGAAGAGACTGGACAGCCACTTCTCTGAAATCGTATAGGGTCTCCTGCTTCAGCAGGGGGTTGGACTAGAAGACCTCCAGGATCCCTTCCAGCTCTATTCTATTCTACAGTGCTACCTGCCTGCTGTATGATTGGCAGGGTGACCATCAAACATAGATATGCTTTCAAACCATTAGTTCTGCCTCCCCTACCTAAGGAAGAATACCAGAAAATATATATTGATACAGTGAAAGGAATATTATAGAGCAGGGGTGTCAAACTCGATTTCATTGAGGGCCGCATCAGGGTTGTGTTTGAACTCGGGGGCCCCAGGGGGTGTGGCCAGAGTGGGCATGGCCAGCTCGATGTCACTCCTCAAGGCTCTGTTTTCGGCCACGGCGGCCTCTTGCATTCCTCCACCAGCGAAAACGGAGCTTGGGAGGGCCACACTCAAAACCGTAGAAATGGTGGTAGACTTTAGGAGAAACCTTCCCATTCTACCACCTCTTACAATACTAGACAACACAGTATCAACAGTAGAGACCTTCAAATTTCTAGAATCTCAAGACCTAAAATGGTCACCTAACATCAAAAACGTCATCAAAAAAGCACAACAAAGAATGTTCTTTCTGCGCCAACTCAGGAAGCTCAAACTGCCCAAGGAGCGGCTGATACAGTTCTACAGAGGAATCATTGAGTCTGTCATCTGCACCTCTATAACTGTCTGGTTCGGTTCTGCAACCCAACAATATCTTGACACAGACTTCAGAGGATAATCAGAACTGCAGAAAAAGCAATTACTGCCAACCTGCCTTCCATTGAGGACCTGTATACTGCAGGAGTCAAAAAGAGGGCTGTGAAAATATTTACTGACCCCTCGCATCCTGGACATAAATTGTTTCAACTCCTACCCTCAAAATGACGCTATAGAGCACTGCACACCAAGACAACTAGACACAAGAACAGTTTTTCCCCGAACACCATTACTCTGCTAAACAATTCCCTCATCACTGTCAAACTATTCACTATGCATTACTATTACTATTAGTCTTCTCATCGTTCCTATTACCCATCTCCTCCCACTTATGACTGTATGACTGTAACTTGTTGCTTGTATCCTTACGATTTATATTAATATTGATTGTTTCCTGATTGCTCATTTGTACCCTATGACAATCATTAAATATTTTTTACCTCATGATTCTTGACAGATGTATCTTTTCTTTTATGTACACTGAGAGCATATGCACCAAAGACAAATTCCTTGTGTGCCCAATCACGCTTGGCCAATAAACAATTCTATTCTATTCTATTGTGGCCCTCTCAAGCTCTGTTTTCGTTGACAGAAGCACTGCGGGCCGGTCCTTCGCTGTTTCCAGGACAGCCCCACGGGCCAGATCTAAGAACCCCACGGATCCGGCCCCTGGGCCTTGAGTTTGACACCCCTGTTGTAGAAAATGATTTGCACAACACCTTCAGTTCATTAAAGCAAATAGTAAGGGTATAAAAAAACTTGACAGGTTTTTGAGAACTCACATTTGTTGCACTTACTGTTGGTTGCAAAGAAATCTAAGAGGGTGAAGCTTAATCTGATTTCTTCTCCCACACTGGTTCCTTCAACCCTCCCCTGTTTTGATGATGGGCTTCTATAAAAAGTGAAGCAGGAGCCTCAAGATTGATATGTAAGCAGGGAACAGCTTGTTTGTTTGTTTTACTCTGATAGCCACTGGGAAAAAATAGCCCAAAGTTTGTTGTCTTTAAAAAGTGGGAAGTTAGGATTTAAACTCCGCAGGTGATGTATGAATATCGGGCTTAATTCTTGAGATTTGCAGTTAGCAAATCTCATGTGTATAAATTATTTCTTTCTGGTCTTCAATAAATAATTTATCTAGTCATGTCAAGTCTGAGAGGCTTCTGATGTTATTAAATGCAAGGTTGTTTCTGAAGGGTCGATATTTATTACTATGCTGTGCAGTGTGACAGCTTCCAACTGACCTCTTTTAACCGAAAAGGTATCGATGATTCAGTATTAGTATTCCACAAGGACTTCATACTTTGAACAAAGTCAACAACAAAACATGAACCCATCTCTACAAGAAAGTAGGAACTCAAAAAGGTGGAATATTTATTATCTATCTCTCCATGGCTATTTCTACCAATCTCTCTCTCTCTGTTTGTGTGTCTCTTTCTCCTATTGTCTGTCTGTCTGTCTGTCCGTCCGCCCGTCTGTCTGTCTGTCTGTCTACAGTATCTATCTATCTATCTATCTATCTATCTATCTATCTATCTATCTATCTATCTATCTATCTATCTATCTATCTATCTATCTATCTATCTATCTATTATTATCTAACTGTCTGCCTGTCTATCTATCATCTATGTATCTATCATTATCTATTTCTATCTATCTATCTATCTATCTATCTATCTATCTATCTATCTATCTATCTATCTATCTATCTATCTATCTATAATCTATCATCATCATTGTCTGTCTGTCTGTCTGTCTGTCTATCATTATCTATTTCTATCATCTATCTATCATCTATCATTATCTATCTGTCTCTATCATCTATGTATCTATCATTATCTATTTCTATCTATCTGCCTCTCTCTCTCTCTCTCTCTCTCTCTCTCTCTCTCTATCTCTCTATCTATAATCTATCATCATTGTCTGTCTGTCTGTCTATCATTATCTATTTCTATCATCTATCTATCATCTATCACTATCTATCTGTCTGTCTATCATCTATGTATCTATCATTATCTATTTCTATCGATCTGTCTATCTATCTATCTATCTATCTATCTATCTATCTATCTATCTATCTCTATCTATCTATCTATCTCTATCTATCTATCTATCTATCTATCTATCTATCTATAATCTATCATCATTGTCTGTCTGTCTGTCTATCATTATCTATTTCTATCATCTATCTATCATGTATCATTATCTATCTGTCTGTCTATCATCTATGTATCTATCATTATCTATTTCTATCGATCTGTCTATCTATCTATCTATCTATCTATCATCTATCATCATCATTGTCTGTCTGTCTGTCTATCTATATCTATCTATCTATCTATCTATCTATCTATCTATCTATCTATCTATCTATCTATCTATCTCTATCTATCTATCTATCTATCTATCTATCTATCTATCTATCTATCTATCTATAATCTATCATCATTGTCTGTCTGTCTGTCTATCATTATCTATTTCTATCATCTATCTATCATGTATCATTATCTATCTGTCTGTCTATCATCTATGTATCTATCATTATCTATTTCTATCGATCTGTCTATCTATCTATCTATCTATCTATCATCTATCATCATCATTGTCTGTCTGTCTGTCTATCTATATCTATCTATCTATCTATCTATCTATCTATCTATCTATCTATCTATCTATCTATCTATCTCTATCTATCTATCTATCTATCTATCTATCTATCTATCTATCTATCTATCTATAATCTATCATCATTGTCTGTCTGTCTGTCTATCATTATCTATTTCTATCATCTATCTATCATGTATCATTATCTATCTGTCTGTCTATCATCTATGTATCTATCATTATCTATTTCTATCGATCTGTCTATCTATCTATCTATCTATCATCTATCATCATCATTGTCTGTCTGTCTGTCTATCTATATCTATCTATCTATCTATCTATCTATCTATCTATCTATCTATCTATCTATCTCTATCTATCTATCTATCTATCTATCTATCTATAATCTATCATCATTGTCTGTCTGTCTGTCTATCATTATCTATTTCTATCATCTATCTATCATGTATCATTATCTATCTGTCTGTCTATCATCTATGTATCTATCATTATCTATTTCTATCGATCTGTCTATCTATCTATCTATCATCTATCATCATCATTGTCTGTCTGTCTGTCTATCTATCTCTCTCTCTCTCTCTCTCTATCTATCTATCTATCTATCTATCTATCTATCTATCCATCCATCCATCCATCCATCCATCCATCCATCCATCCATCCATCCATCCATCCATCCATCCATCCATCCATCCATCCATCCAACTATCTATCTATCTATCTATCTATCTATCTATCTATCTATCTATCTATCTATCTATCTATCTATCTATCTATCTATCTATCTATCTATCTATCTATCTATCTATCTATCTATCTATCTATCATCTATCTATCATCTGTACATACTATTAACCTTTGGAAAGCTTCTGTATTTTAAGCAATTATTACTAAATCTTGCTATTTGGTACCCATCCATAGGTCATGAATATGGATGACCCATCGCTTCACTAGCAAAGCAGAGAAGATCGCGTTAGCACCTCGTTAGGGCTGAAAAAAAGCTTAGTAAAAGCTACATTCGGAGTATAAGACGCACCCAAATTTTCAGCCTCTTTTAAGGGGGGGAAAAGGTGCGTCTTATACTCCGAAAAAATACGGTATGTTAAAACTCTCTTTCATCTGACTCTAAGAAAGCTATTGACACTGATGTCCTTCTGTAGCCAATTGCTCTCTTGCCTTCATCTTAATTTCTCCTTTATCTTGTGTTCATAAATCTTCATATGCTGACCATATGCCATGCATGAGGTAATTGTGGCCAGATTATAACCCTGAATGTACAAAGATGGAAGAATAATAAAATACCCCCATGAGAAGATTGAATTATAACATTTACAGAATTTGTGGAAATGGTGAGTTTCATCAGGGAAAAAAATGACTTTTAAAAATGACTGGAAGCTTTTTTGTTGACAAAGGAAAAGACTTAATTGAAGATTTATGGATTTGGAAATCAAAAGGACCCTAAAGAATAAAAGGAAAGTATATACTAGATAAAAAGAAAGGTGGAAGTCATAATTCCATGTTTCTTTTTTTCCCCTTGCACTTTGGTTTTTCTGTTTTCTATCTTTCCCTTTTCTAGTTTTCCTTTAATTTTGTAAAATATTTATTGTATTCAAAAATTCTTTTAAATTCTTTAAAAAGTGGACATTTGTTTCCTTTTAGTGCTTACAGTATTTACAGTTATCCAAACTAATTATCATCACCACATGTTGTAGAAAATCTCATAGATTAAATGTGTAGTATGAGAAGAATTTGGAAAATGAATGCAATAATAGACACAGCATTACAACAATACTATTATAATAAGCTGACTTTGTTCAATTTGCTCAGGCTCAACATTTCGTAGCACAGACAACAACTAAATCAAATGCATTTGATCAAAAGAAACGGAACAGATTTGAAAATATAGTGTTTTGGGACCGTTGTAGATTCTATACAATGGCCCAAATTCTTTCACATGCCAGTCAAGAAAGACACCGTCTGAAATTTATCTTGTTCAGCAGCCCTGTTGGACTGGTCACTTGGAGGAGGAGGAAGAGGAGGAGGAGAAGCAGAGGAAGTAGGAGCAGAGGGAAGAAGAAGAAGAAGAAGAAGAAGAAGAAGAAGAAGAAGAAGAAGAAGAAGAAGAAGAAGAAGAAGAAGAAGAAGAAGAAGAAGAGGAGGAGGAGGAGGAGGAGGAGGAGGAGGAGGAGGAGAAGGAGAAGGAGAAGAAAGAAGAAGAAGAAGAAGAAGAAGAAGAAGAAGAAGAAGAAGAAGAAGAAGAAGAAGAAGAAGAAGAAGAAGAAGAAGAGGAGGAGGAGGAGGAGGAGGAGGAGGAGGAGGAGGAGGAAGAGGAAGAGGAAGAGGAAGAGGAAGCAGAAACAAGAAGCAGAAGCAGCAGAAGGAGGAGGAGGAGAAGCAGAGGCAGAAGGAGAAGGAGGAGGAGAAGCAGAAGGAGGAGGAGGAGAAGCAGAGGGAAGAAGAAGAAGAAGAAGAAGAAGAAGAAGAAGAAGAAGAAGAAGAAGAAGAAGAAGAAGAAGAAGAAGAAGAAGAAGAAGAAGAAGAGGAGGAGGAGGAGGAGGAGGAGGAGGAGGAGGAGGAGGAGGAGGAGGAGGAGGAGGAGGAAGAGGAAGAGGAAGAGGAAGCAGAAACAAGAAGCAGAAGCAGCAGAAGGAGGAGGAGGAGAAGCAGAGGCAGAAGGAGAAGGAGGAGGAGAAGCAGAAGGAGGAGGAGGAGAAGCAGAGGGAAGAAGAAGAAGAAGAAGAAGAAGAAGAAGAAGAAGAAGAAGAAGAAGAAGAAGAAGAAGAAGAAGAAGAAGAAGAAGAGAGGAGGAGGAGGAGGAGGAGGAGGAGGAGGAGGAGGAGGAGGAGGAGGAGGAGGAGGAGGAGGAGGAGAAGAAGAAGAAGAAGAAGAAGAAGAAGAAGAAGAAGAAGAAGAAGAAGAAGAAGAAGAAGAAGAAGAAGAAGAAGAAGAAGAAGAAACAAGAAGCAGGGGCAGGAGGAGGAGGAGGAGAAGCAGAGGCAGAAGGAGAAGGAGAAGGAGAAGGAGAAGGAGAAGGAGAAGGAAAGAAACAATTCTGTGCAAACTCAAATCATCTAGCTATCACATGCTGGGTGTCTCCCTTTATTATGATCACCTGACTTTGGTATGCATGGGCAAGTTCTCTGAAACAATTACAAAGCCAAGGCTTTGTGGGAGGTGACCTTGGAATCTTAACTAGCTAGGAGTTAGGAGTAATAGCACCCAGCAACAACCACAGCAGCATTTCTAAGCTTCCGATATTTCTCTAGAGAGAGATTGCATAAGACATTTGGCAATTCCCACCCAGCAGCAGCATCTTGTGATAGCTCCTGCCCAAGCTACATTTCTGCAGCTGCAAATCTTTCCTAAGAAGAATAGATGCTATTTTGGGAATAATGTTTGCATTTGACCTATACATAAACGTACAGTCAATGTGGGGAGAACTGGTGAGAAATGTCATTTTTCCCCCAGCTGTTTTCCAGTTAAGAACATCACCCTGGAGAATCTCAGAGGCTACTCAGCCAAAAGAGCAAGTTAGCACTTATAGCACTTAGACTTATATACCGCTTCATAGTGCTTTACAGCCCTCTCTAAGTGGTTTACAGAGTTCCGCCTATGGCCCCCAACAATCTGGGTCCTCATTTTACCCACCTCGGAAGGATGGAAGGCTGAGTCAACCTTGAGCCTGGTGAGATTTGAACAGCTGAACTGCTGAACTAGCAGTCAGCTGAACTTGCAGTGCTGCTTTTAACCACTGCGCCACCTCAGCTCCTATATCCTGTGTACCTATATCCTGTGTACCTATATCCTGTTGTACCTATATCCTGTGACATATAGGTAGTCCTTGACTTACAACTTCAACAGGACGGGAAAATCCATCATTACGCAATGCAGTCATTAAATGAAGCATCATGTGATGACATACTTTTTTAAAAAAAATATTTTTATTTTTATTATTTTATTTATTTTCAAACATCACTATATTTTGACGTAAGTCCATACCCGTTTTTTATACATTATTACTACTAAATAATATACAATATTTCTTATATTTACATATCTTCATTCTTTGTCTCTCGTAATCTCACAGTCTTTTTCTTCTTTTTCTTTTATTTTCCCTTTCTTGGTCCAGTTGTACCATTTAGTCCAAATCTTGTAATACTCCGAATTATTCTGTCCCTTAAGTTCAATAGTCAATTTATCCATCTCGGCACATCTGTATATTTTATCCAGTAGTAGATTATCCAGTGGTATTTGGGTCTTCTTCCAACCACTGTGCATAGGCTATTCTCGCAGCCGTTATAATATGCAAAGCTAAATACTGTAAATTTCTAAGATATTGTTTATTTATTATTCCCAACAAAAAGAATTCCGGTGTAAATTCCACAGTTCTTTCCATAATTTCCTGTAACCATTTGTGGACTTTTTTTTATTGAATGTGATGGCGAACCTATGGCACGGGTGCCACAAGTGGCACGCGGAGCCATATCGGTGGGCACGGCGAGCTCAGGTCCGGCGTGCATGTGTGCACCAGCCGGCTGATTTTCGGGCCCTTCTGGGCCCACTGGGAGTCAGGAAACAGGCTGTTTCCAGCCTCCAGAGGGGGTGGGGAAGGCCGTTTTTTCGCCCTCCCCCAGGCTCCTAGAAAGGCTCTGGAGCCTGGGGAGAGCGAAAACATGGGCGTGCCATTGCATGCTGGGAGCAGGGGGGTCATGCGTGCATGTGCCGGGGTGCATGGAATTATGAGTGTGGGCACGCACACACGTGATCCCCCCCATTCCCCCCCCCTTTTGGCACGCGAACCAAAAAAGGTTCGCCATCACTGTTATAGCCTTTTTCCCACAATCATTAAGTGAATCACTCATGGTCATTAAGCAAAACTTCACTGGATCAATGTCTATGGAGATTCTCAATCATCCAAGTGATGGTTGTCCCCAAGGTGGGGACTCTCAAGGTGGGGGAACTTCACCATTTCTTCAAGAAGCTTCTTCAGGAGAACTGAAAAAGCTTCTTGGATGAACAGCGAAATGTCTTCATGGAAAAAATGAAGAAAGTCCAGTTACCTTTTGAAAAAGCACCTTGGGGAGGTTCATGTGATCACAACTTGTGATTTTACTGCTGACTTCTCCACCGACTTTGTCCATCAGAGGTCGGTGTAGGAGATGACAAATGACAACCATGCAACTGTGGCAGGTTGTAAGTGCAAGGACAGGCCATAAATCACTTTTAACAGCACTGTTGTAACACGATCTACATGCATCTACATGGAGGGAAGTATGCAGTGGAGTACCCCAAGGCTCTGTTTTAGGCCCAGTACTCTTCAACATCTTCATCGATGACTTAGATGAGGGGATAGATGGGGAACTCATCAAATTTGCAGATGACACCAAACTGGCAGGAATAGCCAACTCTCCAGAAGACAGGCTCAAGATACAGAAGGATCTTGACAGACTTGAACATTGGGCGCTATCTAACAAAATGAAATTCAATGGTGAAAAAAGTAAGGCTCTACATTTCGGCAAGAAAAACAAAATGCACAGGTACAGTATATGTGGTACCTTGCTCAATAGTAGTAACTGTGAGAGGGATTGACAAATTAACAGAGTTGGAAGGGACCTTGCAGGTCATCTAGTCCAACCCCCTGCCCAAGTAGGAGACCCTACATCTGCCTCTACCTAGGATCGAACTCACAACCTCCTGATTGTGAGGCAAGAGCTCCACCTCTAGGCCACAGCAGCTGGATCTAGGAGTCCTAGTGGACAACCATTTAAATATGAGCCAGCAGTGTGCAGCAGCTGCCAAAAAAGCCAACACAGTTCTAGGCTGCATTAACAGAGGGATAGAATCAAGATCACGCGAAGTGTTAATACCACTTTATAATGCCTTGGTAAGGCCACACTTGGAATACTGCATTCAGTTTTGGTTGCCACGATGCAAAAAGGATTTCGAGACTCTAGAAAGAGTACAGAGAAGAGCAACAAAGATGATTAGGGGACTGAAGGCTAAAACATATGAAGAACGGTTGCAGGAACTGGGTATGTCTAGTTTAATGAAAAGAAGGACCAGGGGAGACATGATAGCAGTCTTCCAATATCTCAGGCGTTGCCACAAAGAAGAGGGAGTCAAGCTATTCTTCAAAGCACCTGAGGGTAGAACAAAAAGCAATGGGTGGAAACTAAACAAGGAGAGAATCAACTTAGAATTAAGGAGAAATTTCCTGACAGTTAGAACAATTAATCAGTGGAACAGCTTGCCTCCAGAAGTTGTGAATGCTCCAACACTGGAAGTTTTTAAGAAGAGAATGGATAACCATTTGTCTGAAGTAGTGTAGGGTTTCCTGCCTAAGCAGAGGGTTGGACTAGAAGACCTCCAATGTTCCTACCAACTCTGTTGTTGTTGTTGTTGTTGTTGTTGTTGTTGTTGTTGTTGTTACAATAGTTGCTAAATGATTGGTTGTTAATTGAAGACCATCGGTAATGGAATTTGATAGTTATTGGTTTACAATCCTATTTGTATTTGTTTATTTGTCAAGCATATATGATTATAAACAAAGTATAAACAGTAAAACATGATTGAATATATATGTAATAGTACAAGCATGAATAAGAGTAAAAGAGGTAAGAATATATGTGAACATTAGGACAGGAACGGTAGGCATGATTGTGCGCTTATGCATGCCCCTTACCGACCTCTTAGGAATGGGGTGAGGTCGATGGTAGATAATCTGAGGTTGAAGTTTTTGGGGTTTGGGGAAGAAACTACTGAGTCAGGTAAAGTGTTCCAGGCGTTGACCACTCTGTTGTTGAAGTCAAATTTTTTGCAATCAAGTCTGGAGCGGTTTACATTAAGTTTGTATCTATTGTGAGCTCTTGTATTATTGCAGTTGAAGCTGAAGTAGTCATTAACAGGTAGGACATTGAGGCCGATAATTTTGTGAGCTACACTTAGGTCAGATCAAAGGCGGCGGAGTTCTAAATTTTGAAGTCCCAAAATTTCAAGTCTGGTTTCATAAGGAATTCTGTTGTGAACAGAGGAATGTAATACTCTTCTTAATCCTGCTTAGAATCCTGCTTAGAATTCCAGCCCCACAAAGTTTAATCTCATTCTTGAGTATGTCCTAATTTATTACCATCAGTTGTTAGGGAAATTACATATTCTCCACATTGCCCTTGTTAAGTGACATGTAGTGTGATCAGAATTATATTTGCTGAACTTTATATCATGCATTTTAGATCCTGAATGATATGAGCCCAAGTGGCTTATGAAATGAATTAAAGATAACAATAGAGAGAGCAATGGGCAAAGACAGAAAATAGATTACTGTACATGAAACACTCACAGCAGGTTAGGACAAGGGTCCATCTGCTCCAGCATTGTCTAGTTGACTAACACTTCTTCAAGGTTTCGAACAGAGGAGAGATATTTTCATAATCTATTTCTGGTTTTTTTTTTACTTCAACATGCTGGAAACTGGTCCTCGGAACGTCAACATTTAAATCATGCGTGGCCTTGAGCTGTGGTTCTTTGCTGAAGGCAACATAAAGCAAAACAGACAAGCGTTCCAATAAAATAGCTTTCAGCTATAGCTCATGGCAGATAAAGTCAACACAGAAAACATTTCTAAAAGTCATGATTTTATTTTATTTTATTTATTTATTTTTGTCAAGTACGTGTTGGTAATATACACAGTTTCATCACGTCTTCTCTCCAGAAACTAGGCCTCCTAAGTAGAGTTTCTATAAACAACACACCGTCGTTGAAAAGTTCTGGTTCAGAATCTCCCAGCGTCCCTTCCGATGGGAGTGGAATATGAACATGAGTCAGGGCTTCAGAGGCTCAACAGCACATCAGGTAGGTAAAAATTGACTTGGCAGAAAGTTCCTTGAGAGAAATCACTAGTCCGGGTACAAATAAGCAATCAAATCATATTAGGAACCAGTCAATATAAATCGTAAGGATACAAGCAACAAAGTTACAGTCATACAGTCATTAGTGGGAGGAGATGGGTGATGGGAACGATGAGAAGATTAATAGTAGTGCAGACTTAGTAAATAGTTTTACAGTGTTGAGGGAATTATGAGCCGAGGTGGCGCAGCGGTTAGAGTGCAGTACTGCAGGCCACTTTAGCTGACTGTGATCCGCAGGTCAGCGGTTCAAATCTCACTGGCTCAAGGTTGACTCAGCCAAGAAAATAATCTCTTCTTTTTTATTTCCTGCTAAGATGACATCCATGAGGTGACTTTCCCCAAAGGATTTTAAAGTGTTTAATAAATATACTTACCGTATTTTTCGGAGTATAAGACGCACCGGAGTATAAGACGCACCTTAATTTTGGGGGAGCAAAACAAAGGGGAAAAATTCTGCCTCTGCCTCCCAGCAATTTGCCTCCCAGCAAACAGCAAACAGTACAGATGATGTACACTGTTTGCTGTGTATTTCTGTGCATGTGTGCCTGACCCATAGAAAAAGCAAAGAATTGGAGAAATGTACATTATGGCAGTATATTAATGCCAGAAAGTTTTCTTAAATGTAGTAACTCCTCCCAATTATTTAAATAGATCTACTCCAAACATGACTAAGTCAGGGTTTAACTCAGCTGCCTTATTTTAATACTAAAACAGGACACTATTACATTTCAGACTATACTTGTTCAGATACTGTTAAAATTGATGTGGCTTTAATAATAATAATAATAATAATAATAATAATAATAATAATAATAATAATAATAATAATAATAATAATAATAATAATAATAATAATAATAATAATAATAACAATAATAACAATAATAACAATAACAACAACAACAACAACAACAACAACAACTTTCTGGAAGTATACATTATTCTCTGCTATTTAAAAGAAGATACAAAAGCACTGGGCCTCTTCAGAGCAAGCATTTATTTTAAAAAGCTTCTTCATTTTGTTAAGTTGTCTAGAACAATAATAAAGCAGTCTTTAAAAAATAAGTCTAATCATTTGAACATTCTACAGACATTTATAGTTATTGACTTACCTCCTTGCATCCAGTCTGATTAGCACAAGAAAATAAAATTCTGCCTCTGCCACTCCCTTCCAGCAATTTGCCTCCTTGCAGCTAGCCTAGTTTCAGTTTCATTTTAGCACATGGCTTGCAAGCCTCAGTCAGCTGTGGGTCGGGAGGCAGATAACCACTCCCTTGTGCTAATCAGGCTCTGTGCTCTTTGCTGCAAGGAGGTAAATTGCTGGGAGGCAGAGGCCAAAGGGTGGGGGTGGCTGGGTGGGGCTACATTCGGTGTATAAGACACACCCAAGTTTTCACCCTCTTTTTTACTCCGAAAAATACGGCATGTTACATGGGATACTATAGTTGTAAGTGTTTTCTGAAGTGGGAAGTGAAGATGGCAAACCAATATTAGAATAGAATAGAATAACGGAGTTGGAAGGGACCTTGGAGGTCTTCTAGACCAACCCCCTGCTTAGGCAGGAAACCCTACACCACTTCAGACTACTGATTTCTCTACTGATTTCTCTACTGATGCCCTGACTCTCTGGAATACGGTCCTCAGGAAGATTCCAGTTAGTCCGACTTCAATCTTTTCTGGGGGTGGGGGGTGGGAGAATGCAAACATGTTTTTTCCCGAATAAATCTGTGTGGAAATTAGCACCTACCCTCTAACCATAGTTTCAATTGGGAAAATGTGACCATCCTAGACCGGGCCAAGTCCAAAAATGCCAGGGAATTTCTAGAAGCCTGGCACGCTGACAAATCAGCCATCAATAGACACATAGACATTAACAACATCTATAGACCAGGGGTGGGCTGCTGGGGGTTCGCAGGGATTCGGGAGAACCTCTAGCTAAGATTCTGTGCAGTTCAGACAACCCCCAAATCCCACTCCTGGCTGGCCCCGCCCCCCCCCACCCCGCCCCTCCCAGGAGTCCCCACGTGGCCCGTTTTGGATGCAGGTAAGTGCAGGGTGCGCATGGAGCAGTGGTAGGTTCTAAATAAGTTTTCCACCAGTTCGCATCCATGTGTGCATGCGCAGAAGCATCCTGGGTGGGTGGGCAGAGCCTCCCGCTGCTGCTGCTACAACTTCTAAGAACCGGTCCAAACTGGGAGCAACCCACCACTGGTGTGGAGGCTCGGGAGGGTGAAAAACAGGCCTACTGGAAGTTCTCCCTCCTCCTTTTTGCCCTCCCGGAAGCTTGAGGAAACTTGCCTGACAGTTAGAACCATTAATCAGTGGAGCGGCTCATCTACAGAAGTTGTGGGTGCTCCATCACTGGAGGTTTTTAAGAAGACTTTGGACAGCCATCTGTCTGGAATGGTGTAGGTCTCCTGCTTGAGCAGGGAGTTGGACTAGATGACCTCCAAGGTCCCTTCCAACCTATTATTCTGTGTTCTATGTTCTAAAAAAGGCTGCATTTTGAAAAATCCTGCCGTTGATATATTTGCTTCTATTACAGTATGTTCCAGGAATAAACATTCATGCTCGTTTAGGAAATGATATTTCAAGGCAGAGGTGAAATCCAGCAGGCTCTGACAGGTTCTGGAGAACCGGTAGTGGAAATTTTGAGTAGTTCGGAGAACTGGTAGCGGAAATTTTGAGTAGTTCGGAGAACTGGTAGCGGAAATTTTGAGTAGTTCAGAGAACCGGCAAATACCACCTCTGGCTGGCCCCAGAGTGGGGTGGGAATGGAGATTTTGCAGTATCCTTCCCCCAGGAGTGGGGAGGGAATGGGGATTTTGCAGTATC
Source organism: Diadophis punctatus similis (assembly GCA_023053685.1). Lineage (NCBI taxonomy): Eukaryota > Metazoa > Chordata > Lepidosauria > Squamata > Dipsadidae > Diadophis > Diadophis punctatus. The sequence goes on from JALIGW010000024.1 coordinate 11,843,764, forward strand.
CTTTCCCTGCCACGCCCACCAAGCCACGCCCACCAAGCCACACCACGCCCACCAAGTCACGCCCACAGAACCGGTAGTTAAAAAAATGGATTTCACCACTGTTTCAAGGTAGCGACTTGAGGAAGGGGTGATAGAAGGCGAGAATAATTTTAGCGGAGAAGACCCTCTTGCTGTGTGGTGTACTCATTTATTAATAAATAAAAGGTGTTTATTTTTTTTTAAAAAAGAGTTTCAGCTAACACAATTCAGCTTCCAGTCCATTGTTTACAGGTCATAGGAGCTGGCAATTGAAATCCATCACATCTGGAGGATTCCCGAGTTTGCAAATCTGTTTTCTTTCTATTCGGACGTATTGTGCAAAGTGGGAAATTTGTTTTTTCAACACTTCTGGAAACAGCTGTTGCTTTTTCTTCATGCAACAGGCACACCCACTGCACAGTCAATAGTGTGAGTATGAATCAGCTACATGATGCACTGACACATGAGACCAGGGTCAAAATAATCACCCGGCTCGATATACTCTAGATCAGATTTGACTGAACCACTCATCATTCTCGAATTATGCTAAAAAGCGGCACACACGTTTAAGAGGAAGTTAGAAAGTTTATTGAAAGTTTTAAAAGCAGAGCAGTGAGAAGATACCTCTGCAGGGCCGGGTTCCTAATTTTTTTACTACCACTCTGTGGGCATGGCTTATTTTGTGGGTGTGGCTTGCCAGCCATGTGACTGGGTGGGCGTGGCTTGCCGGTCATATATTAGTTATTTCAGAGATGTTACTACTGTTTTTGCTATTTTATACCTTACATGAAAAGCTTTGCATACAAAGTGTGTGTTACACCATGGCAATACAGCAACCTTTATATGCAGAAAATGCTATAGTTAAAAGACAAGCAAGTCTCATACAGCATTTTTGGTTTCAGTCATGGATTCCTTAGACGAAAATATTGAGGACTGTTAAAAGAACAGTATTTTTTAACAGTCCTCAATGTTTTTGTCTAAAGAATAACAGTATAAAACTATAAAATTAACAGTATAAAAGGTTAAGTTTTCGGAAAATGCCCACTTTGGGAAGCTTTAGGCAAAAGCGAAGGAAAAGTGTCAAATGCGAGCTTCTTATTATTTTCATGTGAAGGGACGGGGAAAGACTTAATTGTCAGGTTTCTGGGCATGCGCAGAAGAAATGTATTTAAAAAATTAAAAAACAATTTTTTAAAAATGGCGGCACCCAGGCACCGGCAACCGACCGCACCGGTACTGTGATGTCACCAGCGGGCCGCTACCGGTGCTATAGAGTGGACCACACCGGTAGGAACCCACCACTGTACCTCTGCCTGGATCAGGGGTGGCCAGAAGAGACCCTGGGATCTAAGAGTGAAATTTCTGGGCATTTGTGCATTGATATTGACAAAAATTTCAGATTCTCCTTTATCTATCGTGTTATTGTTGAAATGCAGATAGCATAAGAGGGCTTTCTAAAGGCGGAAATGAATGAATGAATCACTGTGTGATCATAAAGTTATTTGTGTAATTTACTGCTGTGATCATAAAGTTATAACAATCTGACATAGCAGAAATGGGAAAAAAATAGTAATAGTAATTGTATTTTGAATTTCAGAAGAACCTCACAACCTTTTCTACACGAACACGTGGAAACAAAATAATAAAATGCTATGTCTTAAATATTTATTTTATTATATTGTTTGTATGTGTTTGACAGATAAGAATAAATCTCATCAGAGGCGAAAATAGATCTTTCCCTGGAACTCTGACATTAGAAAAGAAACCGCAGTTTAAAGTTCTAAGTAGAAAATATTTATTTCGGTACAAAAACAATAAAATCTCATTAATCACATCTTAGCTATAAAAACAGGTCTTGCTTCTTACAGAAGCTGAAATGGAAGGGCTGATCAAAGAAAAGGAATGTACACATGCGTACTAGGAACATATTAATCACATGCTCAGGAATAAACCATTATATTTGATAGGGATGCAGCTCCCTGCATATACATATAACAGGCAATATAAAATCACTGCCTGACAATGTTTGTGTAGACAAAGGTTGTGAGGTTCTTCTGAAATTCAAAATACATTCCTGGACCTTATTTCAATAAGAATGACTGTGTCGCTTTAACAACAACAACAACAACAACAACAACAACAGCAGCAGCAACAGAAATAGATTCTGCAAGACTTATATTTGCTCAATCTGGAATTGTGTGCTCTCAAAATACATTGGATTCTTGGCTAACCAAGCATATTTCATCCCAGACTGTTAAATGTATCCAGTTAGGGTTTCTTTTTTAAAAAGTAATTGTTTTTTAATATTGTTTTCATATATTTATTGTATTATTTTAATGATTGTACACAGCCCAGAGTCACTCTGTGTGACACGGATGGCCATATAAATTTGAATATAAATGAATAAATGAATAAATTTATGGTTCAGTGAACCATGCGAATCTACAAAGCTGGACTTAATAGATCATGTTTCAATAGACTACATTGTTTTAATTAACCAACGTGTTTCTGTGAACCCAGCTATTGAATCAGGTGAATAGGACTGGTTTTAAATTAGTATAGTAGCAATACAGTATTTTCAATTTGACTTAAAATGTGCTTCAGAAAATTTGCCGGGATTTGGCTGTTTAAAATCTTTTCAGAATCTTGAGGATTTAAAGCACATCCAAAGCAGATGTGGCTGTTTTTAAAAACTCTTTAATTGCAGATATTTGCTACAATTGTCCTCCTCTGATCGGAGTCAAATTAGAAGTGCTGCGCAATCTAATTGAAAGCTCACGACTGTCAATGTGCGACCTCCGTTGGCACGCAATTTATTGAGCTTTTCGACCCCCGGTAGGCCAACCATGGATAAATCCAAGAAAATAAAAGTTTCAGAAGAAAACAGAATCTTCAATTCAACTATATATGCTAGTTTTGTGGTCTCTCGGGAAATAGTCAGGCATGGGAAGAGTTTTGTGGCTCCCAGTGTTTTCACTTCTGTGGGAAATGGGTCCAAATGGCTCTCTAAGTGTTTAAGGTTGCCGACCCCTGGTTTGGACTATACCGTTTCAATTACTGCAGAAAACTCTTAGCTTTAGCCTGTTTTTATCCCAACATGGAGGATATTAAATGTAAAACTATTCAACACCACCAACAATACTATAACCCTTCAAAAAGACTTTGACTATGTATCTGAATGGTCAAACAAGTGGCAACTACCAATCTCCATCAACAAATGCTCAGTTTTACACATTGGCAAAAATAATCAAAACACAAAATACAAACTTGATCATGACCTTGTCGATGATCCTCACTCAGTAAAGGATCTTGGAGTACTCATCTCCAATGATCTAAGTGCCAGAGCCCACTGCAACAACATAACTAAGAAGGCATTAAGAGTGGTTAACCTAATCTTGCGCAGCTTCTTCTCTGGCAACATTGTACTATTAACCAGAGCATACAAAACATTTGCTAGACCGATTCTTGAATACAGCTCATCTGTCTGGAACCCGCACTACATATCAGACATGAACACAATTGAGAATGTCCAGAGATACTTCACAAGAAGAGTATTACATACCTCTGTTCACAACAGAATACCTTATGAAACCAGACTTGAAATTCTGCGACTTGAAAATTTAGAACTACGCCGCCTTCGATCTGACCTAAGTGTAGCTCACAAAATTACCTGCCACAACGTCCTACCTGTTAACGACTTCAACCATTATTGCAGCTTCAACCGCAATAATACACGAGCCCACAATAGATACAAACTTAATGTAAACCGCTCCAAACTTGATTGCAAAAAATTCGACTTCAACAACAGAGTGGTCAATGCCTGGAACACTTTACCTGACTCAGTAGTTTCTTCCCCAAACCCCAAAAACTTCAACCTTAGACTTCCCCAAACCCCCAAAACTTCAACCTTAGACCCCATTCCTAAGAGGTCGGTAAGGGGCGTGCATAAGCGCACAATCGTGCCTACCGTTCCTGTCCAAATGTACCCATATATTCATACCTCTTTTACTCTTATTCATGCTTGTACTATTACATATATATTCAATCACGTTTTTACTGTTTATACTTTGCTTATAATCACATATGCTTGACAAATAAACAAATACAAATACAAATATTATTGTGGCAATAGATATATTTCGTATGCCACCTGATCACCTGTCAGAATACTGGTGATGATCCACCCACAAGTTTCTATGAGTTTTTTTGTCCCTGGGAACCACTGCACTAAGGAATCTGGCTGCAGGAATACAATTATTAATATTATAATAACAGACTGCTTGTAGATGAGGTAATATTCTATTTAAGCCATGGGAAAGCCCGTAAGCCAGATATTTTCCCTCCTATGAGATAACACCGCATGATTTTATTCCTGATTCATGGATCGCAAGTTGAGTTTGAGACAAATGATGTTTATTTACCAACAAAATGCAGGCATTCCACCGTGTAATGTTTAAAGAACACTGCTAGAATTCAGGAGGAATTGCATTTAATATCATCAGTATTAAAGTACAGATAGACCTCACGAGCACAATTGAGTACAAACGTTCCAAAGGTAAGCAAAGCTTTTCTTAAGTGAATTATGCCCGGTTTTACGACCTTTTTGCCATGGTTGTTAAGCAAATCACTGCAATTATGAAGTGAATCACATGGTCATTAAGGGAATATCTCACTAATTTTGCTTGTTAGAAGCTGGCTGGGAAAGTCACAAATGGTGAGCACATGACCCTGGGACCCTGTTTACCAAATGCCTGAATGTTGATCCACATGACTTGGAAATGCTGTGATGGTCATAAGTGTGAGGACCCGTTGTAAGTCACTGGTTTTCCTTTCCATTGGAAATTGTAAATGGTCGCTAAATAAAGTTGTTGTAGCAAACTATGGGTAGTCCTCGCGTTACGACCACAATTGAGCCCAAAATTTCTGTTGATAAGTGAAACATTTGTTAAGGGACGTTTGCCCCACTTTTCTGGCCGCCGTTGTTAAGTGACCCATTGCATTTGTTAAGTTGGTAATATGGTTGTTAAATGAATCCGGATTTCCCCATTGACTTTGCGTGTCAGAAGGTCGCCCAGGACACTGCAACCGTCATAAATATGAAACCAGTTGCCAAGCATCTGAATTTGGATTGTGTGACCGTGGGTATGCTGCAATGGTCATAAGTCACTTTTTTCAGTGCCGTTGTAACTTTGAACGGTCGCTAAATGAACTGTTGTAAGTTGAGGACTACCTGTAGTAACAGTGGAGCACTTTCAATTTGACTTATAATGTGCTTCAGAAAATGTTCTGGGATACCTGTAATAGATTAACCTGTCGCTTACTTAGATTTTTTTAGACTTAGAATAACTTTATTGTCACTTTGAATGTACACTAATCGGAATGTACATTAAAATGCGTACAGCTCTCAAAGGGTGTCCACCTTTGACAAAATAAATAAATCAATACAAAACTATGCATATACACACATATATTACATGACAGAAATAACACTGTCTAGTTCAGATGTATAGATGTACATGGTGAGAGAAACGAATCTTGCGAGTTTACCAGACGGATGGCCTAGGGAACAAAGCTGTTCCAGAATCTGGTAGTCCTGCTAGAAATACTTCGAAACCGCCTCTCAGAGGGGAGCAACAGAAACAGCCCGTGGCAGTGGGTGTGTGGGGTCTCTAACAAGGCTTCGAGCTCTAAGCACAGAATGCTTATAAGCAGCATCCTGAATAACGGGAAGCGAGCTTCCTATAATCTTCTCCGCTGTCCTCACCACTCTCTGTAGGGACTTTCTATCTGAGGCGCTGCTGCCACCAAACCAAACAGGGATGCAGTTTGTTAAAACGCTCTCAATCGTGCCTCTGTAAATGTGGCCAGGACAGAAGGAGAAAGATGGTGCTCTCCTCACCCGACTCAGGAAATGTGGACGCTGGTTTGCACGCTTCACTAAGGATGACATGTTGAGAGACCAGTTCAGATTGTTAGTTATCTGCACCAGGGGTGAGTTGCTCACTTACCCAGACCGGTGCACTGCTCCACGGTCCTTCATGCTTTGTGCGCGTGCGTGTACGCTGCGCGCGCGTGCCCCCTCGCATGATTTTGCTTCTGCGCATGCGTGGAAGCAAAATCGCGCCAAAATCTTGCGAGGGGACGTGCGCACGCGAGAGATTTTGGGGTGATTTTACTTCCGCGCATGCGCAGAAGCAAAATCTCACCGAAATCTCTCACGCGCGTGCGTCCCCTCGTGAGATTTCAGCGCGATTTTGCTTCCGCGCATGCGCAGAAGCAAAATCACCCCAAAATTCACAAAAAAGACATAGCGACGTGCGCGACTGGCCGGTGGAGACAGTACCGGAGCAGTCGCGCGCAAATTGGGTTCTCCGCTGGTCCCTACCGGAGCTACGCACTGGACCGCACCGGTAGGAACCCACCCCTGATCTGCACCCCCAGATACTTAATACTGTTGACCACCTCTGCAGCTGCATCCTTGATACTGAGTGGAGTATGACCATGCCGGTTCTTTCTAAAATCTACAGTGACCTCCTTTGTTTTATTTACATTTAGAACCAGGTTACTGTTATTGCACCAAGCCCAATAAGGCTGTGAAGTGTGGGAAACACTTGGATTTCTAGAACAGTCTTTCTTGGCTATGTAATCTGATCTTGAGAGATTAATCTAAAGATATCTCCTGCTCAACTTGTACCGAGTTAAAAATTAAGGTGGAGTTATTGTCCTCCTCACTCTTATCCCTCCCACGGACTCAAGAATGCCCATGGGAACAGCCCTGGAGGACTGACACAATTTTAATAGTCCTTGGTGAATGACTTCAATGGAGAATCTGTTGGTCTTTCTGAACAACGTTGAATTTTTGTTTTGTCACCCGTTGTTGTTATTCCTGCCGGTCGGAATGGCAGCTCATTTTCTGCAGCTTTGTTCTGTCTGTTCTCCTGGAAATGATTTGTGGAGATTTACTTAACCAGATTCCTCATTGCCACCCAAGTTGTCTCTTTGTTAAAATTTATATGCCCGTCTCAGGCAAAGTGACTCTGGGTTGCGTCCAGTAAAACTAGAGATTAAAATGTTGGCCAGAATGTATCGGAATATGAACCCCAAATGCTGGAAATGCCCGCACAGAAAAGGAACATTTTACCACATGTGGTGGACCTGCCCTAAAATCAAAAATTTCTGGCAAATAATCTATAACTGGCTCGAAGAAATAACCAACCAAAAAATAAATATCAAACCGGAAACATTTTTGTTAGGGATGCTAGAGCAATCTATAGAAAAGAAACATTGGTACATTATAACTCATGTATTAACAGCGGCAAGAATATCCCTAGCGCAATATTGGAAACAAGGTGATGTACCTACAGAAAACACAATAATTAGAAAAATTCTAGAATGCACGGAATTGGACAAACTAACAATAGAATTAAACCAGAAAGAAAATTCAGAGTTTTTTGAAATTTGGAACCCTTTTTATAATTGGCTAGAAAAGAGAAAAGAAAAAAAAGAAATATAGAAATGTTTAGACGGATAGATAATTCATAAACTATAAGTTATAAACCTATAGAACAATAGATACGTTTAATTACTATAAATATATGTATGTATTTATTAACTTATAATTAGATAAAAACAAGAAGAAAAATGTTATATATATAGGTATATACAGTCGTGTAGAAATATATAAGTTAAAAGATAAAGTGAAGACGTTTACCGTAAAAGTTTATATGTATATATGTACATGTAAGTACATATAATGTCTTGTTTAATGTATGTTTGTCTTTTTTAATGTTTATACCTTAATAAAAATTATTTTTTTTAAAAAAATAAAATGTTCAATAAAACCAGTTGAAACAATAAGCAGGGTTAAAAACAAAATAAATCGAGTTCACAAGGGGGGGAGGGGAGAACCACCACCCCTTCTGAACTCAGCTGACTAATCATAACATCTACAAGCCGGCGTGTGAACTAAGATCATGTCAACAGACACCTGTCGAAGCCGGGCGGGAACCTACGACTGGCCTGATTGGCCCATGTGACCTGAGAGACCTAAGGGGGTGGGCAAATCCTATTCTTTTAACTATCCCTATGGGCAGGAATAATTTAGAGCTAGCTTTACCTTTCTAAGTGCCGATATGATGTACTCATTAAAGCAGGGGTCTCCAACCTTGGCAACTTTAAGGCTTGTGGACGTCAACTCCCAGAATTCCCCAGCCAGCAAAACTGGGAGTTGAAGCCCACAAGTCTTAAAGTTGCCAAGGTTGGAGACCCCTGCACTTGCGACCTTCAAGGAGAGACTGGGCTGCCATCTGTCTCAAATGGTGTAGGAACTCCTGCTTGAGCAGGGGGTTGGACTAGATGACCTACAAGGTCCCTTCCAACTCTAATAATAAATCTAAAGGGCTTCCTGAACCTGAACAACAGAATCCTGACTTCCCGGAAGTCCTCAAAATTATAACTCATTCCTCGAAATTATAACATATAACACAGGTAGTCCGTGATGTACGAGCACAATTGAGCCCAACATTTCTATCCACCACATCATTTAGTTTTCCAGGGCAGAGCTATATCACTGAGTATTATTAGCACACTGATGATACTTCACCCCATGGCAACAGAGAGTCTCCACCAGTGGTTTCATGTATCTACAGGATAAACAGGAGTGGAGGTAGTACCAAACTCTGAGGTATTTGGGGAAGAAGGTGGAATCTCTCACTCCTGGTCAACACGGACTGATATCTGTGAAGAATCAGGACCACACACTAAGTTGAAGTTAAGCTGATTCATTGCTCATGCCTGTACACAAGAATGTGGTCAACTAACGGTCAGCACTAAATTGGCCCTAGATAAGAGTCAACGGAATTCAAGAAGGGTTGAGCTTAGACCATTTGTGGAAACGAAATGACTCCAGAATGATTTCTCTCTTGATTCCACCCCAGAATCTGTCCTTCTTTCTCCTACATTAAATATGAGTTAAATTCAGTTAAATATGAGCCAGCAGTGTGCAGCGGCAGCCAAAAAAGCCAACGCAATCCTAAATTGCATTAACAGAGGGATACAATCAAGATCAAGTGAGGTACTAATACCACTCTATAAAGCCTTAGTAAGACCACACCTACAGTACTGCATCCAGTTTTGGTCCCCACACTATAAAAAAGACTCTAGAAAGAGTGCAGAGAAGAGCAACCAAGATGATTAGGGGACTGGAGACTAAAACATATGAAGAATGGTTACAGGAACTGGGCATGACTACCCTAGTGAAGAGAAGGACCAGGGGAGACATGATAGCAGTGTTCCAATATTTGACACAGAGAGGAGGGGGTCAAGCTATTTTCCAAAGCACCTGAAGGCCAGACAAGGAATAATGGATGGAAACTAAACAAGGAGAGATTCAACCTGGAAATAAGGAGAAATTTTCTGACAGAGCAATCAACCAACTGAAAATCTTGCCTTTGGAAGTTGTGGGAGCTTCATCATTGGAGGCTTTCAAGAAGAGATTGGACTGCCATTTGTCAGAAATGGTGTAAGGTCTCCTGCTTGGGCGGTGGGTTGAACTAGATAACCTACAATGTCCCTTCCAACTCTGCTAATCTAATCTAATCTAATTATCAGAAGGAAAGGAACTCCACTCTAAATCCTTGGAACTGATCTGGAAGAATATCATGATGGATGCTATTGAAAGCTTCACTTAAAACCAGGATGCATGGATTATTATTTATTAAACTTGTATGCCACCCAACTCCTGAAGGACTCTGGGCGGCTCACAGCAAAAATAAAAACATCATAAGTATCAAAAACATCAAAAAACATCTATTAAAAATAATTAAGAAGACATATACATCATTCATTCCTGGCCGGATCTTATAAGAATATAATGGTGAGATCAGCAGCCCCAGGCCTGCCGGAAGAGCCAGGTCTTCACTGCTTTGCAGAAGGCCAATAGGATAGGGGTAGTCCGGATCTCAGGGGATAGTAAATTCCAGAGGGTTAGGGCAGCCACAGAGAAGGCTCTCCCCTGCGGGCCCACCAGCCGACATTGCTTAGTCGACAGGACCTGAAGGAGACCAACTCCGTGGGATCTTACCGGTCGTTGGGAGCTATGCAGTAGGAGGCGTTCCCGAAGATGAGCCCCATTCTGCTCCTATCAGATCTGCTTTACATCTTAAAAGCAAGATCAGCGTTGTTTCCATCCTACGTCCGGGCCTGAATGACCAAAGGAGGACTACATAATCAGTCAGTCCTTAAAACGTAGGCTGCCAAAGCTTGACAATTGCAGTTTAATCGATTACAGTAAACTTAGTCAAAATAACACCGGGGTGGGGTGAGAAATGTCTGGATCCTGAAATAGATTTGTTAATTTTTTTAAAAAATATGTCAATCATATTTGAAATTGCTGTAGCTTTTCTGAGCTTAGCTGCAGGATTGCAAGTTCTGCTGTTATGGCATCAAGGTTGCCTTGTTTTTGCTGCAGCAAAGTTATTCGTGTATGATACCCGACGTTTTGCTTACCAGCTAGCTTATCAGAAGAGCCTGATGCTTTTCAGATACAGATTAACAGAGTTGGAAGGGACCTTGTAGGTCATCTAGTCCAACCCCCCACCCAAGCAGGAGACCCTATGCCATTTCTAACAAATGGCAGTCCAATCTCTTCTTGAAAGCTTCCAGTGATGAAGCTCCCACAACTTCCGAAGGTAACTTCTGTTCCATTGGTTGATTGTTCTCACTGTCAGAAAATTCCTCCTTATTTCTAGGTTGAATCTCTCCTTGATCAGTTTCCATCCATTATTCCTTGTCTGACCTTCGGGTGCTTTGGAAAATACCTTAACCCCCTCCTCTCTGTGGCAGCCCCTCAAATATTGGAAGACTGCTATCCTGTCTCCCCTGGTCCTTCTCCTCACTAGACTAGCCATGCCCAGTTCCTGCAACCGTTCTTCATATGTTTTAGTCTCCAATCCAGTGGTGGGTTCCTACCGGTGTGGTCCACTCTACAATGCCGGTAGCGGCCAGCAGATGGCACTATTTGCGCGCGACTGCTCCGGTGCCGTCTTCACCGGTCTGTCGCACGGTACCATCTTTTTGGGGGGAATTTTTGGGCTGATTTTGCTTTTTGCGCATGCACGGAAGCAAAATCTCATGAGGGGACGCACATGCGGGTGAGATTTTGGCGATTTTTTGCTTCCACGCATGCAGAGAAGCAAAAAAACCCACCAAAATCGCATGCACGCGCGCGTCCCCTCGTGAGATTTTGCTTCCGCGCATGCGCAGGAAGCAAAATTGCGTGAGGGTGCGAGGGCACGCGCGCTGAAACATGGAGATGCGCGCACAGCGCACCGGTAGCACGAAGAACAAGCAACCCATCCCTGCTCCAGTCCCCCGATCATCCTGGTTGCTCTTCTCTGTACTCTTTCTTTTGATGGTGAAGAAGGACTAAGTGGTACAAAGTTACCCATGAGGCTTTCTCACCTAGGAAGGGTTAGTCTCTACAGCTTCCCCTCAACTTACAACAGTTCATTTAGTGAATGTTTAGAGTTACAACGCCACTGCAAAAAAGTGACTTATGACTATTATGGCCGTTGCAGCATCCTCAGGAAGCAGCAGGTGAAGCTAAGCAGAATCACCCCAGATACCTGTACAATTAGCACATAGCCCCCCCCCCCAAGGCTGTGTGCTCTTTCCACTTCTCTTCTCTCTATAGATAGATAGATAGCTTTTATTGCAGTCGGAGATCAATTTAAAATACACATAAAAAGGGGGGTAAATTTTACAAATATAGATAGATCATGTGACAGTACACCATCTACTACAATCTATACCATCAATACTAGTGATCCTCTGCCGTAGGGGTTACCCGTCTTTTCCTCCGTTTTTTTTTCAGCCACGACTTCAGCAAATTTTTTTGCCACCTTTGAGGTTATATTAGGATCTATATCCTGGAGTAGAAAATAAAGGCTGAACAGATCCGGTGAACCAGGGAATCTCTGGGAAATAGGGGAGATGAATCTTGATCTTATGTCTCGATAGTGGGGGCATACGAATGTAATGTGGAGCAGAGATTCCGGGGATCGGCCATCACATGTACAATAGGTGGATTTTACTCCCCCTGAGAGCCTACTGTCGAGGACATTCGAGGGGATCACATTAAATCGTGCCTTCATAAATGCAAGCCTATGTTTGATAGAGTGTAACGCGGAAAGGTAAGGCGGGGGTGAAGCAAGGGAACAATACCAAGGGAAAACGGTGAGCAAGTTCCTGATCCGTTTGCCAGATTGAGTTGTCTATCAATGTCGTCCAGCCGTTGAAAAATCAACGATTTGGCAGCATCAGGGCCTAAGATAAAAACTTCACTGGGGGAAATCCCGATCTTCAAAAGTTTAGTATGGATATTATGGGCCCAGGGGCTATGAAAAGGGTCCCGCCATAGGCATTGGCCTAGGTAATAGCCTGGGAGTCTAGTCCAGAGGGACAACCAATGGCCAATTGCACGTTTCCACATGATTGTAGCAATTGAGGACATGCCCAGTTCCAAACGAATTGCGGCATTACTTACAAAGGGAGGAACTCCCATCAGACGGCGTAGGAACTTACTATTGACAGACTCAAGAGAGGAGATGTTGGATTGGACCCAGAGGGGGGCACCATAGATGATAGCAGCTATCACCTTTGCCCTATAGACTTTTATTGCTGAGGGGATATGATGAGCTGACTCAGTTCTCTCTATATACCAATGACTGCATCTCTAACGATCCATCTGTGAAACTACTGAAGTTCGCAGATGATACAACAATGATTGGTCTCATTCGAGACAATGATGAATCCGCATACAGACGGGAGGTTGAACAACTAGCCTCGTGGTGCGACCGGAACAATCTGGAACTGAACACACTCAAAACCGTAGAAATGGTGGTAGACTTTAGGAGAAACCCTCCCATTCTACCACCTCTTACAATACTAGACAACACAGTATCAGCAGTAGAGACCTTCAAATTTCTAGGTTCTACCATAATCGCAAGACCTAAAATGGTCACCTAACATCAAAAACGTCATCAAAAAAGCACAACAAAGAATGTTCTTTCTGCGCCAACTCAGGAAGCTCAAACTTCCCAAGGAGCTGCTGATACAGTTCTACAGAGGGATTATTGAGTCTGTCATCTGCACCTCTATAACCATCTGGTTTGGTTCTGCAACCCAACAAGACAGACACAGACTTTAGAGGATAATCAAAACTGCAGAAAAAACAATTACTGCCAACCTGCCTTCCATTGAGGACCTGTATACTGCACCTGGTCAAAAAGAGGGCCGTGAAAATATTTACAGACCCCTCGCATCTTGGACATAAACTGTTTCAACTACTACCCTCAAAACGACGCTATAGGGCACTGCACACAAAGACAACTAATCACAAGAACAGGATTTTCCCAAACACCATAACTCTGCTAAACAAATATTTATTTATTTATTTATTTATTTATTTATTAGTGACATTTATATACCGCCTCACAGTGCAAGCACTCTCTAAGCAGTTTACACCAGTAAGCAATATATATTTATATTGCCCCGAACAATCTGGGTCCTCATTTTACCTACCTCGGAAGGATGGAAGGCTGAGTCAACCTTGAGCCGGTGAGATTTGAACCGCTGACCTGCGGATCACAGTCAGCTAAAGTGGCCTGCAGTACTGCACTCTAACCGCTGCGCCACCTCGGCTCATAATTCCCTCAACACTGTCAAACTATTTACTAAGTCTGCACTACTATTAATATTCTCACCGTTCCCATCACCCATCTCCTCCCACTAATGACTGTATGACTGTAACTTTGTTGCTTGTATCCTTACGATTTATATTGACTGGTTCCTAATATGATTTGATTGCTTATTTGTACCCGGACTATCATTAAGTGTTGTACCTCATGATTCTTGACAAATATATCTTTTCTTTTGTGTACACTGAGAGCATATGCACCAAGACAAATTCCTTGTGTGTCCAATCATACTTGGCCAGTAAAGAATTCTATTCTATTCTATTCTATTCTATTCTATTCTATTCTATTCTATTCTATTCTATTCTATTCTATTCTATTCTATTCTATTCTATGACTATCACTAAATGTTGCATCTTACAATTCTTGATGAATGTATTTTATTTTTTCTTTATGTACACTGAGAGCATATGCACCAAAGACAAATTCCTTGTGTGTCCAATCACACTTGGCCAATAAAATTCTATTCTATTTTATTCCCATGGTCATGTGATTTACATTCGGATGCTTGGTAACTGTCTGCACATGACGGTTGCAGTGTCCCGCGATCACGTGATCATTTTTTGCGACTTTCGGACAAGCAAAGTCGATATGGAAGCCAGGTTCACTTAACAACCGTGTTACTAATTTAACAACTGCAGTGACTCACTTAACGATTGTGGCAAGAAAAGTCGTAAGATGGGGCAAAACTCACTTAACAAATTTCTCACGTAGCAACGTAAATTCTGGGCTCAATTGTGGTCGTAAGTCGAGGACCACCTGGTCCAGCCCTTTAACCACTACCCTATAAGGGTAGCGCAGCGGTTAGAGGCAGGTACTGCAGGCCACTTTAGCTGACTGTGATCCGCAGGTCAGCGGTTCAAATCTCACCGGCTCAGAGTTGACTCAGCCTTCCATCCTTCCGAGGTAGGTAAAATGAGGACCCAGATTGTTGGGGGCAATATAAATATATACATTGCTTACTGGTGTAAATCGCTTAGAGAGTGCTTGCAGTGTGAGGCGGTATATAAATGTCAATAAATGAATGAATGAATGAATGAATGAATGAATGAATGAATGAATGAATGAATGAATAAATAAATAAATAAATAAAATGATTATCTATTAAATCTGAAACCTTAGAATAGGTTTGAAAATGAGGCCTAGTTTGTTGAGAAGTAGAATTTATCTGGGATCAAAAGAACTTTTTACCCTTCATATCTGGTTTATTCTTGGGGGTCTTTGGATATCGACGTGCTGCACGAGTTCTTGGAGTGCCAGGAAATGTTAAATTAAGAGAGGTTTGAAAGAAAGAAGGCGCTTTGGAAGACTGTCAAAACGCATCCTACCCACACATAATAAACTGGTCTATCTACTCCCACGGAACGATTATGAAACAGGGCTCTCAACTGCATCAGCCCAACAGCTCAGCCATAGCATGGATATGACATGCACCTCGCTTTATTCCTTCAAAGGATACCCATAATTGCAGTTCCCAGGGCATTACAGCAACCTATTGCCTTACTCATCTTTATGGTATACGTTATTTGCACTCATCACGATTCTGAAAAGCCCGAAGTACAGGAACCTAACACATTTCACCTAAAACAAGTTGTTATGCATGTAAGTATTTGACTTACAACTATTTATTTATGGAGATTCTCCGTCAATCCAGGTCATGGTTGTCCCAAAGGTGTTTTTTTCAAGAGGCAACTGGACTTTCTTGGTTTTTCTTTGAAGACATTTCACTTCTCATCCAAGAAGCTTCTTCGGCTCTCAGCACTTTGGGGACTTACAACCATTTGTTTAGTGACAGAAAAATGCGACTTACAACCAATTCTTGCAATGATGACCATCGTAACGTCCTCATGATCGCGTGATCAAAATTCAGGTGCTTGGAAACAGGCATGTACCGTATTTCTGTGCAGAAATGTGTAAACTAACAATGAAACTACAGGATAAAGAAGATTCAGAATATTACAAATTATGGGAAAATTGGTACAAATGGATGGAAAACAAACAAACAAAATAAACAAATTTAACATGTTCAGGGTGATGAATAGAATAAATAAATTAAAATAGATTGATGATAAATTAAGAAAGTAACAACTTAGATATCGAAATGATAACGATACGCAAAAGCTGTAATATACATTTATAACTACTATTTCTTATTTTAATGTATGTAATCTTTTTTCTTTTTTTCTTTTTTCATGTATATATATATATATATATATATATATATATATATATATATATATATATATATATATATATATATATATATATATATATATATATACTTCTCTCAACCTAGATTATATTGATTATGAAATCACATATTGATATATATGTTTGATTTGTATATAGATATGTATATATATTTGTATATAGATATGTATGTATGTATATATATATATGTATGTATGTATGTATGTATGTATGTATGTATATATATATATATATATATATATATATATATATATATATATATATATATATATATATATATATATATATAATCTTCTTTTTTGTATGTCTTTTTGTATGTCTTTTTTGTATTATGTCTTTTTGTATATTTTAAAATAACTTAATAAAAATTAATTTTTTTAAAAAAAATTCAGGTGCTTGGAAACAGGCATGTACCGTATTTTTCGGAGTATAAGACACATCTTAGTTTTGGGGGAGGAAAATAGGGGGGGGGGGAATCTACCTACCAAGTATTCATCTGGCTAGCGTCCTTAGTCTGGTCAGCTTCAGCACATTATTTTATCCCCTGGTTAGGGCTGAAAAAAACTTCTTTGGAGGGAGTAGCAATGAAAAAATCCTGCAAGCCAGGAAGATCGTTAGCACCTCGTTAGGGCTGGAAAAAACTTTTTCAGAGGGAGTAGCAATGAAAACAAGCCTGCAAGGCCGGGAAGATAGTTAGCGCTGTGAAAAAAAAGCTTCAAAAAAGCTACATTCGGAGTATAAGACGCACCCAAATTTTCAGCCTTTTAGGGGGGGAAGGTGTGTCTTATACTCCGAAAAATACGGGTATGTACAACAGTTGGGGCATCCTGAAGTGGTGAAGAGCTGAAGTGGTGCAGTGGTTAAATGCTGCGACTGCAGGCTGACTGCTAGTTCAGCAGTTCAGCTGTTCAAATCTCACCAGGCTCAAGGTTGACTCAGCCTTCCATCCTTCCGAGGTGGGTAAAATGAGGACCCAGATTGTTGGGGGCAATATGCTGTACTCTGTAAACCGCTTAGAGAGGGCTGTAAAGCACTATGAAGCGGTATATAAGTCTAAGTGCTATTGCTATTGCTATCCTGGGGTCATTGTAATTGCGATCCGCTACCTTCCCAACTGTCTTCGGACAAGCAAAGTCAATGGTGGGAACAGATTTGATTAATGATCACATGAGTAACTTGACAATTAGAGTGATTTGCTTAACAACAGTGGCCAAAACAGTGGTTACAAAATTGGGCGTGACTCACTTAACAACCGCCTTGCTTAGCAACAGAAATCCTTGTCGCAATTGTGGTTGCAAATCAAGGAGTCCCTGTAGCTAGCGCTTTAAAAAAAAAAGACGATTAGCCATTGCCTGAATTTTGTGCACCGATCTCCTATCAAGTTTTACTGAATTAATTCAATGGGATAGGTTCACAAAATATATTAAATAATAATAATAATAACTGGCCACATTTATACAACATATTGAGCCAGACACTAATCAAGATTTATGTTATTCAAACTTTTCAACATTTCTTTGTTCTATGATGCTAAGTGTAATCTAATCTATGCAGTCCTTCTTGGCTATATTTAATTTGCAATATTGTTATAAAGAAGATCAGAGAGCCACGTTGCCTTATTTTTGGACTTTGGGTTTATTTGTTTGCTTGTATCCTGCCTTTATTATTTTTACAAATAAGTCAAGGTGGGGAGCATATCCAATACACCTTCCTCCTCCTATTTTCCTCACAACAACAACTCCTGTGAGGTGAGCGACGCTAAGAGAGAACGACAGGTCCAAAGTTACCCAGCTGTCTTTTATGGCTAAGACAGGACTTGAACTCATGGTCTTCCACTTTCTAGCCGGGTATCCTTAACCACTAGACCACTCTCTCTCTCTCTGTCTCTGTCTCTGTCTCTGTCTCTGTCTCTCTCTGTCTCTCTGTCTCTCCCTCTCCCTCTCCCTCTCCCTCCCTCTCCCTCTCTCCCTCTCTCCCTCTCTCCCTCTCTCCCTCTCTCCCTTCCCCTTTGCCCCCTCCCATCCTCCCTCTCCCCCTCCCTCTCTCCCCCTCTCTCCTCCACTCTCTCCCATTACCTCCCCCACTCTCCCTCTCCCCATCCCTTCCTCCCTCTCTCCATCTCTCCCTCTCTCTCCCTCTCTGCCTCTTTCCCCCTCTTCCTCCCTCCCTCTCCCTTCACCTCCCTCTCCCACCCTCTCTCTACCTCTCCCCCCTCTCTTTCTCCCTCTCCCTCTGCCCCTTTCCCCTTCTCCCTCCCCCCTCCCATTACCTCCCCCTCTCCTCCTCTCTTCCTCTCCCTCCCCCCCTCTCTCCCTCTCTCTCCCTCTGTGCCTCTTTCCCCATCTCCCTCCCTCCCTCCTCGCCCTCTCCCATTGCCTCTCCCTCTCTTCTTCTCTCCCTCCCTCCCTCCTTCCCTCCCTCTTTCTACTAAATTACTGATGAATAATTCTAAAGAAGCTAAGAGCCTGCATAATCATCTGTGGCATTTTGTTTAGGGCTAAAGGCCCATGAAATGACTGGAAATCAATTGAGGTCCAATGTTTACATAGATAATATTAGCGTGAAGGTGGAGGCGGAGCCCTTGGGGTGCAGAGTTTGCACAAAGCTGCAATGGGGTTTATTTGGTTTTGACTCCGTTGCTGTGGTTTTTTAAAAAAAATACAGTACAACGGGAAGTCAACCATTGTGGCTTATTCAAAACCCCTAGTTAAACAGACAGTAGTGCGGGATGATGTATGAACCAGATTATGACTCTGTGGGCATACGATGCTGAGTTTAGCACATTGTGGGAACCCAATTATCTTCGCTTATTTAATACATCACGATTAAACAACCCCTGAGATGTGTAACTCCAGGAACAATTAGTCATCTCCCTGCCTATGATCGAAGAAGAATCTCCTTATCTAGAACTAAAGCAGAAATGTTCAAAATGGCCATAATGAGCCGCGGTGGCGCAGTGGTTAGAGTGCAGTATTGCAGGCTGCTTCTGCTGACTGCCGGCTGCCTGCAATTTGGCAGTTCGAATCTCACCAGGCTCAAGGTTGACTCAGCCTTCCATCCTTCCGGGGTGGGTAAAATGAGGACCCAGATTGTTGGGGGCAAGAGGCTGACTCTGTAAACCGCTTACATAGGGCTGTAAAAGCAATGTGAAGAAGTATATAAGTGCTATAGTGCTGTTGCTATTTCATCCAGTCATGTGTGCATAAGATATATGTCTTCCTTTATATAGGTATGCATGGATTTTGCTACGTGGCGTCTGTTGAGAGATGAGAATAAACCTCATAAAGGCAATTTGGATCTTTACTTGGAATCCACACAGTTAGAAATAAAGCCGAGATTAAAAGTCTAATAGAAATATTTATTTCGGTACAAAAACAATAAATCCTGAATAATTACATCTTTGCTAAGAAAACGCGACCGTTCTGGTCAAGAGCCAAGTCAAAAGTGATTAATGGTGGATCAGGAATGTGGACATGCGTACAAGATCATATCACGTGTTCTGCCTGTATTGGAATATACCATAATATTAGAATAGGGGTGCATCACCCTGCATAGACAAACAACTAACAATATTCACTACGTGACAGTGTCTCTATTGTTTCTCGTAGATAAATCAGTTTTTATACAATGGCGTTTCTTATGCTTACTTACCACGGCCTATGCAATCTTGACTATACGCAACAAAAGTGCGTATAGTCATGGCTATGGTTTTCCCAGTTGCAATGTATGGCTGTGAAAGTTGGACCATAAGGAAGGCTGAGTGCCAAAGAATGGAGGCCTTTGAACTATGGTGCTGGAGAAGACTCCTGCAAGGCGATCCAACCGGTCAGTCCTAGAGGAGATCAACCCTGACTGCTCTTTAGAAGGCCAGTTCCTGAAGATGAGACTCAAATACTTTGGCCACCTAATGAGAAGGAAGGACTCACTGGAGAAGAGCCTAATGCTGGGAACGATTGAGGGCAAAAGAAGAAGGGGACGGCAGAGAATGAGGTGGCTGGATGGAGTCATTGAAGCAGTGGTGTGAGCTTAAATGGACTCCAGAGGATGGTAGAGGACAGGAAGGCCTGGAGGAACGTTGTCCATGGGGTCATGATGGGTCAGACACAACTTCGCGACCAACAACAACAACAACAACAATGCAATCTTTAAACACATTCCAACCAAAACAAACTTGGAACCACATAAATACAGGCAGAATA
>JALIGW010000024.1:11868945-12091445 GCA_023053685.1 Diadophis punctatus similis
CGCCCAACTCCCAGGGGACTCTTCTTTGTGACAACCCCTCAAATATTGGAAGACTGCTATTGTGTCACCCCTCGTCCTTCTTTTCATTAAACTAGACCAGGGGTTGGCAACCTTAAACACTCAAGAGCCATTTGGACCCGTTTCCCAAAGAAAAGAAAACACCAGGAGCCACAAAACCCTTCCCGTGTCTGACTTTCCTGAGCGGCCACAAAACTAGCATATGTAGTTGAATTTAATGTTCTGTTTTCATCTGAAACTTTTCTTTTCTTGGATTTTCCATGGTTGGCCTACCGGGAGTCGAAAAGCTCAATAAATTGCGTGCCGGCAGGTGTTGCACATTGGTGATTGTGACGCATATTTTGAGCGATAGGGAGCCACAGCAGAGGGATGAAAGAGCCACATGCGGATCCAGAGCCGCGGGTTGCTGACCCCTGAACTAGACATACCCAATTCCAGCAACTGTTCTTCATATGTTTTAGCCTCCAATCCCCTAATCATCCTTGTTGCTCTTCTCGGCACTCTTTCTTGAGTCTCAACATCTTTTTTACATTGTGGCGACCAAAACGGGATGCGATATTCCAAGGATGGAATTCCAAAGGTAGGCCTCGCCTTACAGCCTCAATTGGGGCCAAAACTTTCATTGCTAAGCAAGGCAGTTGTTAAGTGAGTCACACCATTTATTTTATGACCTTTTTTCCACCACGGTTGTTAAGCGAATCGCCAACGTTTGTTAAACACATTGTCATTAAGCGAATCTGCCTTCCCTCCCTGGATTGCTTATCGGACACAGCTGGGAAGGTCACAAAATGGTAATCGAATGAGCCCAGGATGCTGCAGTCATTGTAAATTCATTGCCCATTATCAAGTCCGTGAATTTTGATCGTGTGACTGTGATGGTCATAAGTGCGAGGACTGGTCGCAAGTCGCGTTTTTCAGCGCCGTTGTAACTTTGAACAGTTGCAAAGCAAAGGGTTATAATTCAAGGACTACCTCTAAACCTTGTGCTAAGAAAGGGTATAAATCCCTGCACTGAGTGGAGGAAAAATTGTATATTACAATTGTGATATACATGAGAACCAAAGGTGGGATTCAGCCGGTTTGGACCGGTTCGGGCGAACTGGTAGTGGTGACCTGTGGGTGCGACCACCTGCCTGGGCGCAATTCCGGCCTATATCGCTGTGGTGCTGATGCCACACACATGCGCAGATGGCGTGCACAGGGGAATACCATGTTGTTTGACGTCGCATGCATGCGCGGATGGCGCACTCACATTTCCAGTGCTGGGCGAACTGGTTGTTACAGTATGTGAAGACCACCTCTGGTGAGCACATTTCCCAGCTAAAGACTTGGCCAAATGCAAAATATGGGGAGAATTGCGTTAATTTTTTTGCATCTTTCATTTGAGACCAAGAACGTCTTGACAATTGTTGCATATTAATTTTTGCGTGCCCGTCAGCAAGCACCAGAAATAAATGCTTTATAATGGAAACAGAAATACCCAGGAAGCTGCATTCAAACATTTACAGGTAACAAGGTGGAACACTGTTCCTCGTGTTTCTGCCTAACCTTGAATCCTGTCTACCGTCGCCTATTCAGACAGCCGGGCAGGTTGTAAACACATGTGTAGTCCAATTAGTGGAAAATTCCTTTCCATTGAGCCTAAACCACAACTGTGGTTGAACAGGTTTTAGTTCCCAGCCGTTTTTTTTTTCCCTTCCCGTCTCCTGGGAAAAAAAAAATTCTCAGCCTTATGGCATCTGCTCAGATCACATGGGTAAGTAGAGTACTTATAAATTACACTAACCTGCTCACACCATTTAGAACTTCCAAGATCTTCCAGGAGCTTGGGCCTCCGATTCACTGAGACCGATCCAGAAGAGAGGAAGAGGCATTGTCCGTGCCTCGGAGCTCTGCCGTACAGGTAACACCTGTGGCTTTCGTAGCAAATCCCTCGGGGTTTCCCCTTGTAGAAAACAGAAATTGGAAGAATTATAGCTACCCGAGGCATGCTTTTGTGTGTGTGTATGTGTGTGTGCGTGCATGTGTGTGCATGGGGAACATTGAGGTGCACAATTTGAAGCAACCTCAAGCTAGAATCCTGGAAACGGATTTGGAATAGCTGTGTTGCAATATCTTCCTCCATTGGAGGGGAGCAGTTCAGTGGTGGGTTCCTACCGGTGCGATCGACTCTATAGCACCGGTAGCAGCCCACTGGTGATGTCACAGGCACCACCATTAAAAAATTTATTTTTAATTTTAAAAACAAATTTCATCTGCGCATGCCCAGAAGCCGAGCTTCCGGCACTGCGCATGCACTGCCTTCCTACCCCACAGTGAGTCCAAGCAGGGGAGGATGGCTGAGGGAGCGTGTGAGACGCTGAAAGAACGTCTCACGTGGCAGGAGCTATCTCCATTCCCCTCCCTTCAGCAGTCTGAGAAGCCACGAACGTGCGGTGATGATCCCAGGCATTTTCGCACGTTTGA
The DNA here is from genome assembly GCA_023053685.1 of Diadophis punctatus similis. NCBI lineage: Eukaryota > Metazoa > Chordata > Lepidosauria > Squamata > Dipsadidae > Diadophis > Diadophis punctatus. The sequence goes on from JALIGW010000024.1 coordinate 11,871,430, forward strand.
GGCTTCTCGAGCTCCTGAGGGGAGGGGAAATGGGCGGCAGGAGCCTAGGATCATCGAATGGGGAGAAGCATTCAGGCCGGACGGAGCCTCCTACAAGAATCGCTGCCGCGGTCTTGCTGCTCCGGCTGCGGGGGGCTGTGTTGCGGGTGGGCAGTGCCCCCCCCTGCTTCTCCGGCCGCTGCCAAGCTCCCAAGGCCCATGCCCACCCGGTCACATGGCTGGCAAGCCACACCCACAAAATAAGCAACACCGACAGAGTGGTAGTAAAAAAATTAGGAACCCGCCCTTGGAGCAGTTGTCATGCTGATGGGAATGATGGGAGCTGTAGTCCGGTGGGTCTGGAAGACCTTGGTCTATGGGAGACTGTTTTAAATTTTGGATGTTTCCCAATAGATGCTAACCCTCACAAAGAAGATTGCATCTTCTTTTTGTCCCTGTGATTGCTTTGACCGTTTCGGTTTCAAAGTTTCAGGTATTGGTTTTCCGCTTCCGCTAGAAGCTGGACTAAATGATCTGTCATTCATTCTATTATTGTCTTCCTAAACTTTATAATTTGTTCCAGTTTTTCCTTACTATGTTCTCTAGTTGTCCGGGAACAAGGCAGTGAATTATTCCCCCATACAGGTAGTCCTTGACTTACCACCACAATTGGGGCTGGAATTTCCGTTGATAAGCAATCCATTGCACCTTTATGACCTTTTGCTGCAGTTGTTAAGCAAATCACTGCAGTCGTTAAGTGAATCATGTGGTCATTAAGTGAATCCAGTCCCCCTCCCCCATTGACTTTCCTTATTGGAAGCTGGCTGGGAGGGTCCCAAATGATGATCATGTGACCCCAGGATGCGGTAACCATCATAGATACATGCCAGATGTAAAAGCACCTGGATTTTGATCACGTGAACATGGGAATGCTGTGATGGTCATAAGTGCGAGAACCTGTTATAATTCACTTTCCTCAGTGTCATTGTAACTTTGAACAGTCACTAAACATATGGTTTGCAAGTCTAGGACTATCTGTATGGTTAATAAACCAGGTACCAATATAGGCGCCTAACGTCAAATTAATAACCTATTGTCCTGTTTGAACAATAGGCAAGTTAGACAATGGGGTCAAAAATCTATTCTGTTCTTATTTATTTATTCATTCATTTATTTTCCATTTTTCTGCAATCCAAAGACTCTTGTCAGCTTACACAGAATATAAAACCGCTACTGGTTGTCCATATTTCATATTATATGTGCACCTTATTGCTTACAACATTTTATTGTTGATTGCTTTTGATGAAAAGTTCTTTGTTATGCATAAAATGGCCACGATTTCAATGTTTGTAAAGAGATGAACTAGAATCTCACGCTGTTGCATAACTTACCTGTTAGGCATAATGTATATATATTTGGCTTAATATTTGGCTTTTGCATGAATCTCTTGGCATCTGATTGAATCTATTGTGCTAATTTAATCAACCGTGGATTAAAATTTGTTTAATGAAGAAGGCCTTGGTCTAAGACTCAATCAGTGACAGAATTGGTAGATTTAATTTCTGAGCAATCTTCAAATCTGATCTCTTTAGAAAGGCTGGACTACAATTACCATTGTCCCCAGCTCTCAAGGTGACTCACATCTTTGGAAAGTGCTATCTCAGGGACACTAAGGTCTACTACAGCAGTTCTCAACCTGGGGGTCGCGACCCCTTTGGGGGTCGAATGACCCTTTCACAGGGATCAGGAGACTTCGCCCGGACACCACCATTTGGATTCTTTTACCCTCTGTGCATGTGCAGAACGCTTTGTGCATGCGCAGAGGGTAAAAGAACCCAAATGGCGGTGGCGGGGCAGGGGTCACGGGCGGGGGCGTGGTAGCGGGGTGGGTCACGGGTCGCGGCATTAGGAAAGTTGAGAACCACTGGCCTACTAGATCTTGACCAAGCAGCCACCAGCTTTAGGCTGAAATTCTCAGAACTAGCCACAGAGACTAAGAAATTTGACAATTGCAGTCCAACTCATTTTGGAGAATATCAGGTTACAGCAAATTCCATAAAACACCACCATGATCCATGGTGTCCATATCGTAACATTTCTAGCTGGAGGTCCAGACTGTGGCTGACTACAGTCATTTTTCAAACTATGTAGAGAAAAACGGCAAAAATATGAAATCATGTAAGTTCTTATGTAACGATCAGAAAGGCCGCCATGTTAATAGAAGCGATATCCCATAGGACAGGACTGTCCAACCATCACAACTTTAAGATTTGTGGACTTCAACTCCCAGAATTCTTGAGGATGAAGTCCACAAGTTTTAAAGTTGCCCAAGATTGGACATCCCTGCTATAGGAGAAATAAATGTCCCTCAGGTTCATTTCTGAACCAGCCACAGTACCTCTTAGATGGCTACATTTCCAGACCAAAACGGTTTGCTTCCTTCGTTCCAGTGTCTCTAAACTTCTCAGATGTTTTTGGTATGAACAGGAGGGCAATGGAGGTGGTGTAGAAGCAAGAGACAAGAGGGCACAAACAAATATGATGCAAAGACTGAGAAGCGATTGCTCAACCAAACACACTTCTAGTAATTCTATTTCCCCAGGGCCTTATGTTTCCTATGCTGAACTGTTTACAGTTGCCAGAAAGGACTGGATATAAAAACTGTAATTAGTGTTCTTCAAGCCCACAATTCTGGGCTGATATCCCAGGCGCTGAAACTCTGACTACATAAAATTATGCCAAGTCATAAGACCTGAGCTCTCTTCTAATACCATGGAGTAGAGAAGATACCGTATTTTTCTGAGTATAAGACGCACCTTTTTCCTCCCTAAAAGTGGCTGAAAATTTGGGTGCGTCTTATACTCTGAATGTAGCTTTTTCGGAGCTTTTTTCCCAGCCCTAACTAGGTGCTAACGATCTTCCCAGCTCTTACCTTGCAGGCTTTTTCATTGTTACTCTCTCCGAAGAATGTTTTTCCAGCCCTAAGTCTTTGCAGGGTTTTTTCTCATTGCTCTACTTGCTCCGAATAAGTTTTTTTCTAGCCCTAACCAGGTGCTAATGATCTTCCCAGCTCTTACTGGTTTGCAGGCTCTTTCATTGTTACTCTCACCCAATAAGATTTTTTAAAGTCCTAACCAGGAGATAAAATAATGTGCTGAAGTTGACCAGACTAAGGACGTTAGCCAGATGAATACCTGGTAGGAAGATTTTTTCCTATTTTCCTCCCCAAAAACTAAGGTGCGTCTTATACTCCGGTGCGTCTTATACTCTGAAAAATACGGTAATTCTGTAGAAACACACAGCCTCCAACAGCATCAAATCAGAGCAATGTTCGTTTTGTAATCTGTCTAGAAACTGGTGTTGTTTCGAGATATCTCTTTCGCCCTCCTCATCTAACTCTTGCCACATCAGGTAGTCTCCAGGAATTTTAACTTCTCTTTTCCTCTTGCCAAACTATCCGTGGCATCTTAGGACTACCACTCAGTTGGTCAAGTCTTGCTTTCTGACTCAACCATCGGCATGGAAAAACAGTCTACTTGTGAGTCTTAAAAAGTTTCCATTGGTTGCAATGTTTATTTATATGTCCCAAGATGCTCAGCATTCCATCCTGGAAATAACTTTCTGATGAAAATTCATATCAGGAAGTCTGGATGTCTCTAACCCAACGCTTTTGCAAGCTTTTGGAATAGGACATCCAGTTTAGGGAAGTTGTGCTATCCTTGCTGTTCTCTAAGCTTGGTCGCTTGTTTGCAGATGTTTCTCTGTCTGAATAGGTCACATCTTCAGTGCTGGTGAGTGTGGGGTTTGTTCCTTATTTCTATACAGTGGCTTGCTCTGCCAGGGTTGGTGGGGTGTGGTTTTCTTTTTGGTAGTGCCTTGATTATTTTCTATGTTAGTTTGTCTGGTGTTAATCCCTGCTTCTCTGGGTATTGGTTGCAGGAGAAAATCTGTCCTGTTTGTTGTTTTTTTCTTAGCTTTTTTATTATCTCTTTTGAACAATGTGTAAATGTTGTTAATCGTTATGTGTCTATTGATGGCTGAAGTTCTACTCCAGCACTTCATGGAGATACCTTCCAAGGAAAGATTGAGATAAAAACTAGCCACCAAGGAAGTTTAGAACAGGCTGAAAGACAGCATAGCTGTATATGTCAGAGACAAAGAGGGCACAACCATGGGTTAATAATAATTCCTACCTGTATATCAGAACATATATCAAAGTCAAGCAAAAGTGATTTACTCCAGAATTTCTGAGCTACATCTCCATGAACCCCTTGCCCAGGCTACTTAGGGGAAATGTTAATTTGAACATCTGTAGGAGACAAAGATGACATCACTTTCTGGCTAAGAAAAATATCAGGGCCTTTTTCCAGGGCTTACTGACATACCCTTTAAAAAGAGAAAGTGATCTCTAATTACCTTATCACGTACAATCAGGTAATTCCCCTTTTTACTTACCTGTTTCACATGAGGTCAGGTTATGGAAAGTTAGGCTTTATTAAGAGACATGTTTTGGCAAAGTGTTTCCCAACCTTGGCAACTTGAAGATGTCTGGACTTCAACTCCCAGAATTCCCCAGCCAGCATTCGCTGGCTGGGGAATTCTGGGAGTTGAAGTCCAGACATCTTCAAGTTGCCAAGGTTGGGAAACACTGTTCTAGCAGGTATAAGAGCAGAGTAAAAGGCTGGTTGGTCAAATTAATTAATCCGTGGAACAGCTTGCCTCCAGAAGTTGTGAATGCTCCAACACTGGAAGTTTTTAAGAAGATGTTGGAAAACCATTTGTCTAAAGTGGTGTAGGGTTTCCTGCCTAGGCAGGGGGTTGGACTAGAAGACCTCCAAGGTCCCTTCCAACTCTGTTGTTATTATTATTATTATTAAAGGATGCTAATTCCCATAACTCTTCCATAATTCTTTGCTGTTTCAAATCAAATATGTTTACAATTTTTTAAAAAGAGATTCTTCCCTGCTCTAGGATAACTTGCAGCATCATATTATTATTATTATTATTATTATTATTATTATTATTATTATTATTATTATTATTATTATTATTATTATTATTATTATTATTATTATTATTATTATTATTATTATTACTATTATTATTATTATTATTATTATTATTATTATTATTATCATCATCATCAATATCAATAATAATAATAATAATAATAATAATAATAATAATAATAATAATAATAATAATAATAATAATAATAATAATAATAATGTCAAACATATACAAGATAACAGGTATAGTATAAACATAAATATGAACATAGTAAATGGGTATGAAAAAAATGGAGACAGCAGGACAGGGATGGTAGGCACGCTGGTGTGCTTATGCACGTCAGAGGTGGGTTGCTCCTGGTTCGGACTGATTCGGACTGATTCTATAGAACCGGTAGTGGGAATTTCCCCCCGCTCGCCGAACCAGGAGCGATCGCCAGCTGGCCACGCCCCCGAACCAGCTCTCTCTGCAGCGCCATAGTCAGTGCCATCTTGTTTTTTGCTTATGCGCATGCGCAGAAGCTTGATTTTTGGCATTGTGCATGCGCGCACATGCGCACCCGCACGGCACGGCCACGCGGCACGCAATGCGCCCGTGCCCACATGGCGCGGGAGGAAGCAAACTGGCGGCGAGGTAAGTTAGAACCCAACTCTGATGCACGCTCCTTAATATCATGTACCAAATACTTCCCATAAACAACGAATATTAAAAGAGCTTATTAAAGAGAAAAATTAGAAAGGAAATGCTATTATTATTCCCTTTGGAATTAGATGAAAAAACAGGAAGAAGAGTGACTGTCTTAGAACTCACAGGGATACAGATATTTCTTGAAGTCAAGCTGTGATTTTTTTAAAAAAAAAAGCTTTTAGCTTATCTGCAGTGCAGTATTCTCCACTGGAAAAATGTGGAAAAAAAGAGGGTGGGGAGGGGGAAGAAAAAGAAATGAGGCCATTGATAACACTTAACGTCCTTATGAATGCATGGTGAAAATGAATACATGGCAAGCCACTTGAAAAAAAATGAAAAGTGTGAAGTATTGTGGTAATATGATCCTATTTTTATGCAACGCTCCTTGCTAATAAAGGAGCAAAGAGAGAAAACAGCAGGAGGCCAGTGTGAAACAATGAGGATGTGCTATTAAAAGCAACCCCGTGTCCATAAAGAACATTTTCCCCTACATTTTTTCCCCATGTAGCACCAGCAACTCTTAATACTGTATGAGGCTGTGAATATTGTATGAAGCCCCGGTACAGTCGGAAGCCAGGCCTATAACAGTTTCATGCCAATTGCTACAGCCATCAGCCGGTATTCCACATCTGCTTGCTTTCATACATGTTCTGAAATCAGGGATGATGGCTGCAAAGGCTGCACAGTATGGTTAGAGTATGGCATACGGGTTAAACCAGGGGTGGGCTTCAAGAATTTCAGCAACGGGTTCTCTGCCCCGTTGCTGGGTGGGCGTGGCCATGGTGGGCGTGGCCTAGTTGGCCTCCTGCACCATGGCGGGAGGGGCGTTTTTGCCTTTCCCAGGCTCCGGAGGCTTTCCTCGAGCCTCTGGGAGGGCAAAAACTGCCTCCCTCGGGCTCCGGAGCCTCTCCGGAGCTTATGGGAGGCCTGTTTTTTCCCTTCTCTGTGCAGGCCCGCACTTACCTCGCATCCAAAATGGGCCGCATGGAGACTCCTGGAGGGGAGGGGTGGGTGGGCGGGGCCAGCCAGGGGTGGGATTTGGAGGTTCTCTGAACCGGCCATAATATTAGCTACGGGTTCTCCTGAACCCAGGCGAACCTGTATCAGCCCACCCCTGGGTTAAACCATATGATGAATTATTATTTATTATTTATTATTTGGGAATTCTTCTATGCCGCCCTACTCCCTAAGGACTCAGGGCGGCGTACAGTATTTTAAAGAACACCAAACAATAAAATCATTAAAAACAATTTTTTAAAAAGTTTAAAAAAGACACACAACATCATGCATACGTAGGGGAGACCTCAGATGTAAAATTGTCTCAGAACCCTGCCTGCAGGAAGAGCCATGTCTTAATGGCTTTTCGGAAGGCCAGCAAGGTGGGGATGATTCGGATCTCTGGGGGAAGTTGGTTCCAGAGAACAGGGGCCCCTACAGAGAAGGCCCTCCCCCTAGGCCCCACCAGTCGGCATTGTGACTGAGGGAACTAGGTATGTCTAGTCTAAGGAAGAGAAGGGCTAGGGGTGACATGATAGCAGTCATCCAGCACTTGAGGTGCTGTCACAGAGAAGAGAGGGGTGACCTCTTCTCCAAAGCACCTGAGGGCAGGACGAGAAGTAATGGGTGGAAGATCATTAAAGAGAAATCCACCCTGGAACTAAGGAGAAATTTCCTGATATTGAGAACAATTAATCAGTGGAACGGCTTGCCTTCAGAAGTAGTGGGTACTCCATCACTGAAGGTTTTTAAGAAGAGATTGGACAGCCACTTGTCCGGAATGGTATAAGTTTCCTGCTTGAGCAGGGGGTTGGACTACAAGGTCTTCAAAGTCCCTTCCAACCCTATTATTCTAGGTTCTACCATGTTTTCCCCAAAATAAGACCCTGTCTTATATTTTTTTGAACCCTGAAATAAGCGCTTGGCCTTATTCCCATGCACTCAAAAGCCCGATTGGGCTTATTATCAGGGGATGTCTTATTTTTTGGGGAAACAGGGTATCTATCTATCTATCTATCTATCTATCTATCTATCTATCTATCTATCTATCTATCTATCTATCTATCTATCTATCTATCTATCTATCTATCTATCTACCTACCTACCTACCTACCTACCTTTCTTTCTTTCTTTCTTTCTTTCTTTCTTTCTTTCTTTCTTTCTTTCTTTTTTCTTTCTTCTTTCTTTCTATCTCCATCCACCTATCCATCTATCTCCTTGTTCCTTCCTTCCTTCCTTCCTTCCTTCCTTCCTTCCTTCCTTCCTTCCTTCCTTCCTTCCTTCCTTCCTTCCATGTTTCCCCGAAAATAAGACCCTGTCTTATATTTTTTTGAACCGTGAAATAAGCGCTTGGCCTTATTGCCATGCACTCAAAAGCCCGATTGGGCTTATAATCAGGGGATGTCTTATTTTGGGGGAAACAGGGTATCTATCTATCTATCTATCTATCTATCTATCTATCTATCTATCTATCTATCTATCTATCTATCTATCTATCTATCTATCTATCTATCTACCTACCTACCTACCTACCTACCTACCTTTCTTTCTTTCTTTCTTTCTTTCTTTCTTTCTTTCTTTCTTTCTTTCTTTCTTTTTTCTTTCTTCTTTCTTTCTATCTCCATCCACCTATTCATCTATCTCCTTGTTCCTTCCTTCCTTCCTTCCTTCCTTCCTTCCTTCCTTCCTTCCTTCCTTCCTTCCTTCCTTCCTTCCTTCCTTCCTTCCTTCCTTCCATGTTTCCCCGAAAATAAGACCCTGTCTTATATTTTTTTGAACCGTGAAATAAGCACTTGGCCTTATTGCCATGCACTCAAAAGCCCGATTGGGCTTATAATCAGGGGATGTCTTATTTTGGGGGAAACAGGGGTTGTATAATCATTGACACAATTTTTCTCAGGCAGCTGTCTTCTTTCTAAGCCATGCCGTTGGATAATGAAATAGGAAGAACTGCAGCTTCCTCCAGCAATGATTCAAAGACTTTTCCAGCCTGGTTCCTTTCTCATCTTCTCAGTTTGGTTTGGTGGTTGGCATCTCAAAGTCCTGAGATTAGGGAAGGCATCATAAGGTTTCAGAGGTGATAATCCAGTAATAACAAATGTTTAAGGACTATGACTTTTTTTAAAGTCAAGCTAAGCACACAAAGGCTGCCTTGCCAGATGCAGCCACAGTTCAAATGCAACCTATGGCCAATAACTTCCTAATCTCTGAGAAGTCTTTGCTAGAACCAGTGGCTGAATTGGTATAAGATGCTAGACGAGGTAAAAATGGCATTGAGAGACTTTTGGTACCTGCCAGTGGCTGAGTATGTTCTAGGAACATAGACTATCACCTGAAGCTACTTTGTGGTTTATTTCTTTGGGAAGTGCATGTTAGCAGTTGGGTTTTCTTAACACAGATTAAGTTGTGGTATAAAACCAGGCATTGAATTCATTGACATCTAAGATCTGGCACACTCCTGCATGATCTTTCCATTTTGCTAACTCAGAAGCAAGATGTGAAGAGGGGAGCCATCAACCTCTAGATCAGTGTTTCCCTGTATTAGCAACCTTAAGATTTGTGGACTTTATTTTTATTTATTTATTTATTTTATTTATCAAAACGTGTACAAGATAACAGGTATGGTATAAACATAAACAAAGCAAAGTAGGTATAGGTAAATTTGGACAATAGGACAGTAGGACAGGGTCAGTAGGCACAGTGGTGCGCTTATGCACGCCCCTTACAGACCTCTTAGGAATGGGGTGAGGTCAACTGTAGACAGTCTAAGGTTAAAGTTTTTGGGGTTTGGGGAAGAAACCACAGAGTCAGGTAGTGCATTCCAGGCATTGATCTCTCTGTTGCTGAAGTCGTATTTTCTGCAGTCGAGTTTCGAGCGGTTTACATTGAGTTTGAATCTGTGTGCTTGTGTATTGTTGCGGTTGAAGCTGAAGTAATCATTGACAGGAAGGACTTTTTGATATATGATTTTATGAACTACATTTAGATCAGATCAGAGGCGGCGTAGTTGTAAATTGTCTAATCCCAATATTTCAAGTCTGGTGGAATAAGGTATTTTATTGCGAGCAGAGGAGTGGAGGACTCTTCTAGTGAAATATTTCTGGACTCTCTCGATTGTATTAACGTCCGATATGTAGTGCGGGTTCCAGACAGATGAGCTGTATTCCAGAATTGGTCTAACAAATGTTTTGTATGCTCTGGTTAGCAGTGTAATATTGCCAGAGAAGAAGCTACGCAAGATTAGGTCAACAACTCTCAGAGCCTTTTTGGCAATGTTGTGACAGTGGGCATGAGTACTCCAAGGTCTTTGACAGAGTGAGGGTCATCTACAAGTCCGTTTCCTCCAAGTCTGTAATCCTGCATGATCTTTCCATTTTGCTAACTCAGAAGCAAGATGTGAAGAGGGCAGCCATCAACCTCTAGATCAGTGTTTCCCAATATTAGCAACCTTAAGATTTGTGGACTTCAGCTCCCAGAATTCCCAGCCCGATTCCCCTGTGGGCTGGGGAACTCAGTCCTAACACCTTCAAGTTACCAAGGTTGAAAAACACCGCTGTACATGACTATTGAATCACCTCCTGTTCAGATGTGCTCACAGAGTGTCTATTAAAGGCTGAAATCTGACGGCAAAATTATGTTGGCTGGGGACCATGAGGGGCAGGTTCAATTTGGAGATTAACCTAATAACGACATATTTTTCCTCTCTTGTTAGACTTTGTTTCTTGCTTCATATTTTAAATACATTCCTCAGATTTGGTGCTGATAGGAGTACATCGCATATTGAGGTTCTCCTTCCATTAGTCCTTCATATCTATGACGATTGCGGTGTCCCGGGATCATGTGATCCCCTTTTTGTAACCTCCTAACAAGCCATGTCAATGGGGAAGTCGGATTCACTTAACAACCCTGTTGCTCACTTAACAACTGCAGTGATTCTCTTAACAACGACGGCAAGAAAGGTTGCAAAATGGACGGAAAACTCACTACAACAAATGTTTCACTTAGTAACAGACGTTTTGGGATTAATTGCGGTCGTACATCAAGGACTACCTGTACTTTGTGGAATGAGACGACAAAGAGGAGGGATTAGGTTCTTTAACCTAATAATAAATAATAATTTGGCAAGCTGCTGTGGCCTAGAGGTGGAGCTCTTGCCTCACAATCAGGAGGTTGTGAGTTCGATCCTAGATAGAGGCAGATGTAGGGTCTCCTGCTTGGGCAGGGGGTTGGACTAGATGACCTGCAAGGTCCCTTCCAACTCTGTTAATCTGTTAAATCTCCAATACAATCTATAACTAAAAAAGAGATAAAGTTGTTCCTAACATTAAGCTGATCAGTCATTTAAATACTGAAGTATGATCCTAGCAAGGATTCCTTTAAAAAAAAAACCTCCAAATTATGTAACTGTGTTGAGCTAGGGAAATGCAGAAAACTGAGAAGAACAAATACAGTGGCATTTCTGGATTATATAATCAGTGTTATTTCAGGTGCCCTGTATTTTGAGATATGCTTATAAGGAATTAAAGGTGTATTTCTGCTTGACAACTAGGGATCATCATTGAGTTCAACGTTTCTGTGACTTGAGTGGTGACCCTCAAATTATTTCTTTTCCTAATGCTGGCTGCATTTCATCTTATATTCTTAGCCACAATTACATCAACCAAGGAAACATGTAAATAAATCCCACGATATAATCTTCTTTAGCCTCAGATTTGTGGAGTGAATGTGAACATTAACAGGAATGAGCTGCTTTTTCCTGTTCTGTGTCATTTTCTTTCCTCAAAAACACTCTGAAAGGAGGTTTTTTTTGAGGTTTTTTTCCCTCGGAATTAGACTAGTCTCCACACAGACTTGCTTAAATTTATACAGTGGCAGTCTATCTAGACCAGGTCTTCTAGATTGGAAAAGGACACCCAGTTCTGATATTGTTTTGTTTTAGGAATTGATATAACACTCTCCTTATTTTCTTTGAGAGCTTTGTGCAAACTCTGGGGAACTGCCAACCAAACAACCTACTGGGATTTCAAGCACCAGTCCTCATGTGGCTTCAAAATCTCCAACTTAAAAGGAAGAAAAACCCTTTCAAGTAGAGGTAGAAAGGCATGCAATCTCAACCTGTCCATCAAATGGAGAGAGGGGAGGGGGAGAAGCTGCAGAGGGGAAGTTGCCTGAAGTAAAGTTACTCTCAGATCATTTCCTTTACACAGGATCAATCTTTTCCTCTTTCAGTTACTTGGCTTTACAAGAGTAAGGAATACAATCTATCTCCATTGAGCTGTTTGGAGGGGTCTAGGTCAACTCGCTGCAGCCAACCCGACATGGCCAACTCGCCATGGCCAACTCACTGTGGCCAACCTGCCACAGACAACTTGCCACGGCCAACTCGCCATGGCGTAACTCACCGTGGAACAAGAGTTAGATTTATTTATTTATTTATTTATTTGGCAGTTTTTCTATGCCGCCCTACTCCCTCAGGACTCAGGGCGGCGTACAACATTTTATGAAACTCCAAACAAATAATTAAAAAGGCAATTTAAAAACAATTTAAAAAAACATATAAACAACATGATATCAAAGAAATGGTGGAATAGAATCATTAAAGAAAGAATGCAAAAAGGAGGGACCAAATGAAATGTGAATGACAAAAATTAAAATGATTGTTGAATTACTTTAAATAATTAAATTGAATTGAATTGAATTGAATAATTACATTTAATTGTTGAATAATTAAATTGAATTGAGTTGGCTGTGGTGAGTTGTCCCATTCTGTGTTTGGAGAGGTTGATCCTCACAAGGATTTCCCCAACTGAGATTTTTGAATTGGGGATGTTATCCTCAAATCACCAACGTTGTTGGAAGATTTAAGGATAAGAGGCTTAAGTTATCTTCAAGTCTCCAACTTTGGGGAAGAAACCCCTGAGGTAAGGTTGGTGCAGGAAGAATTGGTACATTCCAACGACTCACTGACTAACTAACTTGCTCCAACCGATGAACCTGGTTAAATGAGCAGTGAAAGGTCTCAAACTAACAAGAAAATAAGTCCAGTTGCCATGACTCAACCTTCAGACAATTTTACCTGGATAACCGAGAATCTTCATTGACTCAAATCTCTAACTTCTGCCTCTTGGAATTTTAGCTTTGGTAAGCTATGCAGAGGTTTTGCAGCTGGAGAAAGCCAATCTGTACACTTGCTGGCACATAAATCAACATTCCTTTAAAAATTAAGCACCCGCCCCCTTCAAAATTCTATTCCAGGAATTGCTCAAAGCTTAGCCAAATAAAAGGATTTTTTTTTTTAAAAAAAAGCCAACAATCTTCAAAATGGAAACCTTGGATGATGTCAACCACTGCTCCTCTGTATCAGGTGTGGGAGACTCATCTGACATTCATCCCTCGTGCTGGTTAGCTTAGAAATGGTTGCCAGGACAACTGGAGAGGTGAAGGAGAAAATCTTGTGCTATCCTATGACAGATCACTTGGAAAGCAAGCTTTGGTTTGCTTTTGAAATCTATTCCTCTTCCTTTGCTTCAATGGGAGAGGGCTATAGTTAGGGCTCAGTGGTGGCTGACCATCCAGATATCGATGATCTTTCGTTGATCTAGCCATGTTTTTCAGTTTGCAGACACAGAGACAAACCACAGTTTAGAGCAGCTTGTTTGTCTTTCTTTTCCAACCCAAATGCAGTCGCTTTCTACAATCACTGCATCACCGTAGCTATATTTACGGTAGTTTGTTCAGACTTTTATAACACATCCATAGTTCAGCTCAGCCTTCTCACATCTGTTGCCTGGCCAAAGATGCTGGGTGTGTAGCTCCCAGAACTTACAACCAGCCTGTTAAGCGTTTGTGGAGTTTTGTGGACTTTGCATTTTCTTACTTGGAGAGTGTTGGGGTGAGAATAATATCTCATAGAGATGATTTAGATCTTTTCTTGGAATTCAGACAGTTAGAAATAAAACCGAGATTAAAAGTCTAATAGAAAATATTTATTTCAGTACAAAAACAATAAATCCTGAATAATTACATCTTTGCTAAGAAAACACAACCGTTCAGGTCAACAGCTAAGGCAGAAGAGAATTAATGGTGGTTTTAGGAATACACACATGCGCACTCATCATATCACGTGTTCTGCTTATATTGGAATGTACCATAATATTAGGATAGGGGTGTATCACCCTGCATAGACATACAACTGACAATATTCACTACGTGACAGAGAGAAGATAAACCAGGAGTCCTCTCAGATTCGAGCAGTACAGGGAAGACCACAGAGGGTAATTAAAAAAAAAAATCAAGATGGCAGCCAATGGCGTGGTTGAAGCTCTAACTTTTTTACAATGCACGTAAAATACAGGTAGAACCAAAACCAAGAATGATATGTGGTGATTTTAGTTCTTTCGTTTTTAACATCTAGAGACAAAATCTTGCCGGAGTGAGGACTCTACTATCTGCATCGAGAATATGTGAACTATTTCTTCTTTCTCTCACATATAATATTAGGACTGAAACATATAATATCAGGACTGAGTTGGCTCTTACTTCTGTGGAATGCATCCCACCCCACCGGGGAACCCGTGTCCTTAGTACATTCTATCACAGAGACTTTTAATTGCACAGTTGTGGCCATTTTGATGGAGGGGAAGGGCACACCTATTCTGAAACAGTTTATAATAGCAATATCACTTAGACCCGTGATGACGAACCTATGGCACACGTGCCACAGGTGGCACGCAGAGCCATATATGCCGGCACGCGAACCATTGCCCTAGCTCAGCTGCAACGCGCATGTGCACGCCAGCCAGCTGATTTTTGGCTCATGCGGAGGCTCTGGGAGGGCATTTTCGGCTTCCGGAGGGCCTCTGGGGGGCAGGGGGGGCATTTTCGCCCTCCCCAGGCTCCAGGGAAGCCTTTGGAGCCTGGGGAGGGCAACAAACGGGCCTACCAGGCCCACCGGAAGTCGGGAAGCGGGGGAGTCATGCACGCATGTGCGGGGGGTGGGGCAGTGTGTGTGGGGGTCATGCACGCATGCACAGGAGGGTGGGGTGCATGGGGGGCATTGAATTATGGGTGTGGGCACATGTGTGCGCTCGATAGCGCACACATGTGCGTTTTCGGCACCCGAGGAAAAAAAGGTTCGCCATCACTGACTTAGACTTATATACCGCTTCCTGGTGCTTTTACAGCCCTCTCTAAGCGGTTTATAGAGTCAGCCTATTGTCCCCAACAATCTGGGTCCTCCAGTAAGTTAAATAAATATTTATCACAGATAAATCCCATCCTGGTTAGGAATACTGAGGAATACTGTTGTTAGCATGGTTTTGAAAAGCACCAGGATTGGAAGACAAGTTAAGCGGAGCCAATAGAGATTGCCAATACTGTAGGATCACAGAGCTTTGTTTGAGCCGTATTTTATTTATTTAGAAGCTGAAGGAAGGTTGGGCCTGGATGAGTAATCAATAGGAGACACCAGAACTGTAGGATAGGTTAAAAAAATACATCCTGAAAGAAGATACCGTAATAGTAAACCACTGCTGACTTGCTTTTAAGAAAACGGCACGGATGTTTCCATGAGGTAACCGTTGAGTCTAGCTCAGCCGTTTTACAGCAACTGCAAGCCTTACTATAAAGAGTCTTGAGTGACTTCTCTCTCCGTGTGTGCGCCAATTAACCAATTTGTTTTAATAATAGGCTTTTTCATCCACCGTTCACTGGATGCAGAACTGCTGAGAAGTTAGCATTTTGGAAAAGTAGAGGAGGAAGCTAGCTAGGCTTTGTTAATGCAAATTAAGCATTGGGCAGAAATCCGTGTTTGGAAACTCAGCAAGTCTTTGGCTGGCTCTACTATCACCCCTCACGCTGGCGTCTCATTTATGAGCATACCACACACACACAGTTTGTTCGCTTTATTTATTTACTTCTCTCGGATACTGGAGAAAGGCAGAAGCCTGAGACTTGCAGGAAACGATCCCAATGGTTTTTGAGTCTTCCATGCCACTGGCGAAATCTGAGAATCATCCGTTTGCACAGGGAAAGAAATAGCATCTTCCAAAGGCTGAACAGGTAGAGATTAGTAGGCATTCGTGTCACCTGTATGTTTTCTTCTATTTTCAGATTCTTGAGGAGACGAAGAAGAGATGGCAGCCAGAGACAAAAGTGCTGAGAAGCGGAAAGCTAAGATGAACCGTACACTGTGAGTATACACAATGCTTTTCGTTCTCTTGGCCTTGTTATTAAGCTCAGCTAAAAGATGGCCCACGTTTGGGTTTAACAGATTAACAGAGTTGGAAGGAACCTTGCAGGTCATCTAGTCCAACCCCCCGCCCAAGCAGGAGACCCTACATCTGCCTCTATCTAGGATCGAACTCACAACCTCCTGATTGTGAGGCAAGAGCTCCACCTCTAGGCCACAGCAGCTGGCCAAATTATTATTTATTATTAGGTTAAAGAACCTAATCCCTCCTCTTTGTCGTCTCATTCCATAAAGTACAGGTAGTCCTTGACTTACGACCGCAATTAATCCCAAAACATCTGTTACTAAGTGAAACATTTGTTGTAGTGAGTTTTCCGTCCATTTTGCAACCTTTCTTGCCGTCGTTGTTAAGAGAATCACTGCAGTTGTTAAGTGAGCAACAGGGTTGTTAAGGGAATCCGACTTCCCCATTGACATGGCTTGTTAGGAGGTTACAAAAAGGGGATCACATGATCCCGGGACACAGCAATCGTCATAGATATGAAGGACTAAGAGTCCGTATCTATGACTCAGTTGTCATGTGTCTGACTTTTGATCACGTGACTGTGGGGATGCTGTCATAAATGTGAAAAATGGTCAAAAGTCACTTTTTCAGTGCCATTGTAACTTTGAACGGTCACTAAACGAACTATTGTAAGTCGAGGACTACCCGTATATGATGATAGTTTCAAAACTGATCCAAAAGAACCAATATATTTAAAGTGCTTCTCCATTGACCACCACAAAATACAAGTTTCTACAATGGGAGCCTAAATGAGAAAATAGCCTTATTTGGGTTCTCCAACCTCTAAGACTCAGATGACCAAGGAAGCAAAGAGTTGGCTTTCCTGTACCTCTTTCCTTCCATCTAGTGGCCATCCAGATTTCTGCAGTCCAGTATGTTAACATGACATTTAGGAATGGGAAAAGACATTGGAAAGTATAACGATGCTAAATAAGTTTGCTTGACGACTAAGCTTCCACATGGAAGAACCTGGGTGTTTTGTAAATACGAGGGTGAGTCAAAACGTAATGCCATTTTCTTTAGGACAGGTATAATTACCAACACAGGAACATGTAGCATACATCAAAATGAAGCTGGTCCTCTGTGGATCACATCCCTACTTCTCAACATAGTCACCGTTTCTCTCAATAGCAATGTTCCACCTTCGAATGAGAGCATGTATCCCTGCCTGGTAAAATTCTGTTGACTGTTCTTTGAGCCACTTCTTCACTGCAGTTTTCACTTCCTCGTCACTGGAATAATGTTTGCCTCTCAAACCCTCTTTCATGGGGCTATAATCTGAAGTATTGTCCTCAAACACATCTTGTAATTGTCTGTGAATGTTCACAGGGGTTTCCCCCTCAACAACAAGGAATTCAATCACTGCTCTTTGTTTTTGACGCAACTCTAAGGGGGCAGCCATTTTGAATTTTCCTTGCGAGTCTACAAACCTGAAAAGTAAGAAACAAAATATTATATATTATAATCATTTATAACTGGGAAAAAATTCAGGTATTTTTATCAAAAACTTCACCTGAAATAAAGAAAATGGCATTACGTTTTGACTCACCCTCGTAGCAGTCTTCAAACTGTTTAACTCAGCAATCCGTTAAGTTTTATCCCTATCAACAATCCCGTGAGCGAGTTAGGCTGAGATGGACTGACCTCCCCAAGGCCAGTTAGTGATAGTCCTACTCCATGATTGATTCTCTTCCAGTTTTCCCTGTGGATGCTATAGTCCAAAATAGAAGGAGCCAGTTAGGAAAAAAATTGTTTACCTTCTGGCCAAGCCAGCTTTTAGTCCTTCATAAATAAATTTTGAACTTTGCCCCTAAAGGATGACTCAGATTGCCTGTTACATCACTAACAAGTGTCTTGATAACGCACATCAGTCTCTCCAGATATTTACTGGACTTAGTTGGGCCTTTTTATGGTTCCTTACAAGCAACCAGATTACTGCCCTTGGAGATAACCGGAAGAGGTCATTAGAACTTAGGAAAGTTTGCTGGTAAACTATTTATAGCCACTAATGACAAAACAGATCTATAGCGATGGGATCAAAATAGTAGACAGCAGGTTATAAATATATGTTTGTCCGTGTTGAATATTCCCTTGTAGACTATTGTGCTAGCCAGAATGTAGAATTTCTTGGAAAAGATTCTGACTACGGGGCATTAGAGCGCTAAGAAAACATTGCTGCTTTTGAGGTAGACATTTCTTGCCTTTTTGGGGGAAATCTGTGAATAAAACAGACTTACTTAATAGAATAGATGCAGAATTCTGCAGGTGCGTGCGTGAAATAAATCGGACTTGTCTTTATTTGTTAGTTGAGAAAATGTACCCCATCTTTCAGTCTGTGGTCAGGGACACTGTGCCGCTATAAAAACAGCTAATGTATCAGAACCAACAATAATGAAACAAATTAAGAGAGAAATGGGATAAAAAAGGAGCTATTTGAAGTGAATAATTAATTTGATAAATTAAAGTTGACGGTCGCTTACAAGAGCCTGTCAAGTTTTTTTTTTTAATCGTTTGTTCAAAAAGACGCTACTGCATAGAGTTATGCCAGAATTTGGGACAGGAAACATTTCATAGCCAGGGCCTCTTGCCCAGTTATCTACAGAGTTGGAAGGGACTAGGTCATCTAGTCCAACCCCCCCTGCCCAAGCAGGAGACCCTACACCATTTCTGACAGATGGCAGTCCAGTCTCTTCTTGAAAGCTTCCAGTGATGAAGCTCCCACAACTTCCGAAGGCAACTTCTGTTCCATGGGTTGATGGTTCTCACTGTCAGAAAATTCCTCCTTGTTTCTCGGTTGAATTTAGATACGTTGGTTACAGTTTTTCCTTTAAGGTAGAGGATAGTGTATTTTAATTAAATTGGGGTTGCACCATTTTGTCATCCTGACTGACAGCTGCACAACAAACCAATTGTAAGCAGGGAGGTAGTTCCGCCATTCCTGAAGGACAATATTTATTTTGTTGTTTTGTTATCTCTCTTTCCATCTCTCTGCCATTTGTAGCAGGTCTCTTTTGAGGGCAGTATAGAGAGCAGTAGACTTTTTGCAGTTGACTTTCCTGTGTTTTAATTTCTGTTAGCAGCCTCTGTAGACTATTGTCTGTACTAGCTTACCGTATTTTTTGGAGTATAAGACGCACCGGAATATAAGACGCACCTTAGTTTTTGGGGAGGAAAATAGGGGAAAACAATCTGCCTACCAGGTATTCATCTGGCTAGCGTCCTTAGTCTGGTCAGCTTCAGCACATTATTTTATCCCCTGGTTAGGACTTAAAAAAACCTTCTTCTGAGAGAGTAACAATGAAAGAGCCTGCAAGCCACTAAGAGTGGGAAGATCGTTAGCACCTGGTTAGGGCTAAAAAAAACTTATTCGGAGCAGCTTCAGCACATTATTTTATCCCCTGGTTAGGGCTTAAAAAAACCTTCTTCTGAGAGAATAACAATGAAAGAGCCTGCAAGCCAGTAAGAGCTGGGAAGATCATTAGCACCTGGTTAGGGCTAGAAAAAAACTTATTCGGAGCAAGTAGAGCAATGAAAAAACCCCTGCAAAGACTTAGGGCTGGAAAAACATTCTTTGAGAGAGTAACAATGAAAGAGCCTGCAAGCCGGTAAGAGCTGGGATGATCATTAGCACCTAGTTAGGGCTGGAAAAAAAGCTCCGAAAAAAGCTACATTCAGAGTATAAGACACACCCAAATTTTCAGCCACTTTTAGGGAGGAAAAAGGTGCGTCTTATACTCCAAAAAATACGGTAAATATTTCTGAGTTATGTAAGACATTGGAAAGCAGACTTCCTTCTGTTTCAAATGTTGTGATTTTACTGTTAGATAACAGGAATCTTTTCTGAAATAATCCTCAAATAATTCAAAGAGGGGGTGGCAACGCCTGCTCTTTACTAGGTAAACCTTGACTTGCGGCTACAACAGGGACTGGGATTTCAGTCGCTAAGCAATGCAGTCATTAAGCAAGTCCTCATGGGACCAGACCCAATTTCACAATCATTTTTAACACCGTCGTTAAGACAATTAAGACATGTCGTTAAGCCAATCTGAGTTCTCCAATTGGGGAATGTCACAAATTGTGATCAGCTGATAGCTTCCCTTTAAACACAAACCATATCTAAATAAATAAATAAATAAATAAATAAATAAATAAATAAATAAATAAATAAATAAATAAATAAATAAATAAATAAATACAGGTAGTCCTCAGGTTATGACTGTTTAACTATTGTTTGAAGTTAGAACAGCCTTGAAAAACATTGCTTATGAGCTGTCCTTAAACTTAAGTCATGATTGCTGCCCCCACTCATGCGATCCCAGTTCAGGCACTTGGCAACAGGCTCACATTTATGACAGTGGCAGAATCTGGCAGTCACGTGATCACATTTTGCAACCTTTTCTCCAATTGGGGAAGTCAGATTTGCTTAACGACATGGTATAATTGGCTTAACGATGGTGTTAAAAATGGTTATAGAATTGGGTCTGGTGGTCCCATTGCTTAATGACTGCATTGCTTAGCGACTGAAATTCCACTCCCCATTGCAGTCGTAAGTCAAAGGCCACCAGTAAAGATGATAACAGACACCACTGTCTCCTATTTTGAGTTATCTGAGGATTATTTTAGAAAGATTCCTGTTCCTCTCACAGTAAAATTTGAGCTAATTTGACTCCGGTGGTAGCTATAAAAAGCATTTCATGCTTAAGTTGCCCACCCCAAACCATAGTTTGATTAATTGCAGGTTGACTGTGGCTGTCTTCTGACAATTGATTATGTGCCATCCATTGCTGTCAATATCACCATAATAGAAAGATTTTCTTCATGGTGAGTCTTCACAAAGCAACTCTATTGCGACTTAAGTATCATATATAAAATAAATATTTGGCTCCAAAGCTGAAGAATAAGAGGCTAGACAAGTGGGGAGGTTTATTTATGGAATAGAATAGAATTCTTTATTGGCCAAGTGTGATTGGACACACAAGGAATTTGTCTTTGGTGTACAGTATATGCTCTCAGTGTACATAAGGAGAATAAAATACATTCATCAATAGAATTCTTTATTGGCCAAGTGTGATTGGACACACAAGGAATTTGTCTTAGGTGTATATGCTCTCAGTGCACATAAGGAGAATAAAATACATTCATCAAGAATAAAAAGATACAACACTTAGTGATAGTCACGGCTACTAATAAGCTATCAAATCGTACTAGGAAACAAAAACAATATAATTGAAAGATACACAGCGTACCTAGCTTATCTGGCCCAAAAAATAATTTTGTTTTACCTAAAGAGAACTTTCCCTATTAGCAACTCTTTCTTTAACTGAATTTAGTGTATCTATGCAGAAGGAATACTTAATCTTTAAAATATGTGATCGGAATATTATTAGAGCTCAGAAACTGAGTTTGGATAACGTTTACCCAGAATTAGCAAAATTTTCATTTAATTGACCCAGTGCTCCAGAGTTGCTCATCTCACTTAAGCTGGGTTCATATAACATGCTAAGATAAAACACAGGCAACTACGTTAATTTTTCTAATTCAGAATGTCATGCGAATACGTCCAGTACGTTTAGTTGAGTTACGCAGAAATATTTAGAGAATTAAATTGCGCAAGTACATTCCAAGTGTTTGTTTATTTATTTATTTAGAAACCACCCATCTGCTCACTGAGAGACTCTGGGTGGTGCACAAGGAATTTATACAGGTATTTTCCCCCTAGACTGCCTTTTAAAACGAAACAAGAAAAATGTAGCCATTTCACAGATGCATAGGTTCTTGATAATGTGTTGGCATCTTTGCATGTTACATACTTTGTGACTGACGCATAACTCTTTGGTAAGTCTAGGATTGGGTTATCGATTCTGTCGAGCTTAGTTTTATTGATTTATTGATAGAAGAGAATATTTGTAGTTCAGGGTTGAAAGGGGTGTATGTTTGGTGCTTTCTGAGCTTGGTGGTTTCCTTGCAGATGTTTCATTACCCAGCTAGGTAACACCATCAGTGCTAGAAGGGAGTGGGGTTTGCTCTCTGTTTTTATACAATGGATTGCATTTGCCAGTGTTGTTGGGAATGTTCTTGACGGTTCCTTGATTAGAGGAACAAAACAAAAACCACGACTTTGTTAGGCTCCCTTCCAACACTGATGATGTTACCTAGTTGGGTGATGAGATGTCTACCAGAAAACCACCAAGCTCAGAGAGACCAAAGACCCCTTAACGATGTGTGCATGTTTGCACCAGGTTAGAAGAGGATAATGGATGGGTAGTAGCAGCCTCCTAGCTTATTAATTTCAACTCCATTCCCGTCTTCATTTCTCCTTGTTCTCTCCGATACCTACGTGTCCGACAGAGCAGCCCTTGGCTTGGAGAAAAAACAGCCACCGTCCATGTTACTTAAGAATTATTTTGACCTATGTCACAATTATGCTTCCATTCAAGACTGAAGTTTAAAAGCTGCCAGGAACTTTTTGCAAAACCATTAAGCACCTGCTCCAGGAGCAAATCAGCCAAATCATGTAACTTGCAAAGCCGGCTTTACGTGGGGTGGGAGGGGGGTTCCCCCCCCCTTTCTGTGACCCTTTCCCACAAGGAAGTTCAGAAACCTATCACTCAGCTGCCTGTGCCTGCAAGCTTTCGTTCCAGCTCAATGCAGGAGGAGAACAGCAGCAGCAGCAGCGGTTAGTTGCCTTGTCTGCTGACTCAAAAGCTTCTTGGACAGAGAGCTGGCCTGGAAAAGCCAAGCCCAAACTTTAACACACACATCCCCCCACAAAAAAGACCCTCCGAACTGGAGGATCCCCTCTCCCCCAAGTCGGGCAATCTAAGGATCCTTCTGCTATGGAGAGAGAAATCCCTGTCTTGCGAATTAGGTGAGAAAGGGGAGAAAGAAGGGAGGGGAGGGGGTGTTGCAGAATGCAGTTTGGGAGCGGAGCTGGCCATTGGGGGGGAGGGGGGAGGGATGGAGGGAGGGGGGAAACGGGGCGCTGGAAGCCGGAGGGGGGGGGAAACATGTTGGACTCTGCGATTGGATTGCAAAAGGTGTGCGGTGAGGTAGATGCGGGTGCGCTGACGCGCGCTGACGCGGCATTGCATCAGCGGCGGGGCCCGGCAAGCGGCTCAACAGGGATTGCTTTGATCCCAACAGGAAGAGGGCAGGAACAAGCTTATTTTTGGTTATGCATTAGGGTGGGGGGGGGGCTGCAAATAAGCCTCCTTGGGAGGACAAGAAGGGGGGGGTGGTGGGTCGTGTGATCTGGATGAGCTGGGTCAAAGCAGCTGTGAGAGGCTGCCAAAGATTTCTATCCTAGGTAGAGGCAAGATGTAGGGTCTCCTGCTTGGGCAGGGGGTTGGACTAGATGACCTGCAAGGTCCCTTCCAACTCTGTTAATATGTTAAAGAGGCAGACGGACGGACGGATGCTTGGGGGGGGTCTCGATTCGCCTCCCTTCTTCCTTGGTTTTTTTTTTAAAGGGTTTAGGGATGGCTGAAGCTTTTTGGGGTTTTCTCTGGGCTGAGGTTGCAAAAAAAAAAAAAGAGAGGGAGGGGCGACTTGGGTTGGGATGAGAAGACGGTAAAGTTAACCATGGCATGGGTTGGGGGAGGGGAGGGGGGCTCAGAAGAAAGCAACTGGCAGGGCTGCAGGGTGGTTGAGCCAAGCTGCAGAAAAACAAGAGGTTTTGTAGTTTACAGGGTCTCCAACCTTGGCAACGTTAAGCCTGGCGGACTTCAACTCCCAGAATGCCCCAGCCAGCTTTGCTTTGCTGGCTGGAGCTTTGCTGGCTGGGGCATTCTGGGAGTTGAAGTCCTCCAGGCTTAAAGTTGCCAAGGTTGGAGACCCCCTGGTCTACAGAAGCCCAGTGGATCTCAGAAAGAATTTGCAGCTTTAGAAAGGGGTTCCAAATGGACAGGATCTGAGAGCGGAGGCCCCCCTAAGGATTGTCTCCAGCGAAGGGTGACCACTGACCACCCTGCATTTTTTTGCACAAGAGGCCTGGCTAAATGCAGCTCTTTTCTTCCTTGTGGCAGTGTTGTGCAAGTCCTGCCCATTGCGATGGCCTCCTCCTCGTGGTTTAGTGCAGGAGACGGTTCTCACCTGGGTAGGTCTGACTCCTTCCCTTAGGAATTGATGAACCATGTTCAAAAAGAATTCCACAGGGTTATTTTTGTTTTTTTAACTCGATCAGGCTCCGGACAAGGAACTTGGTCCAAATTTACTCCGTTTGACAGTCATACTGCAAGACTGGCATTGGTTATGTAACTGTCTGCACACGCGGTATTTGCTGTTGTTTTTTTACTGGGTGCTTTCGTTCCTGCCAGAGAGGAGTTGCAGCTCCAAGATAATACTCCGGATTTCAGGATTTTTATTTATTGATTTATTTAGGACAGAGGGTTAGCCAATCCTGGGGGTTTCTTCATATATTCGAAAATATGGGCAGCCAATAGCCATTCCTCTGGGACTCCTGTTCTTTCTGTTGACCAAGCTTAGCTCTCCCACTCCAGCATTTTGATCTCAAGTACGGTACCTCGACTACAAGGCAGGAGTCATAACATAAACTTGGAAGGAAAAACCTGCTTCTGACCTAAGGGATGGATAGCTACTTACGACTTACGACCACGATTGAGCCCAAACATCGCTAAGTAAGACCTTGGTTAAGTGAGTTCCCACCCCCCATGTTTTACGACCTCTCTTGCCACCGTTGTTAAGCGAATCACTGCAGTTGTGTAGTGTAACATGGTTATTGAGTGAATCTGGCTTCCCCATTGACGTGGCTTGTCCGAAAGTCGCTAAACACCCCGACCGTCATAAATGTGAATCAGAGGCCAAGTGTTTGGATTTTGAACCAGCGGCCACAGAGAGTGCTGTTGTAACTTCCAACGGTCACGCCGTTTTAAGTCAAGGATTACCTGTAGTTGCAGCTAAGCCCACCTTCCAGAATAACTGCTTAAGCCAGAGGTCTTCAAACTTGGCAACTTTAAGACTTGTGGACTTCAACTCCCAGAATTCTCCAGCCAGCATAGCTGGCTGGAGAATTCTGGGAGTTGAAGTCCACAAGTCTTAAAGTTGCCAAGTTTGAAGACCTCTGGTTTAAGCCTTGCCAACTCTTTCCCAATGCTTCCTGGATGGAAACAGAGGGGAAATTAACCCCTTTTAGTGCCCTAAAAAGCCACTTTTTTCTCTCTCTTCCCTCCCACTTCACCTCACCTATAATTATAGGGGGCAGCCACATCCTCCAGGTAAACCACCCTTCGAAAGATTCCCCCAACCAACCTGCCCGGCAGGAGCGGTTGATGCTTATGGGCATCTTACCCGGACAGCATCGCCGCCTCCTTTACCCAGGAAGACCAGGCTTCGCTCGCTCTGCGGCCCCCCCCCCCACTCCACCCCACCCCTTGGCTTTGCTCGCTCTCAGCCAATCGGCAGCCTCCGGGGGGGGATGCAAGGCGGAGCTTTGCCACTGCGCTCCTGGGTGTTCCTCCCCCACCCCTCCTCCTCCTCTTCTTTTTTTTGTGAATGAAAATAAGCCTTGGGCGCGTCCCAGCCTAGGACTGCAGCTCGCGCCCGCCCGCCGCTCAGTTGCTCCGCAACTCAAGACCAGGGAGGAGGAAAGGAGACGCCTCGCTGGGTCAGGAAAAGGGAGAAAGAGAGTGGGAAGCCGAGGCTGGGGTGGAGGGGGGGGGCAAGCGAGGCAGAAGTGGAGGAGCCAAGGAAGATGCTGGCCGGCGGAGCTTTGCAAAGGGGTCCCCCAACCTCTCCAAAGCCGGCGTCAAGGAATCGGATCCCCCAGCAGCATCTGAGCCGGGGAATCTGAGCCTCCCGCAGCGGCCTCGGAAGGAGGAGGAGAAGGAGAAGAAGGAAAAGAAGAGGAGGAAGAGGCCGAGCCCAGCGCTCGTTGTCGCCATCAGCACCATGTCTCCAGGGAAGAGCTGGGCTCGTCTTCCCGCCGCCGATTGCCCCTTCAGATGTGTCGGTGTAAGTAAAAGCCAGCTCTCCAACCGCTGAGCCATTCCGCTTAGCCAGAATACTTGAGCCAAAGGTTGATTGACAGGGCGGTGGAGAGAGAGAGAGAGAGAGAGAGAGAGAGAGAGAGAGAGAGAGAGAGAGAGAGAGAGAGAGAGAGAGAGAGGCAAAAGGACAGGATGGGGGGGGCAAGGGGGGCCTGGGAAGGCTCCCTTTGGATCCCAGCCCTGTCACTCTGCGCGCCCCCTCGCGCGCGCCCTTGCGCGACTCGGTGCCAGCTCCGTTTTGCCTGCCCTCGGGCGCCCCGCACTGCTGGAGTGGAACGGTCCTCTCGTGGAGAGGAGGGGGATGGAAAGGAAAGGGAGATGCTACCCCCTTTGAGCACTCCCGTGGCTGGCACGCATCCACCGACCGCGGCGTTGCACGCTTGCATGTGCCCTTACCCACAAGGGAAGAAGAGATCGGCGCCCTGGGGATGCGGGGGGGGGGGGGAAAGGGGGACCGCGGGGTGGTGAAAGTTGTTTACAAAACCAGGCGAGAGTCCCCGAGGCGCATCTCCGGACAAACCGTTGCCAAAAAAAAGGGGGGGAAAGGGAAAAAAAAAGAAACCAACAACTTGCGCTTTGCCCGGGGAGGGTTTTTTTCTTTGCTTTGGGGCGGGGGGAGTGGGGAAGGGAGTCTGAACCAGGAAACCGCGCCGCCTTTCAGAATGCAAGTTATGACATTACATATATATTCAATCATGTTTTACTGTTTATACTTTGCTTATAATCATATTTGCTTGACAAATAAACAAATGCAAAATTCAAGTTTGGGGTGCTTGGCGCGGTAGAAGGAACGTGCAGGACACTTCGAGAGCCGTGTGTGTGTGTGTTGGTGTGCGTGCGTGCGTGCACGCGCAAACAGATGCACGCGTTTCTTCTGCTTGTTTTGCAAAACGGGTTGCTTCCCCCCCCCCTCCAGTCTGCGCGGTGGTGGTGGTGATCACAATAACCAAGCCAAGCATTTGGCCAGAAATTTTGCAGATTTCTTTGGCCCCGTTTCTTCCTCGCACCTGGGTGGGATGTTCAGAACATGAAAAAATGTTCCTTCGCAGCCCCATCCATCCTGTTTGGACTCAATGTTGTTATTACTAGTTCTTAACAAATCATTTATACGGGGGATATACATTTCTTTTTTTTTAAAAAAAAAGAAATAATAATAATAATAATAATAATAATAATAAAAATTCCTGTAAAATGATGGGAGGGATTTTTTTTTTAGCTCTTCCGTTGCTAGGAAACTAGTTAGGCTCCCCTGGCGATTCTCTGGTCTCCTTGGCAACAGAAGACTGGGGCAGCAGCTTGCGGGAACACGGGGACTTTTCTCTTTAAGAGATAGGGAGGCCGATTGGAGGGCTAGGATTCTAGTAAGCAGAGCGCTGAGGACGTCACCGAGGGAAGCAGGGAGTGACGAACAGGGACAGATGCTGTGGAATTACTGAGAAGGAGCAAAGGAGAGCAGCAAGGCGCAAACTTGAGCCTGAAAAGGAGAAGGGTTAAGGCTAAGGCAAGCCCAGCGGGGTGTGGGGTGGGGAGACTGGACCATCTGGGCTGCATGGTTGCAGTACTTGAAGAAAAAAGATCCTGGAGAATAAAGCAGATAATGAATTGGCTGCCCTGGGACAAAAGAGCTGCTAAAATAGACGCTCAATAGGATTAGGAATAGGAATTCTCAATAGGAAGAGAAGAGGGATGGCTTTGATAACCAGTCCTCTGGTTCACTATGGGTGAAGAAAGGATATATGAGGAATAGTTGCAGGGAGGGGATGGTCCAAGGGCGGCAGCTTTGGTCCGTGCATTGAATTGATCCACGTGGCTCTAATTGAGCCAGTTTTCTGAGCCTGGCCCTGTTGCTGCTGTTGGAACCCCACCTGGAACTTTTCCTCTTTTTGTTTTCTTTCCAACAACCTACACATAGAATAGCAGAGTTGGAAAGGATTTTGGAGGTCTTCTAGTCCAACCCCCCTGGTCCAAGCGGGAGACCCTATACCAGGGGTCCTCAAACTTGGCAACTTTTAAGACTTGTGGACTTCAACTCCCGGAATTCTCCAGCCAGCATAGCTGGCTGGAGAATTCTGGGAGTTGAAGTCCACAAGTCTTAAAGTTGCCAAGTTTGAAGACTTCTGCCCTATATACCATTTCAATCAAACGGCTGTCCAGTTTCTACTTAAACAGCAAGCCATTCCTCAGCTTAATTGTCCTCACTGTCAGGAAATGTCTCCTTAGTTCCAGGTTGCTTCTCTCCTTGATTAGTTTCCATCCGTTGCTTCTTGTCCTGCCTTCTGGTGCTTTGGAGAATAGCTTGACACCCCCCCACACTTGTTTCCATCCCCTCTGCCCCTGCCTCTTGTACCTTTGGAGTGAGTTCTTCTCAACTCTTGCAACCCCGTGTTAACGATTTCCAAACGGGAATTACAAACTCGGTTCTGGTTACTTTGGCCAAATAGCAATAGCACTTTACTTATATACCGCTTCATAGTGCTTTACAGCCCTCTCTAAGCGGTTTACAGAGTTCAGCATATTGCCCCCAACAATCTGGGTCCTCATTTTACCCACCTCGGAAGGATGGAAGGCTGAGTCAACCTTGAGCCTAGTGAGATTTGAACAGCTGAACTGCTGAACTAGCAATCAGCTGAAGGTCGCAATGCTGCTTTTAACCACTGCACTATCTCAGCTCAGCAAATGGGTTGGAGCTTTCCTTTAGCCTCAGTGCTAAAAAGAAAAGTTTGGCGCAGTCTACCGAGGGATTCGGACAGATGCAGGCATCCACTATGAAATTATGATAACCCACTATACCAAGATTTCAGCATTCATCCCCTAGATATGAATTACTTGTGGGTTCCCTCTCTCCTCTTTTCTGCCTTTGAATTTGTCTTGATTCCTGGTGCCTACTTGGACAAGTTCCTTCAGTTTCCTTGGCAAGGTTTTAGTAAGGGGTTTGCCATTGCCTCCTCCCCAGGACACAGAGAGAGTGACTGGCCAAAGGTTATCCAACTGGGTTTGTACCGAAGGTGGGACTAGAACTCACCGTCCCTGGTTCCTAGCTTGATGCTTTAACTACTACACCAAACTGGTGATTACCGTATTTTTCGGTGTATAAGACACACCGGAGTATAAGACGCACCTTAGTTTTTGGGGAGGAAAATAGGGGAAAACAATCTGCCTACCAGGTATTCATCTGGCTAGCATCCTTAGTCTGATCAGCTTCAGCTCATTATTTTATTCCCTGGTTAGGTTTAAAAAACCTTCTTCGGAGAGAGTAACAATGAAAGAGCCTGCAAGCCAGTAAGAGCTGGGAAGATAGTTAGCACCTGGTTAGGGCTAGAAAAAAACTTACTCTGAGCAAGTAGAGCAATGAAAAAAAATTCTGCAAAGACTTAGGGCTGGAAAAACCTTCTTCTGAGAGAGTAACAATGAAAGAGCCTGCAAGCTGGTAAGAGCTGGGAAGATAGCACCTGGTTAGGGCTAGAAAAAAACTTACTCGGAGCAAGTAGAGCAATGAAAAAAAATTCTGCAAAAACTTAGGGCTGGAAAAACATTCTTTGGAGAGAGTAACAATGAAAAAGCCTGCAAGGTAAGAGCTGGGAAGATCGTTAGCACCTAGTTAGGGCTGGAAAAAAAAGCTACATTCGAAGTATAAGACGCACCCAAATTTTCAGCCACTTTTAAGGAGGAAAAAGGTGCGTCTTATAATCCGAAAAATACAGTACTTGTTTATTGCCCCTGAATTAATGCTTAATGCGAGCAAATGGTCTCTCTATTGTATACTGTATATTTACTCTGGATTATAGGCATGCCGTTCTACTTTCCCTTATTTTATCCTCAGAATAGATCTGAGAGGTAGAGCACATTGTATTGTCTGAGTTCACACAACCTGGCTTTTTCAGTTCTGGCTTAGTATATTGTGTGAACCCATCCATGGTGGGGTTATATATGGTGCTTTATAGACTGTGGTTTATTCAATACACGGTGGTCACATAAACTATATTTTAAGTAGAATGTACTGTATGAATCATGTCATATAGTACAGTAGCCTACAATTACCTTGCAGCCTTTTGTGGCTCAGTGGGAATTTAAACTTGGTTTTCAGTACTCCTACTTCTACATATTATATTGTACTTTATACTGAGTATTAGAATTATACTTACTCCCTCATCCTTCCACTCCTGGGGAGGTTGGGTTGTGCAAATCAATGTGAAATCCTAAAGAAATATGTTTGAATTGCTTTGGGACAATGCTACCTGCTAAGGTGAGATCGATGTATGCTATATATACGATTGCTTCTTAAAGACAACATAACTAGAATTGTAGTCTCAAAGTCTCTTAATTTTTTTAAAAAAAGAAACTCGTTATTCTTATCAAACCCTTCTGGCTGTCAGTGTCGTGTATTGGGAACAATAAAGAAGAAAGCTAATAATACACCTTTTTTTTTTGCCTCAAATGGTATGTGGTCTTATTTTTATCACAAAAACCATTTTTATAAAATCAGCGGATACCTGACACTTTAGACCTATTTTGGGATGAATGAATCACACTCAGCTTTTTAAAACCCGTGCTCTGAGAAACTGAAGGGGTTTTTTTCCCCTGTGTAATTCTTTTATTTTGCTTTTCTTTTATCCACTGGATACATTTTCTAACAATAAGGAGGTTATTATTTTAGACCGCCATCGTAGTGGGCTTTTTTTGCCACCTGCATCCGTCATTGCACATTTATTTAAATGCCTTTCACTAAATTTGTCCTTTTGCTATGAAAAAACACTCAGGACTATTATTACTTTGTTCACGCGAACATTGTATATTATACAATCAGCAACTTCCATGGGTAGCACTGACTGAGCATAGTTTAATCTCCGTGCCGATAAGCAGCGTGACCTGGGTGGATTTGCATAACATGCTTAACTGGGTTATTGAATTGACCCTTTTTCATTTATGATTAAAAACCTTCAGATTTTGAATTGTAAATCTGTTGAGTTCACAAACTTGTTGAGTTCAACCAACAAGCCCTTCGCTAGATGTAAAATGAAGTAAGCGTAGCATGTTACATGCAGGCAGCCATAAGATCTGTAACAAATGGTTGTGATAGGGATGATAGAAAGAGTGCAGAGAAGAGCCACAGAGGTGATAAGAAGGGGTCTGGAGACCAAAGCAAACAATCAATGGTTGTGGGAATGAGGTATGTCTAGTTCAGGGATAGGCAAAGTTGGCTCTTCTATGACTCGTGGACTTCAACTCCCAGAATTCCTGAGCTAGCATGATTGGCTCAAAAAGTCTGGGAGTTGAAGTCCACGAGTCATAGAAGAGCCAACTTTGCCTACCCCTGGTCTAGTTAAATGAAGAGAAGGGCTGGGATGACGCAATAGCAGTCTTCCAATATTTGAGGGGCTGTCACAGAGTAGAGGGTGTTGACTTATTCTCCAAAGCATCCTGAGGGCAGGAGAAGAAGTAACATATGGAAGCTTATCAAAGAGAGATCCAACCTAGGATTAAGGACAAATTTCCTGACAGTGAGGACAAATTAATCGGTGGAACAGTTTATCATCAGGAGTTGTGCACACTCCGATACTGCAGGGTTTTAAGAAGGGATTGGAAAGCCATTTGTCCAGAAAGGAATAGGGTGTCCTGTTTGAGCAAGGTGTTGGACTAGATAGAAGACCTCCAACATCCCTTCTAACTTCGTTATTCTGTATCCTGTTCTATTTGTCTCCTTGAATGATGTAAAGCTCACATCATAGAACAGAGGTCTTCAAACTTGGCAACTTTAAGACTTGTGGACTTCAACTCCCAGAATTCATAGCTGGCTGGAGAATTCTGGGAGTTGAAGTCCACAAGTCTTAAAGTTGCCAAGTTTGGGGACCTCTGTTTTAGAACATAGAAGTACGGAGAAATGGTGAATGTAGAAGCAACCTTTGCCTTAAGACTTTGAGTTAAGTTAGCTTCCTTCCCAAGCTCCTACGATTAGATTACAGGCTGCTGGGTTGCTTGTATGACCTGATCCAAATACTAGCAGATAAGAGACAGACTTCCTTCAATTTCACTTGAGGGCAAATGTTCAACCACATCGAATGCACCCTTGCTTCCAGCAGCATCTTTCTAACTGCATGGTTCTTCCCCTTCAGCTGCAAGTTGTGACTCTCTTATTCTAAGCTTTCCTACCAAGGAAAACAAGTGTTGTTGTTGTTTTTAAACCAAGCAGGGAGCTGGACCTTTGTTTTATTCCGAGTCGGCAGCAAATGCTGCAAATTCCATTATCCCAAGTATCGGTGGTTCTTTTTGCTAAACAAGCAGCCTGAAGCCTGCATTACAGCCTCTTCTTTAATTATTAAGTCCCGGAGGCTGGTGGCGGTGATGCATTTTGGATGTGTTTATATGAGAAGAGAGGAAGAAAGGAACATGGGGCTGGGTGAGGAGTGGGAAGTTGTGGGGCAGAGGAATGGCTCAAGACAGGGGTGAAATGATCCCGGTTCAGCCCGGTTCGGGCGTACCGGTAGCGGGGACAGCCGGTGGTTTGGAGAATCGGTAGCTCCACCCACCTGCCTGGACTCCACTATTTTCATTTTTTAACCCTCTGCGCATGCACAGAGACTTCTGCGCATGCACAGAGACTTCTGCGCATGCACAGAGGGTGAAAAAGCACGCGGGGCTTCCGAACCAATAGGGAAGATAAGTAGATTTCACCACTGGCTCAAGCTCAGTACTAAAGTAGTTGACCCATCTTGGATGGGGGGGCGCGAGTTTGGTGGAGGTAAGCTTAGGAGAAGTCTCACATGACCAGCGTAAAAAAAAAAGGAAAGAGATTGGAACCAAATGTCCAGGATATGCATCTTACCAGAAGCTGTACTAAGACATGCTCTGAAACGTTTATTAATTTTTAAAAGGGACATTGGCTGGAATGCATGCTGGGTAGGGGTGGGGCGCTGGCCAAGTTCCCAAACCCCTTCAAGGCTCTTCTAAGTTCTTTTCTGAGATCTGGTGAGGATTATCTCAGTCTGGAGGAGAACAGCTATCCAAGTCGTCTGAAACTTGGGTGGCCAGTTAAAGGTGGTTTAGATGTGTGTTTGTGTGTGTGGGAGGGGGGGTTATTTGCAAAACCCAAAACTGAGAGTCATTGCCTATCCCCTCCAGCAGATCCCATTGAGAAGTAGGATTATTGGCTAATCTAAAGAAAAGAAGAATTAGGGGAGACAATAGCAATAGCGGGACCGCATCCTACCACATACCTCCCTAAGACCGGTTAGGTCCCACAGAGAGGGCCTCCTCCGGGTCCCGTCGGCCAAACAATGCCGACTGGCGGGGCCTAGGGGGAGGGCCTTCTCTGTGGGAGCCCCGTCCCTCTGGAACCAACTTCCACCAGAGATCCGGACTATCCCCACCCTGCTGGCCTTCCGTAAAGCCTTAAAAACATGGCTCTTCCGGCAGATGGGGTGAATAGGACAATCAGATTCCCCCTGAATGTTGTGTTTATAATGTTCTTTTTTAATTATATTTTAATTTAAATTATGATTGTTTTTAAATGTACGTTCTTATTCATGCTGTACGCTGCCCTGAGTCCCACGGGATTGGGCAGCCTATAAGAGCGTCTAAATAAATAAATAAATAAATAGCACTTAGACTTATATACCGCTTCACAGTGCTTTACAGCCCTCTCTAAGCGGTTTACAGAGTTCAGCCTCTTGCCCTCAACAATCTGGGTCCTCATTTTACCGACCTCAGAAGGATGGAAGGCTGAGTCAACCTTGAGCCGGTGAGATTTGAACAGCTGAACTGCTGAACAGCAGTGCTGCATTTTAACCTCTGCGCCACCTCGGCCATGATAGCAGTATTCCAGTAGTTGAGGGGTTGCCACAAAGAAGAGGGGGGTCAAATTATTCTCCAAAGCACCAGAGGGCAGGACAAGAAACAATGGATGGAAATTAATCAAGGAGAGAAGAAACCTGGAATTGAGAAGAAACTTCCTAACAGTGAGGACAATTAACCAGTGGAACAGCTTGCCTCCAGAAATCGTGGGGCTCGAACACTATTTTTAAGAAGATTCTAGACAATCATTTATCTGAAATAATATAGGTTCTCCTGCTTGAGCAGGGGGCTAGACTAGAAGACCTCCAAGGTCCCTTCCAGCTCATTCATTCTATTCTATTCTACTAATATTGATTGTTTCCATTGTGGTGTGACCCGGTTGTGGAAGACATTGGAGCTCCAACTAGAAAAAAATCACCCTTCTTATGCACCTTTTTCTCTTTTCTTTCCTCTCTCTCTCTCTCTTGATGCAGGTCCCCATTAATGGATTCTGACATGGATTATGAAAGGCCAAACGTAGAAACCATCAAGTGTGTTGTGGTTGGGGACAACGCAGTGGGCAAGACTCGGCTCATTTGTGCCCGTGCATGTAATGCCACATTGACTCAGTATCAGCTCCTTGCTACCCACGTGCCCACCGTCTGGGCCATTGATCAGTACCGGGTTTGCCAGGAGGTGAGTGGCATTTTCATCGATGGGTATATCAAGGGGGAAGTGATAGTGTAAAAAATAACTTCCTTTGGGACTCTTAAAAGTGTTGTGGATAATAGCAATAGCACTTAGACTTCTATACCGCTTCACAGTGCTTTACAGCCCTCTCTAAGCGGTTTACAGTCAGCATATTGCCCCCAACAATCTGGGTCCTCATTTCTCCACCCAGTTTAAAGTTCATTCCCTTGGCCCCACACCCACAAGTTCATCACGTTGACCAGTTGTCTTTTGCCAACGTGTCCGCTATTCCCATCAGCTTCCGGGCAGGTGCTGGACAAAGGATGTCCTTGAGAATCTAGAAGGAATTTGTTATGGCTACATCTCTACATCCTTCATGCAATGGCCCCTCCCAAGTTCCCACAGCAAGAATACATTCTAAAGCATAAAGTGTGGCAGGCCAAAGTCTCCAATCAAAGATGGCTTCAGCCTGACACTTACTCTTCCTATTCTCAGTTAACTCGTAAGAGATTTTCTGTGACTGAAAGGGGATTTGAATTTGGGTCTCCACACTCCCTAGTCTAGCACCTTCAGCACCGCACTACACTGGCTCTCTAATCGTCCCGTTGGTCTGAAGATAATCTTTTTTTTTTTAATTTCTCCTAGGTACTGGAACGTTCCCGAGATGTTGTAGATGATGTTAGTGTTTCCTTAAGGCTTTGGGATACCTTTGGGGACCATCACAAAGACAGACGCTTTGCTTATGGAAGGTAGGTCCTGAAAACGGATACAGATCTTCCATTAACATTTTTTACTGAGTTATAAAGCATCATAAAATACGAAGTAAATAGAAAAGCAGTGGTGGTTGGGGAGGGGAAAAGTGAAGTGAAGAACGATAAGAAAGAAAAAGAAGCTATCCTGAAAGCGGATATAGAACTTCCGTTGAACCCGAAGACCATACTTCTTCGTAGCGCAGAGAGGTTCGCTGCGAAATTCAGAGTTGCAAGAAATAGTGATGGCCGATCGCAAGGCCTTCTGGAAGTTGGAAGTCCCCGTGCCTGGAAGATACAGGTGGAGAAAATACTTACTCTGCTCACTGATGCTCCCTCTAAGCACTAAGACGCTGAGCTTGTCGATCAGAAAGGTCAGCAGTTCGGCGGTTCGAATCCCTAGCACTGCTTAATGGAGTGAGCTCCTGTTACTTGCCCCAGCTTCTGCCAACCTAGCAGTTCGAAAGCATGTAAAAATGCAAGTAGAAAAATAGGGATCACCTTGGTGGGAAGGTAACAGTGTTCCGTGTGCCTTCGGCATTGAGTCATGCCGGCCACATGACCACGGAGACGTCTTCGGACAGCACTGGCTCTTTGGCTTTGAAACGGAGATGAGCACCGCCCCCTAGAGTCAGGAACGACTAGCACATATCTGCGAGGGGAACCTTTACCTATACTAATTCCAGTATTGTTAAGGCAAGGAAAATAAGGAGGCCATTTATGAAAAGCAACCTGGTTTTGTTCCAGGATGTGGGTTAAATGTGCACACATACATTGTGTGTCAGGCAGTGATTTTATATTGCCTGTTATATGTATATGCAGGGAGAAGCATCCCTATCTAATATAATGGTTTATTCCTGAGCACCTGATTGATATGTTCTAGTACGCATGTGTACATTCCATTTCTCTGTTCTATCCTTCTGTTCCTAGCTTCTATCGAAGCAAGACGTGCCTTTTTATATCAGAGATGTAGAATAATGAGGATTTATTGTTTTTGTACCAAATAAATATTTTTACTTAGAACTTTAAGCTGAGGTTTCATTTCTAATATCAGAATTCCGGGCAAAGATCTTTTTTCGCCTCTAGTGAGATTTATTCTCATATTATCATTGTGAGGGGGTCAAAGGCCACCATTCAGGGCAAACTCTTACCGTATCCTTGGTCACTGATTCCTGCTTCCTTTCTTCCCACAGATCTGACGTCGTAGTATTATGTTTCTCCATTGCTAATCCAAACTCCCTCCACCATGTGAAGACCATGTGGTACCCTGAGATTAAGCATTTCTGTCCCAGGGCACCTGTCATCTTGGTAGGCTGCCAGCTCGACCTTCGCTATGCTGACCTAGAAGCAGTGAACCGAGCCAGGAGACCTTTAGCCAGGTACGACATTGGTTTTGGTTTTTCTTCCTTGGGCGGGAGAAACTCACCAGGTAGTCCTTGACTTATAACCGTTTGAAGCAGGGGTGGGTTTCTCTTACCTTCCCTACCGGTTTGGAAGCGGCGCGTGTTACATCCGGGTACTGACCCTCTGTGCATGCACAGAAGCCTTTGCGCATGCGCAGAGGGTAATTTGCCAGCCTCTTTCAAGCAACGGCGACCAGGGAACCGGTTCGGGGGCGTGGCAAGCCGGCCTTCGCTATTGGGTTCGGCGACCGTGGCCAAATTTCTGCAACCGGTTCACGCGAACCGTTCCGAACCGGTAGCAACCCACCACTGGTTTGAAGTTATGACTGTTCTGCCCCAGCGTCGAGCCCACCAATAATTACACACACACACAAACATCCAAACACAGTTTGTTTTACTAAAGAAAGCAAAGTCTTCTAATAAGTTCTTAGAAGCGTAAAAAGCCAAAGAACGGCAGAAGTTATTCTGTTTTGAAAACCCAGCTGCTAATATCTTATCTTAACAGCTGGCCGAAGTCCAAGAGGTAATTGGCAAAGTCTTACTGTACTTGGCACAAGTCCTGGAACTAGGAAATGCGAGAAACAAGATGCAGGCTGAAATGCAAACTGGAGTCACAGAAATCAAGAGTTAGAATCGACGTTGTTCCCGGCAACGACGCTCAGTGTGGTTAGGACTTAAGTAGTCTAAGGGCGTGGCCAATTAGCCTGTAGCTCTACTCTCAAGTAGACCTCCTCCGGAGTAAACCTTCCTGCCTCTTGGCAGCCCTGCGTGCTCTTGCATTCAGGAAAGGAGTAGCCCCTCCTTTCTCAGCACTGCCAAGAGATACTGAAGGTTCCAAAGGCCCAGGCTGCACATGCTGTGGGTGGGCCACAACAACGACAGCCCGCCCAAAGCGTACTTACCTACGGTCTGTTTCCAAAGATACGACACTCGAACTTCCTCTCCATGGTCATGGTGATCACATGTTGGACCCTTGGTGACAGACTCACCTGTATGGCCATGGGCAACATCCCACAGTCACATGACCACAACATGCTTTGGTTGGACGAGAAAAGTGGAAAAAAAGCTGAAGGGTCAGGTTTTCAAGATAAGAGTGTACAGGCAGTCCTCAACTTACAACAGGTCATTTAGCGACCGTTCAAAGTTATGATGACACTGAAAAAAAGCGACGTATAACCATTTTTCACACTTAGGACTGTTTGTTGTAGCATCCCCAGGGTCACATGGTCAAAACTGAGACACTTGGCAACTGATTCATATTTATGACCGTTGCAGCATCCAGGGGTCACTCACGTGGTCCCCTTAGTCACAAAAGGGGACCACGTGAGTGACCTATGAATGCTGCAACCGTCATAAATATGAATCAGTGACTTTCTGACAAGCAAAGTCAATGGGGAAGCCAGATTCACTTAACGACCATGTGACCCAGCTTAAACAACTGCAGTGATTCACTTAACGATTGTGGCCAAAAAAAGTCATAAAATGGGACAAAACTCAATTTACACCCCTCTCACTTAGCGACAGGCATTTTGAGCGCCATTGGGGTCATAAGTCGAGGACTACCTGCAGTTCTTCAGACTTTCTGTAACAAAACTCACTTTTAGTGTTACTGACTACGTCACGGTAGCCTGAACTGTATTCTTAGCCTGATCACCCCAATAGCTGTATAGTTGTTGGGATGAAATGCTATTTTTCCAGTTAGATAACCGCTCTTTTTTCCCCCCATAATTCTGAATTTTGGTTGCTCAGCTAACATCAGACCTGTGGCTGTTTTCTTTTTCTTCCAGGCCAATCAAACCAAATGAAATCCTGCCCCCGGAGAAGGGACGAGAGGTAGCCAAAGAGCTGGGCATCCCTTACTACGAGACCAGCGTAGTAGCCCAATTTGGCATCAAGGATGTCTTCGACAATGCCATCCGAGCTGCCCTCATCTCCCGTCGGCATCTCCAGTTCTGGAAATCCCACCTCCGTAACGTTCAACGGCCATTGCTCCAGGCCCCTTTCTTGCCTCCCAAGCCGCCTCCCCCCATCATCGTTGTCCCCGACCCTCCTTCCAACAATGAAGAGCGCCCGACCCATCTGCTGGAAGATCCTTTGTGTGCAGATGTGATCCTGGTGCTGCAAGAGAGAATCAAAATCTACGCGCACAAGATCTACCTCTCCACCGCCTCCTCCAAGTTCTATGACTTGTTCCTGATGGACCTGGACGAGGCGGGCCAAGAGGAGATGGCGGGAGGCAGCATCAGGATGGGTGTTGCGGATCGAACGGTTCCTCAGGAACGACATCACCACGGGCGGGAATTCCTCTTGAGGGCTGCTAGTTTTGACATCTGTGAGAGTACTGAAGAAGCTGGGTCCAGCCAGCAAAAACCGTGCCTTAGAGCCTCCACCAGCGATGGGATTTTGCGGGGCAAGAACTACGGGGAACGAGGGCTAAAGCGGGGGAGAATCCTCTCCTCTTGGAGCCGTGCCTTTGTCAGCATCCAGGAGGAGATGGCGGATGACCCCGTGACCTACAAACCCCGGCTGATGGTGGTAGTGAAGATGGATCCCTCCATCCAGCTGGGACCGTTCAGAGCGGTGCTCAAATATCTTTACACCGGGGAGCTGGATGAGAACGAGAGAGATCTCATGCATATCGCCCACATTGCCGAACTGCTCGAAGTCTTCGACCTCAGGATGATGGTGGCCAACATCCTCAATAACGAGGCGTTCATGAACCAGGAGATCACCAAAGCCTTCCACGTCAGGAGAACCAATCGGGTGAAAGAATGTCTGGCTAAGGGGACTTTCTCTGGTACGTTGGAAAGCGAGTTTTGCAGGAAAGCTAGGAAGTCTCATTCAACTGAGACATAAGTTTTGAGCTCCCAACAGGACAACTTACTGACGAATATATGTGTCCCAGGATAATGTTGCAGGATCCAATCTGAGTCGGTCCACCAGGACCAAATGTTTAGTTTTCTGAGCTTTTGAACTCATCCTTGGGAAACCTCTCCCTCTCCCTCCCTCCCTCTCCCTCCCTCTCTCTCCTTCCCTTTCCCTCTCTCTCCCTCTCTCCTATCTCTTCCTCCCTCTCTCTCCTTCCCTCTCCCTCCCTCTCTTCCCCTCTCTCCTCTCTCCCTCCCTCCTCTCTCCCTCCCTCTCCTTCCCTCTCCCTCCCTCTCCCTCCCTCTCTCCTATCTCTCTCTCCCCCCTCTCTCTCCCTCTCCTTCCCTCTCTCTCTCCTTCCCTTTCCCTCTCTCTCCCTCTCTCCTATCTCTCCCTCTCTCTCCTTCCCTCTCCCTCCCTCTCTTCCTCTCTCTCTTCTCTCTCCCTCTCCTCTCTCTCTCCCTCCCTCTCCTTCCCTCTCTCTCCCTCTCTCTCCTTCTCTCTCCCTCTCCCTCTCTCTCCCTCTCCCTCTCTCCTATCTCTCTCCCCCCCTCTCTCTCCCTCTCCCTCTCCCTCCCTCTCTCCAGAATGTGTGCACTGGGCTGTTCTAAGCATTGTATTCATATGTTGCCTGGTTGTGCATAGCTTTTAGTTGTTAATTAGGAAGTTAATGGCCAGCTATTAAGTCATTAGTTGTTTCCTTTTGCTGCCGGAGCCTTAGGCTTCTAAGTTTCCTGAGGATGGATTCTTGGTTGAACCCCAAAACTTGGAAGAATAAACCTTTGGTCCCGGTGAATGACTTCGATTGGATCCTACAATCTACTGAGCATGGATATCAGGGGAAACCTCCCTTATTCTGGGCGTGAATGCTGTATCCGCAAGGTGTCGTACAACTGTCTGTTGAGTTACAGTCCAAGGGAGGTCAAATAAGCTAATAGAAATGTTGGGTTCTGTTGTTTCCTGTACGTGCGTGCCCTGGTGATTGGTGCTCTGCCCACAAAGATGAACTTGGCTGCTTGTGGGGAACACACGACTGCCAAATCTGCCTTTTCTGTGTGCCAACATTCTGCATGTTCTTTGGTGAAAACGTATCCTGCATTTAAAACATCTTACTCGCTAGGGAAACAATTATTTTAAAGCAGTGGTTCTCAACTTTCCTAATGCCGCGACCCTTTAATACAGTTCCTCATGTTGTGGTGACCCCCTACCATAAAATAATACAATTATTAGGAAACTCAGGGGTGGGTTCTAACTTACCTCGCTGCCGGTTCGCTTTCTCCTGCGCTGCGTGGCCGCGCCTCGATTTTGAAGACCTC
Source organism: Diadophis punctatus similis (assembly GCA_023053685.1). NCBI lineage: Eukaryota > Metazoa > Chordata > Lepidosauria > Squamata > Dipsadidae > Diadophis > Diadophis punctatus. The sequence goes on from JALIGW010000024.1 coordinate 11,912,153, forward strand.
TGCTTTAGGATGATTTTGGCAACTTTAAGACATACTAACTTCAGTTCCCAGAATTCCTCAGCCAGCAAGTTGAAGCCTACATAGCTTAAAAGTTGGCAAGGTTGAAAAATACTACTTTAGGGTAAGCATCTATAGAGGCTCTCCTTCATCCAGGTCATGGTCGTGTCCCACAGGTGGTTTTATTTTAAAGGCAACTGGATTTTTTTTATATTTTTCTTTAAGATGTTTCGCTTCCCATTCAAGGAGCTTCTTCGGTTCTAACCAGCTAGTTGGTAGACGGTAACCAGTTGGTTAGAACTGAAGAAGCTTCTTGAATGAAAAGCAAAAGAAAAAAAAGTTGTCTTTAAACCTCAGAAAGTTCAGTGGCCTTTAAAATAAAAGCACCTTTGGGCTACTTTAAGGGATAAGGACATAAGACCATAATATAAAAACATTAGCGAAGAACCCCTAGCTCTTCTTGTCCCACAGTGTTAAGGGAAGAAATCCCCATAGAGGCGATTTTTGGATCTTTTCCTTGGAATTCAAATACTTAGAAATAAAACCGAGATTAAATGTCTAATAGAAAATATTTATTTGAGTATAAAACAATATAAAACAATAAATCCTTAATAAACTACATCTTTGCTAATTAACACGACCTTCCTGTTCGGAAGGCACATCAAAAGTGATTAATGGTGGATAGGAATGTAGACATGCGCAAAACATCATATCACGTGTTCTGCTTATATTGGGAAGTACCATAATATTAGAATAGGGGTGCATCACCCTGCATAGACCCACAACTGACAATATTCACATCGTGACACACAGTCTGTTCCTTCACTGGCCATCCAACTGGACAAGGAAGTTCACTGGTTCCTCACCATATGGCCTTCAATGGCTAATAGCCATTGTTCCTCATGACTTCCATGGTTGCAAAATGAGACAAAACTCACTTAACAACTGTCTTGCTTAGTAGTGGAAATTTTGGACTCAATTATGCTCATAAGTCAAAGACTATCTGAAGTTAGTTTTGATCTGAGGGCCAGGTTTCCTGCCTTGGTGTAAAATAATGAAATAAGAGCCGAGTTGGTACAGTGGTTAAATGCAGCACTGCAGGCTACTGCTAGTTCAGCAGTTCAGCTGTTCAAATCTCACCGGCTCAAGGTTGACTCAGCCTTCCATCCTTCCGAGGTGGGTAAAATGAGGACCCAGATTGTTGGGGGCAATATGCTGAACTCTGTAAACCGCTTAGAGAGGGCGTTAAAGCACTATGAAGCGGTATATAAGTCTAAGTGCTATTGCTATTGCTAAGTGTACCACACTCTGACAGGGCTGCATGACCGTCTAAATCAGGAATCTCCAACCTTGGCAACTTTACGACTTGTGGACTTCAACTCCCAGAATTCCTCAGCTGGCTGAGGAATTCTGGGAGTTGAAGTCCACAAGTCGTAAAGTTGCCAAGGTTGGAGAGCCCTGGTCTAAATCGTAGAGCTGATAGAAGGAGTACCAATCTGGAACATACAGTAGTTTAAATTGGAGTATAACACTGTCACCACAGATGGGTTTGTATTAATGGCTTGTTGGTTTGCTGGCCCAAACTTCCAGGGCTGGCAAATTACAGCCTGCAGAAATTTCGGCTAGCCATATTTGAAATGGACAAAAACCTCTTTGCCATTATTAAGCCAGGCTTGGCAAGTTTTTTCCCAAAAGAGGCATAATCTAGACATCCATTTCCAGCGTGACAGGGATGCGTAACTGTTATTTAACCAATGTGCTTAGCATGTTCTCTTTCTTCGCAGATGTCACTTTTATACTGGATGATGGTGCTATCAGTGCCCACAAGCCCTTGCTGATCTCCAGTTGTGACTGGATGGCTGCCATGTTTGGGGGTCCTTTTGTTGAGAGCTCAACTCAGGAGGTGAGGCGACCTTGAGCATGGACTGAGAAATAAATGTATTTATATTATTTATTTATGTTCCCACCTTTATTACTTTATACACAACTCAAGGTGGCAAACATACAGTACATAATACTCCTACTACTACTACTACTCTTTCCCCCCCTCAAAAAAATCACCTTATGAGGTGAGTTGGGCTGAGAATCACCGGCCCAAAAGTCACCCAGCCACCTTTCATGGCCAAAGCAGGATTAGAACTCACAGTCTTTTTGTGGTTGGCCGCAAAAGTCGCTCAGCTGACTTTCATGCGAGACTAGAACTCGCAGTTGCCTGGTTTCTAGCCACCTGGTGCCTTAACCAAACCAACTCTCTTTTTTTCATGTAACTTCATGTCCCTAAGTCAGGGGTCAGCAACCCGCGGCTCTGGAGCCGCATGTGGCTCTTTCATCCCTCTGCTGAGGCTCCCTGTCGCTCAAAATATGCATCACAACCGCCAATGTGTGATACCCGCCGGAACGCGATTTATTGAGCTTTCCGAGCCCCGGTAGGCCCACCATGGATAAATCCAAGAAAAGTTTCAGAAGAAAACAGAACGTTTTCAACTACATAGTCAATTACATATGCTAGTTTTGTGGCTGCTCAGGAAATAGGCACGGGAAGGGTTTTGTGGCTCCCGGTGTTTTCTTTTCTGTCGGAAACGGGCCCAAATGGCTCTTTGAGTGTTTAAGGTTGCTGATCCCTGCCCTAAGTGAACAGAAGCTTTTTGTCCACGGCCCTATTCCCCTCTTTCAACGAACATTAGTTCTTCACAACAGTCTGCATACAATACAGTCTCCTTCCCACCTGGTATTCTCTGTGCAAAATTCACCAAATGTTTGAATGCTGCTTTGAAAGAGCATAGCAGCTGGACAAGGATATACTGTGAAATGGACTCTTTATGGTTGAAGAAAATGTGGATATTTCATTGTATTGTATTGTTTTGTTTTGTTTCTTTTCTGTTTTTATTTTATTTTATTATTTATTTTATTAGTTAATTTTATTTTATTATTTTATTATTTACCACATACTTCCCAACGACCAGTTAGGGCCCACAGAGTCGGTCTCCTCCAGGTCCCGTCAGCTAAACAATGTTGGCTGGCGGGCCCTCAGGGGAGGGCCTTCTCTGTGGCGGCCCCCCGCTCTCTGGAACCAGATACCTCCCGAGATTCGTACTATCCCCACCCTACTGGCCTTTCGCAAAGCCGTCAAGACCTGGCTTTTCCGACAGGCCTGGGACCATTGACCTCCAGTGAGGATAGTCGAGGTCGGCCCATGAATGATGGACGATTGTGATTTTAATTGTATTTTTTAACTCTGCCTTTTTAACTTTTTATACTTTCTATTTATATTTCTTGCTGATGTGAGCTGCCCAGAGTCCTTCGGGAGTTGGGCGGCATAGAAATGTAAATAATAAATAAATAAATTTAATTTTTTTATTTTTATTTTTATTTTATTTTATTTTATTATTTTATATTTTATTTATTTTAATTTTGCACCTGAAAATGGTACAGATTTAACCCCCTTGGTCTCCCTCATCATTGCAGGTAGTGCTACCATACACCAGTAAGAGTTGCATGCGAGCAGTGCTTGAGTACCTGTACACTGGCCAGTTTTATTCTTCTTCAGACCTTGATTACATGAAGCTCATCATCTTGGCCAACCGCTTGTGTCTGCCACACCTGGTTGCCCTCACAGGTAACTCTAAGAACCGTGTTGCACTTTCTCTTTTCCCATCTATGAAACAATGAGTCATTTCAAATGCCAAACGTAGGAAATAAACGCCAAATATAGGAAATAAACATCGTATTTATTTTTGATCGTCCGTTTTGGATGCACTCTGTGTGTGTCAAGTTTATATTTAATAATTCTATTGAGCCGAGGTGGCGCAGCGGTTCAAGTACTGCAGGCCACTTTAGCTGACTGTGATCCGCAGTTCAGCTGTTCAAATCTCACCGGCTCAAGGTTGACTCAGCCTTCCATCTTTCTGAGGTAGGTAAAATGAGGACCCAGATTGTTGGGGGCAATATAAATATACATTGCTTACTGGTGTAAACCGCTTAGAGAGTGCTTGCACTGTGAGGCGGTATATAAATCTCACAAATAAATAAATAAATAAATATTTGCCTTCAGTGAATAGGACTATTTTTTTAAAAAATGCAATACATGATACCGTTTCTCAGATTATTATTTTTAGGCCACCAATAACTCAGTTGATTTTTTTATTGGCAAGACAAATTTAAATCTTCTTTGCAGGCCACGTAATGAACCAACTGATTGTTTTATGTTTTTATTGTTTTGCAGAACAGTTCACTGTATCTGGTTTGATGGAAGCAACGCAGATGTTAGTGGATATAGATGGTGATGTGCTTGTGTTCCTGGAGCTGGCTCAGGTATGAACAAATTATTAGAGTCAATCCAAAATTCTCCTCGTTTTGGAATATTGTTATATAGGAATAAATCCCATTCCCCACCATCCAGTCAGAGCTGAAGAAGCTTCTTGGATGAGAAGCGAAACGTCTTCAAAGTAACTGTGAGAGGGACCTTGGAGTCCTAGTGGACAACCATTTAAATATGAGCCAGCAGTGTGCAGCAGCTGCCAAAAAAGCCAACACAGTTCTAGGCTGCATTAACAGAGGGATAGAATCAAGATCACGCGGTGTTAATACCACTTTATAATGCCTTGGTAAGGCCAAACTTGGAATACTGCATTCAGTTTTGGTCGCCACGATGCAAAAAGGATGTCGAGACTCTAGAAAGAGTGCAGAGAAGAGCAACAAAGATGATTAGGGGACTGGAGGCTAAAACATATGAAGAACGGTTGCAGGAACTGGGTATGTCTAGTTTAATGGAAAGAAGGATCAGGGGAGATATGATAGCAGTGTTCCAATATCTCAGGGGCTGCCACAAGGAAGAAGGAGTCAAACTATTCTCCAAAGCACCTGAGGGTAGAACAAGAAGCAACGGGTGGAAACTAAACAAGGAGAGAAGCAACTTAGAACTAAGGAGAAATTTCCTGACAGTGAGAACAATTAATCAGTGGAACAGCTTGCCTCCAGAAGTTGTGAATGCTCCAACACTGGAAGTTTTCAAGAAGATGTTGGATAACCATTTGTCTGAAGTGGTGTAGGGTTTCCTGCCTAAGCAGGGGGTTGGACTAGAAGACCTCCAAGGTCCCTTCCAACTCTGTTATTCTATTCTAAAAACCAGAAAGTCCAATTGCGTCTTGGGGAAAAAAGCACCTTTGGGACAACCATGACCCGGATGATTGAGAATTTCCGTAGACGAATAGGAATATAGGAATATATTGGCCAAGTGTGATTGGACACAAAAGGAATTTGTCTCTGGTGCATAAGCTCTCCTTGCATACAAACAAGTCATGAGATCATATGTCATAACAATAATAAATCATAAGATACAAACAACAAGTGATAAATCATAAGATACCAATAGGAGACGGTAGTAGGAAAGACGAGAAGGATAACAGCAATATAGCCCAACTACATGGATGAATATATTTAGTCATTTGACAATGCTGTGGGAATTAGGGGTTCAGCAGAGTTATGGCACGGGGGGGGGAGTCTCTTTGTGTATAGTTGTTTTGACATTACCATATTTTTTGGAGTATAAGACGCACCTTAGTTTTTGGGGAGGAAAATAGGGGGGGGGGAATCTACCTACCAGCTATTCATCTGGCTAGCGTCCTTAGTCTGGTCAGCTTCAGCACATTATTTTATCCCCTGGTTAGAGTTTTAAAAAACCTTATTCAGAGCGAGTAGCAATGAAAAAAAGCCTGCAAAGACTTAGGGTTGGAAAAAACCTCCTTCGGAGAGAGTAGCAATGAAAAAGCCTGCAAGCTTTTAGGTAAGAGCTGGGAAGATAGTTAGCACCTCGTTAGGGCTGGAAAAAACATTCTTCGGAACCTCGTTAGAGCTGGGGGAAAAAGCTTCAAAAAAGCTACATTCAGAGTATAAGACGCACCCAAATTTTCAGCCTCTTTTAGGGGGGGAAAAGGTGTGTCTTATACTCTGAAAAATATGGTATATTGTTTTGGCATTAGTTTGTTGTCCTAGTTTTGAAATCTTGCTGGCCATAATCTGATACTCATCTGATGATACGTTCTGTGCAGCTCAATGCTTCTGCATTGACTTGGATGAGATCCTTCTTTTTGTTTATTTATTTTTATTTATGTATTTATACTCCGCCTTTATTATTTTTTTAAAATAGCACAAGGCGGCAAGCATATCCAACACGCCTTCCTCCTCCTCTTTGCCCCATAACAGCAATCCTGAGAGGTGAATTGGGCTGAGAGAGAGGCACTTGGCCCAAAGTCAACCAGCTAGTTTTCGTGACTAAGGCAGGACTAGAACTCACAGTTTCTTGCTTTGTAGTCTGGTGGAGATGTCAGCTATGGCAGCTTTATGATCTGTGGACTTCATCTCCCAGAATTCCTGAGCCAGCATGGTTCAAAGGTCATAAAGTTGCCATAGGTGCCCAACCCTGCACGAGACTGAACTGGTTCTCTCTTGTTTCCGTAGACTCTTTCAAAAGGTCTACGGAACAAGTCTAAATACATGCCAGTTGCTAAGAGTCCAAATTTTGCTCATCTGACCATGAGGATAGTATGTCATTAAGCGTGAAAAACTATCATAAGTCGCTTTTTTTCAATGTTATTGTTAACGCTGAACAGTCATGAAATGACTATTTGTAAGTCAATGACTAGCTGTATAGCTTTCCTGGCTAAATGCAAATGAATTGGTGACTCATACCAGCCTGTCTTTTCTCTTCCCCAGTTCCATGGTGCCTACCAGCTTGCCGATTGGTGCCTCCACCATATCTGCACCAACTACAACAATATCTGTCGCAAGTTTCCTCGGGAAATGAAAGCAATGTCAGCAGGTAGGTGTGAGTTTGTGGAATGATGGATCTGCTTTCCTTTTAGGCAAAGGAGTCGCTTAGATCAGGGGTCTCCAATCTTGGCAACTTTAAGACTTGCGGACTTGAACTCTCAGAATTCCAAGTCCACAAGTCTTAAATTCTGGGAGTTCAAGTCCACAAGTCTTAAATTCTGGGAGTTCAAGTCCACAAGTCTTAAAGTTGTCAAGGTTGGAGACCCCTGGCGTAGCTCATAAAGATGACTCTACCGTTTTTGCAAGCTTTATGTGGCCGAGAAGGGCCGTTCTTGACATCTCTGCTGGTTGCCTGTCCATCTGATCTTTATCCCTTTTGCAATCTCAGAGGGGGGGGGGAATTAATCTGACAATGAACAGTCCGAGAAGTTATGGTTGCTTCTCCGCCACCCGTCAATTAAAGAACTGGATTCATCCATTCTTGATGCTCCGAGCTGCTCCCAGTCTTTGCTCTGCCATCAATTTATGTCTCCGAAAGTCAAATGCAGTTCTTGGAGCTAAACTGGCTAGCCCGATTTAAGTTTTCTTTCCATGTTTGCATTTCGCAAATATGCAAGGCTTGCTCGTAGCCAACAAAATATCTAGGTGGGTACTGTATATATATATATATATATATATATATATATATATATATATATATATATATATATATATATATATATATATATATATATATATATATATATATATATATATATATATATATATATATATATATATATATATATATATATGTGTGTGTATATATATGTATATGTGTATATATATATATATATATATATATATATATATATATATATATATATATATATATATATATATATATATATATATATATATATATATATATATATATATATAATGTTTTTTTCTGTCGAATCACCCTGGTATACCCAAATATGGGAGGGAGCATACTGCTTCCTTTTTGCCTTTTGGCCCCTCCAGGGGCCATCCAGACAGTTGCTATAGACGACAAACTATAGGCAAAAAGGCAGCAGTATGCTCCCTCCCATATTTGGGTATACCAGGGTGATTCGACAGAAAAAAAACATATAACCTTTCCCTGGTACAAGCTGATACAGGAGGAGAGCCTGTGGCTTAGAGGTTAAAGCTACTTAGAGGCAGGCTGCCCAGGTTCAAATCCCAGTAAGGATTTTAGCTGATGAGAGCTAAATAGCTTGAAATAGATCTATAATAGTCTCCCTTCATTTTCATTATCAGTAAATATGTGTTACATCATCAGTAAATGTGTGTGTGTGTGTGTGTGTGTGTGTGTGTGTGTGTGTGTGTGTGTGTGTGTGTGTGATTTGTATTGAGTATTTCAGAAACAAGAAACAGAAGAACTCTTAACATCGGGCTGAGGTTCTTAATTTCTCTTAATTTTTCTCCGCAGAAAATCAGGATTACTTTGAGAAGCATCGGTGGCCTCCCGTTTGGTACCTGAAGGAGGAGGACCACTTCCAGAGAGCCAGGAAAGAGCGCGAGAAGGAAGACTACCTCCATCAGAAGCGGCAGCCGAAGAGACGGTGGCTCTTCTGGCATGCCTCTTCCCCTTCCTCATCGGCAGCCACAGCTTCCTCTTCTTCCTCCTCCTCCTCCTCTTCCTCTGCTGTGGTTTGAGGGCTGCACTGCCTATGCTTCGACGGCTCTTAGAAGATGGAGGGAACCTACGAGTTCCTGGCGTTCCAAAGGCGCGTGGCGAGATGCCACAGGCTGTGGCCCTCAGTGGGGAAACTCAGCATGAATATCCCTGGGAGGCTGATGAGGAAAAACCCGAAGGAGAGCAACTCAGGAGCCAGAATATCCAACATCTCATCCAGAGCTCTGGGCGGTCTCCATCCCTGCCTTGGCTAGTCTAGAAGCACAGCAGATGGAGGCCACCACCGGTGGAACGGAACGCGGCCCCGTTTTCTTTCCAAGAGGCTCAACTCATCCAGCGGGACTGATTGTCACCCTTTTGCAAAAAAAAATGCTGGAGGAGGGGAATTTTTGTTTGTCTTGTTTGTTTTAAATTGGGAAAAAAACAATTACTCCCATGAAAGATGGAGCCATTCTGTATTATTATTATTTTCCTTTTCCCCTTTGCAAAGAAAACCCGTTTTTTTTAAAGTATTACGTACCTCACATCGACTATTCTCCCCACCTTAACATTTCAAGCTGATGCAGATGCTGCGTGTCCCAGGACTTTTGTTTTTCCTTCTGGGTTCCTTCCCGGTGGCAAAAGGGCCACTTTATTTTGGTTGCACTTAACTACTACCCACGCACTTATCTCTAGATGTTTTGCTTTGAGCAAGGCATGTATCCTGCCAGCAAACGGCTCGGGTCTCTCTGCTCCTAAAATGGCGGACGCCCCTATGAAGGACACGTTGGCCAAGAGAAGCACAGATCCTCCACTGGGGTCCAAGGGCGAGAGAGGGGGGTGGAAATGACCCTAGAATAGGAAAAAACCCAGCTTGGCAAGGCTGGAAAGCTGCTGCTCCCACCCACTTTTTCCCCTCAATTTTGTCAGTAGTTTGCCACACGATCTACAAGACTGACCAAACGTGGCAGAATTAGGAGAAAAACGGGAGGAAGAGAAAAATGCTGCCTGATTTTGGCCATAATGCTTGAAGATGCACTTGTATGAAAGAGTATAAACCCACCCACCCCCCAGCAGTTAATGTGCTGTTTTAATGAAAATGAAACACCAACCAATACACATCTTGGATTTTAGTGTGGAAGGTTCTGTTGTAATAAATGGTATTTTAAAGAGACGGTTGTGAACTTGTCTGTGACTGGGAAGGGGAAAGAAAGGAGAGAGGGTGACAATCCAGGGACCAGTGGGTTGTAGTTGTGAATAGTAGACGAGCCGAGGTGGTGCAGCAGTTAGAGGCAGGTACTGCAGGCCGCATTAGCTGACACTGATCCGCAGGTCAGCGGTTCAAATCACACCAGCTCAAGGTTGACTCATCCTTCCATCCTTCCGAGGTAGGTAAAATGAGGACCCAGATTGTTGGGGGCAATATAAATATACATTGCTTACTGGTGTAAACCGCTTAGAGAGTGCTTGCACTGTGAGGCGGTATATAAATCTCACAAATAAATAAATAAAATAAATAGTAGCAATAGCATTTAGGCTTATATACCATCCATAATGCTTTACAGCACTTCTTGGTTTACAACATCAGAATATTGCCCCCAACAATTTGGGTCTTCATTTTACCGACCTTGGAAGGATGGAAGGCCGAGTGAACCTTGAGCCAGTCAGGATCGAACTCCTGGCAGTGAGCAGAGTTAGCCTGCAATACTGCATTTGAACCACTGCGCCACCAGGGCTTCTGTGATGACCCAGGGATAACACAAACAGCTGGCAGTTCAAACCGGCCCTTTTGGTGCTCCAACTTTTCCCCAAGCAAACCTCAAACAGCCTCTGGTCGCAATTAGTCCAGCCCAGTGCTGTCTGCACGGCAATAAATCCAAATTTATCTAGCAAAACATGAACAAAGCAAGGAGTTCAGGGAGCAAGAGATACAGATAATCAGTCCAGAACACCACACAGGAATGCAAGGATTCTTAGCAAGTTCAAACAAGTCGGTGTTTGTTCCTGACAAACGCCCCTCCCAACTGCCTCTCCTTTAAACTCCATCCCCAGGTGTGCCTTGTGAAGGGAATCGGGGCCCTTTCCTTCCTCGTAAGCCACACAACCCACATTGCTCTCTTCTGCGTTCTTCCCTGCATGCCCTAGAATGAGGAGGAAGTAGGCCTTGGTCTTCATCTGAACCCCCTCTCCCTTGTTCTACCTCTTCCCTGCTCTGCCCAGCCTGACTTTGCCCTTCCCCAGTTTCCTCCACAACCAACGGAGACACTCTCCTGCTCTCTGTCAGCTGTTCATCTTCCATCTCAGATTCAGAGGCATGGCAGCTTCTGTGCTTCAAATAACTAAAGCTTTAGTGTTGTGAGCTTTACGTACAATAGCTTTGCTAAAATAGAAGTCAGGAGATATGTTTTAGTACCCCAAGTATTGCCTCAGAAGAAAAAAGTAGACGACAACACAATGTGTTTGATGCCATTAGGATCAAACTCTAGAATCTGGGCAGAGTTTGCCTGCAATAAGTCACTTTAACCACTCTGACACCAGGGCTTTAGGCTCCACCAGCCTAGCTGCTAATTCTAGGGTCTAGGCCCATGATGGCTAACCTATGGCACACATGTCACAGGTGGCACGCAGAGCCCTCTGCGGGCATGCAAATTGTCACCCAGCTCAGCTTCACTGTGCATGCACGCACACCTTCCGCTGGCCAGCTGATTTTCGGGTATCTGCCGCATGTGGGAGATTGTGCACGCATGTGTGGGGGGGTCACGCACCATGCGCAGGGTGAGAGCAGGGGTGTGTGCCCCCCGTGGCCCGTTTATGGTCCCAGGAGGCTGCAGGGAGGCCTGCTAGGCCAAAAATGGGGTGGGGGTTTGCACACGCATGTGCAGGGGCGGGGGAACACGGGGGTCACACACGCATGCACGGTGGGGCAAAGAGGATGTGTGAGTCACCTGCATTAGAACTTGAATTTCGTTGGGGCTCCTCTTGAGACTCAAGAATAAACTCTGATATTGGCATAAAAAAATTCTCTGTACTCATAAATTTATTTAACCAACTTACAAAAGCAAGTTTGAAAATGTGTAGCCCTACTAGAGGTTCGGGTCTCCTGGAGTAGGATAATGTTCTAGGTTCTGTTTCCAAGTGGTACAAGTAGACCATAGCTGAGACCAGAATTTTCACTGCTAATAAAGGCGGTTCTCGAGTGAGTCACACTCAATTTTGCCACCTTTTTTGGTCACGATTGTCAACTGCAGTTAAGGGAACCACACGGTCGTTAAGCGAACCTGGATTTCATTCACCTGGCTTGTCGGAAGCCCCCTGGGAAAGTGGCAAATGGTGATCAGATGACCCTGGGATGATGCGACCATCATAAATGCCAGTTGCCAAACCCCCGGATTTTGATCACATGAATGGGGATGCTACGGCAGTCTTAATTGGGACAATGAAATAAATCACGTTTTCAGTGCTGTTGTAACTTTGGACAGGCACTAAACGAAAGGTTGCAACTTGAGAACGACCTATCATGCTTACCCAATTTCCTGCCTTCAAACAATGTCCTGGCCTTTTTAAACCATTGCCCCGGGGCAGGGGTGAAAATGCTACCGGTTCGGCCCGGTACGGGCATACCGGTAGCAGCGGCTGCCGGTGGTTCGGAGAACCGGTAGCGATGGCAGCGCGAGGCTCCGCTCACCTGCCCGGACGTCGCCATTTTCTTTATTTTAACCCTCTGCGCATGTGCAAAGCATTCTGCGTATGCGCAGAGGCTGAAAAGGCACGTGTGCAAGCGGAACACGGACGAAAAAGCGCGCGGGCGAAGCGTGCACTTCCAAACCGGTAGGGAAGGTAAGTAGATTTCACCGCTACTCTGGGTTATGAAGGTTTAAGGTATGAATCCGTACATGTAAGAGACAAGCTTCTCCGTGCAGATAAACTTCTGATTGCAGACAGCCATTGACTCCCATGAACTGATCCCATTTTTTAAAATTTTTTAAGCCAGCCAAACTGGTGGCCAGCACCACATCTTGAAGTGAATCGCAAAGGTAAATTAATTAGCAGTTACTCAAGAAATAATGTCAATTGGAAATTCTGAAAATTGTAGCCCAACTCCTACACGGTGGCGCTGTGGTTAGAGCGCAGTACTGCAGGCTGCTTCTGCTGACTGCCTGCAATTCAGCAGTTCGAATCTCACCAAGGCTCAAGGTTGACTCAGCCTTCCATCCTTCCGAGGTCGGTAAGAGGAGGACCCAGATTGTTGGGGGCAAGAGGCTGACTCTGTAAACCGCTTAGAGAGGGCTGGAAACTGGAAAGTGCTATTGCTATAGAGGGTGAATAGCTTGTCTCCTACTTCCTGCTGGGTTCATGTTCAGGATGCCCTGCCTCGTCCCTATGTCCCAAATCTGGAGTTGATCTTCAGGGTTGAAGCACAAAGCTCACTTGCTTATACATTCCTATCCTGAAATTTTTGATCGAGTCATGTAGATACAAGATAGACTTCAAAGAGAGTATACAGAGAATAAAACTAACCCCCAATTTAAAAAAAAACAACCAATCCAGAATTAGTATGGTAAATTTGAAGCCAGTGAAGATTTTGATTCCCATCCTCTTTTACCCTCTCGCTGGGGTGGGAGGGCCCTTGAGGGTTTTTAACGATGAGAACACAAAAAGCCAGGGAGAAAAGTTAATACTAAAAACAAGAAAAGATCATTTCTTCCGTTTGCTTAACACACGAAATATATCTTAAAAGACTCTACAACGGTGAGCAACTTTTAACGTTGGTTTTATTTATTGCAAAACAGAACTTTACATAGCTTCATTAATAAGTATCTACCTTGTTCGGTAGATAGCCAAGCAGCAAAAAGTAAGACTAAATTAAACAAAGATTTAAACAAACTTGAACACATTTTTTTGAAGCGTTTTAAGTTAACATTGCTATATGTATTTAACATTCAAAAAGAAAACGGAAACAAAAAATATACAAATAAGCTTCAATATCTAGAAACAGATAGAATTTTGAAACAAACAAACTTCAATTTGAAGGGTAACTATTTACACCACGACTTTCGTTCCTCAACTGTCAATTTCCCTTCAGTAGATGTTTTCAAACATGGCGTTCTACCTTTAGCAAGATCCAGATCCTAGCTGCTAAGAAAGCAGATCTGGGCAGGTTATTACCCTATGGGTTCAGCCAATACGCTAGATCAGTGGTTCTCAACCTGTGGGTCGCGACCCCTTTGGGGGTCGAACGACCCTTTCACAGGGGTCGCCTATCGGAAAACATATATTTCAGATGGTTTTAGGAATCGAGACACCGCTCCTCTATCCGTCTCCAGGCGGGTCCACCCACATGCAGATACGCCCATATACGAGTACCCGGTGTGATTACATCATCGTGCCAATGCCATCACATGGGAACTTCTGAGCATGCGCAAAAGCCAAATTTCCGGCACCGCGAATGCGTCACCATCTTGTTTTTGGCTGGGTTTTTTTTTTGCAATTTTTAAAAAAAAATCCGGCACTGCGCATGCGTGCGTGTGCAAAGCGCGCGCGAGCCCACGAGGCGGGGCCACGCAGCGCAGGAGGAAGCGAACCGGCAGTGTGGTAAGTTAGAACCCACCCCTGAGTTTCCTAATAATTTTATTATTTTATGGTTGGGGGTCACCACAACATGAGGAACTGTATTAAAGGGTCGTAGCATTAGGAAGGTTGAGAACCAATGGACTAGATGGAAATATGTTGAATCTCAAAGATTTACAGAGGACCCGGTTTTCCAAATCCACAAAAACCCTAATCGGATGGACTTGGTCATCCAGACTTCCGTCACGTACCACAAGCAAAATGCACGCAGGAGACTTAAAGATTTTAAAAACTTCCTTAGGGTTTATCATTATTCACCCTTTTCTCTGTAATGCTGCAGTGATTTCCTGAATTCCATACCAAATAAAAATTCTCGCGGCACTCTTTTTATTGGCCTCTGGAAATGCCGCAGAGTAAGGCAAATTCAAATTCATCCGGATTTTAAAAATATGTTATTTTCACTCAAAACAACAAGCCACAGTGTAAAGTCACAGGTGAGTGATCTGGATATTGAGGCTTATCCAGAACAGTTGTCCACCCAAGAAGCTGTTGGGACATTTCCTCTGGGGAATTAAGAGATGGCTCTGCCACCCAACCTTGCAATCTATCCTCTGCTTCCCTTTCACCCACCCACCCACCCCTCTTGAATTAAACTGTTGACTACTGAAAGTTATGGGCAGAAACCACCCCACCTAATTCCTCTTGTGCTAACACTGTCACTCAAATATTATCCGGGATCAAGGACACATTGCAAGAATAGTAAGCTAGCCAAAACAGCAATGCCATGACACGAAACAGAGGGGACTGAATCCACCCCACTACCGTGTTTCCCCGAAAATAAGACCCTGTCTTATATATTTTTTTGAACCGATTAATAATTTACAAAATAAAATATTCGTAAGCTTGTTTTTAAAATTGCCGTAAATAAAACCCTTGTCACGTTTACTGCAAATCAGAAACAGGATCTTGCAATTAAAGAACTTCGGTTACTGGGGATTTTTTTGTGTGTAACATTTTAGTTTTAAAGATCAGTAATTTCTTTTTTTGTGCTCCTATTTTTATCTTTTAGTAGCAAATACACACACGCACATATTTTTTTTAAGGAACTCAAATTAACAGGATATTTTAAAAAGATAAATTAACTCGGGCAGATTTTATCAACATCCTATACATATTCTCTTGCTGAGGATCTGGATCTTGCCCTGTAGAGTATAAATTAATGTTAAATAAATCCTTCTGTCCTCTCTTCTCAAGCTTCCTCCTGAAAAGCGATCCCTAGAGACCTCAAAAGTGCATTTAAGAACAATCCTTTCATGAGACATATACCGCATTTTCCCGAAAATAAGACCCTGTCTTATATTTTTTTGGACCCTGAAATAAGCGCTTGGCCTTATTGCCATGCACTCAAAAGCCCGATTGGGCTTATTATCAGGGGATGTCTTATTTTGGGGGAAAACAGGGTATAATAGCTTGTCTAAAAACTGAGATGGAAAATAATTTCGGGCATAGCATTTCATTTCTTGAGGTATTTAATTTTCACTGAATTAGAAAGAAAAGAAAAATGTTTCTAGTCCTTGCAGAAGAAATTATCTTAAGGAACGCTCCTGCCGCATACCCCAACCTTTCCAGGTGCACACGCACTGGCACACCACTCATGTGTGGCCCGGTTGCAAATAGGCCACATCTCGGTAGTGGGTCATGGCCCCTGCTGTATTGAATTAAGGGAGGGAGTATTTCTCCCCTCTACATCCCTCTACAGAGATGTACTGTGTTTCCCTGAAAATAAGATCCTGTCTTATAATTTGTTTGAACCCCGAAATAAGAAATTTTCGGTGGAGGGCTCATTTTCGGAGGAAGATTTATTTTCAGGGGAAGGTCTTATTTTCGGGGAAACACAGTAGATACAAGAAATCAGTTTTGATTTCTACCCAGGAGAATTACATTCAGCAGAAAACACATGAAAAACTTCACAGTGTCAACAGAATGGCAAATACTTAGCCCATCAAGTGAAAGGATTGCACTTATTTGTGGAGGTTCCTTTTATCGCTGAATAGCAGCAGGATTTCAGCGTACAAAGATGGTTTAAACATCTCCCGTTCGAAAAGAAGGCCCAAGACTATCCAAATTTACCTGATGAATTATTATTATTATTTTTTAAAAAATAAATAAATACAGAATTTACATCGTTAATTGAAAAGGATCCATTTGGCCACAAAAAATAACTTTCATGGGAGGGGAAAAAAAACATCATTTGTACTGAAAAGAAAGGAACAGCCTTCAAAATAACACTGGTATAGTAATACTTAGCATGGACATTTCTGAAAAGCCAAATTCGCATGGCACCTCTTTAAAGAAATGGATCTTTTTGGGGGTGGGGCTTAAAGAGCAGTTGTGCCATCCTTAGAAAACCCAGGTTGAATAAAGAAAGGAAGTGTCAAAAGGGGCCTAGGCAGAGGTGGGTTCCTACCGGAGCTCCCCGGTACGCAGCTCCGGTAGGGAGCGGCGGATTTCGCAACCGCTCCGGAGCCCTCTCTGCCGGTCCAACCGGCACGTCGCCATTTTTTTTTCAGTGATTTTCGGGCGATTTTGCTTCTGCGCATGCGCGAAAGCAAAATCGCGCCAAAATCTCGCGAGGGGACACACGCATGTGCGAGATTTCGGTGAGATTTCGCGGAAGCAAAATTACGCCAAAATCTCACACACACGCGCGTCCTCTCGTGAGATTTCGGCGCGATTTTGCTTCCGTGCATGCGCAAAAGCCAAATCGCGTGAGGGGGGCGCACGTGTAGCGAGCACGCCCCCCCGAACCGTGGAGATGCGCGCGCATAGCTCCGGCAGCACACGCGCGTCCCCTCATGAGATTTCGGCGCAATTTTGCTTCCGTGCATGCGCAGAAGCAAAATCGCATGAGGGGGGCGCGCGTGTAGCGAGCGGGCCCCCCCGAAGCATGGAGATGCGAGCGCATAGCTCCGGCAGCAAGGTAAGCGAGCAACCCGCCCCTGGGCCTAAGCAACTGCTTTGTGCCAGACATGGCACGCTGTTGGCACTTCCTTAACTCCAGGGTGTATTTTCTTGAGATTAAATGGTGACCTGGCAAAGTCTGTGAAGGTACACCATTCCTGTAAGGACAGGGCAACACTGGTGGCTGGCATAATCCACATCTACTCTGAAAGCGTAATTTGACTTTGGGTCTAAAGTCCAGCACAGTCCTAGCTACCAACATTTCTTTAAAAAGCCCTCTTGGAAAGGCAGTGCACAGAAGACCTTGTGCTGCTCTTCATTACTTTAAAATGTAAACAATATATGGCTTAGTAAAGAAGACGCTACTAGCACAATATCTTCTCCTTATCACTTTGCCCATTGGTCAAAGACTGGATTCAAGAAGGAACCACCGGGCTAAGAACCTGCTCTTCGTAGACATACAAACGTTGATCAAGGAGAGCTGAGGTAACGTCTTCCGCAATACCCTTTAGGTCCATGCTACAGAGGACCTCCAGAAGAACGCTCAAGGTGGCCGCCTGGCCGTTCTTGTCCAGCCAGGCCCGTAGCATTTGGTAATGCTGCTCGGTCATGTAAAGCGAAGACTTTTCTGCAAAGTCGATTTCATTGCGGGTCAACCCAAGGTGTCTCATGAACCTCCTCCAATCCTTCGTGGGCACCTTGGTGATGAAGACGTCAAAAGATCGACTCAGAGCTGGAAAGGAATAGGATCCATTTGAGTTAGATGAAAGGAGGAGGAGGAGGAGGAGGAGAATTAAACAGCTGCTTCTGATTTCCCAGTTGCATGAGTTGCTATGGACAAGTTCTGGGGCACTTGGAAGGACTTTTTCAGAATCAAGTGTTGCATAGTGGTCAGTAGAGGGGGCGTGCATAAGTGCACTAATGTGCCTATCGTCCCTGCCATTGTATTTTTATTCTTTTATTCTTGTTCTCGTTGTTTTGACAAATTCTAATAAATAAACAAACAAACAAACAAAATAAATTGCTTGTCCTTTTAAAAGTGAAGGTACATTTTTTTTCAAAATTGCATAAATTATTGTTGGCGGATGCTAGTAATGGGGATGAAGAAAGATAGCAGCTGCTTGCCTCTCTCTCTCTCTCTCTCTCCCTCTCCCTCTCCCTCCCTCCCTCGTCTCTCTCTCTCTTTCTCCCTCCCTCTTTCTCTCCCTCCCTCTCTCACTCTCACTCCCTCTCTCCTATCTCTCTCTCCCTCCCTCCTTCTCTCCTCTCTCTCTCTCCCTCCCTCTTCTCTCTCTCCCTCCCTCCTCTCTCTCTCTTTCTCCCTCCCTCTTTCTCTCCCTCCCTCATATCTCTCTCTCCTCTCTCTCCCTCCCTCCTTCTCTCCTCTCTCTCTCTCTCTCCCTCCCTCTTCTCTCTCTCCCTCCCTCTTCTCTCTCTCTCCCTCACTCCCTCCTCTCTCCCCCTCCCTCCTCTCTCTCTCCCCCCTCCCTCCTCTCTCTCTCTCCCCCCCTCATCTCTCTCCCCCTCCCTCTTCTCCCTCTCTCCTCTTTCTCTCTCCTCTCTCTCTCCCTCCCTCTCTCTCCCTCTCTCCTCTCTCTCTCCTCTCTCTCCCTCCCTCTTCTCTCTCTCCCTCACTCCCTCCTCTCTCTCTCCCTCACTCCCTCCTCTCTCTCCTCCTCCCTCTTCTCTCTCCCTCTCTCCTCCCTCTCTCCCTCCTTCTCTCCTCTCCCTCTCCCTCTCCTCTCTCCCTCTCTCTCCTCTCTCTCTCTCCTCTCCTCTCTCTCTCTCCCTCCCTCTCTCTCTCTTCAACCCCCGCCCCCCAAAAAACTCAATAGAATAAAAAACAGATAAATAAATGAGATGAAAATAAAATTCTTCATGAAAATAAAACAAAACCATAAAGATGATCGTGGCGACTTGAGACAAGCCAGGTAAAACTAGCCATGTCCGCAACCAAAGTTAAGGTCATGCTGGTGTCTTCCAAGTCAGAACAGATTCTGACAGTGATAGCCTTGTGGTTTCACAGGAACCAGAAAAACCAGTCTGTAAATTTAACAAGGCAGCTTTTATCACTTCTAGTATGCGGTGCTTTGAATAACGGGAAAAGGGCCTAGTTTAAAAATACTTGAGGGGTTGCCACAGAGAGGAGGGGTCAAGCTATTTTCCAAAGCACCTGAAGGCCAGACAAGGAATGATGGATGGAAACTGAACAAGGAGAGATTCAACCTGGGAATAAGGAGGAATTTTGTGACAGTGAGAACAATCAACCCATGGAACAGAAGTGGCCTTCAGAAGTTGTGGGAGCTTCATCACTTGAGACTTTCAAGAAGAGACTGGACTGCCAATTGTCAGAAATGGTGTAGGGTCTCCTGCTTGAGTGGGGGGTTGGACTAGATTGACAAGGCATGCAAACCATGCAAAGCCTTTTTCCCCAGGTGGGGAGAATTGCTAAAGAGCAATCCAGAGGTGAACGGATCTTGTTTTCCCATGGCATGAAAAATAAACTGATAAGATTTAGTTCTAAGTAAAAAACCTTATTATAAAGGTATAAAAATAACTGATCACATCCTACCAATAAAATAACAGGTCCGTCCGGACCAAGATGAAAAGTAAAGAAGGGAAGAACAAAAGAACAGAAATATGCACATGTGTAATAAATCAGTCACAAGACATTTGAAGATAAGAATTTCTCAGGTTACACACACTCAGGATAGAGACTCATCTGACGAACCAAAAAACGTTAGTGACATAGATGACCTACAAGGTCCCTTCCAACTCTGTTAATCTGTTAAAAAGCAAACTAAAAAGTGACTAGAATGTCTTAAACAATTTAGTTATATTTAAATATGTGGAATTTTTCCTTCCTTGCCCTCTTCCCATCTTTCCTACTTTGTCTTTCCTCTTTCCCTTTCTCCTTTCCTGTCCCTTCTTGCATGCTCAAATGGAAAAGGGCAAACATATCTCCTTTTGTTTTGTTTTTAGTTTATTTTGATAGCCCTCTGCCAGCAAAAATGGAGCTCAGGGGGCTGCACGCAGCCCTCCCGTGCCCCATTTTCGGCCTGGATGGGCCCCTGCAGAGCTCTGCCAGTGAGCTGCCCTCCAGGAGCTCTGATTTCTCTGGCAAAGGGCTGCAGGAGGCCGTTGCGGCCGAAAACGGGGCACAGAGGGACCGTGTGTGGCCCCTCCGAGCTCCATTAACGGATGGAAGCTGACCAAGGAGAGATTCAACCTGGAAGTTAGGAGAAACTTTCTGACAGTGAGAGCGATCAACCAGTGGAACAGCTTGCCAGCGGAGGTCGTGAGAGCCCCAACACTTGCGACCTTCAAGGAGAGACTGGACTGCCATCTGTCTCAAATGGTGTAGGAACTCCTGCTTGAGCAGGGGGTTGGACTAGATGACCTACAAGGTCCCTTCCAACTCTAATAATAAATCTAAAATCTAAATCTAAATTTTCGCTAGCAGAGGCACCGCGGGCCGGTCCTTTGCTGTTTCGAGGCTGGCCCCACGGGTCAGATCTAAGTACCCCACAGGTTGTGGGCCTTGAGTTTGACACCCCTGTTCTAGTTACTATATACCTAAAACCATTATATTTCAAGGAGTGCTCTGGCAAAAGGAACCCAGATTAACTTGCAAGAATTTAAGAGCACTTACCTTCTGCGGAGGTCTTGCAATTTCTAGGAACTAATTTCCTCATTTCTGCATGTTCTCGACCTTCCTATAATGAGAAAGAACAGAAAAGGTAAAAGTTTCTCCTGTCCAGTCGTGTCCGACTCCAGGGGGTGGTGCTCACCTGTGTTTCTTAGCAGGAGAGCCAGTGTTGTCTGAAGGTATTTCCATGGTCATGTGGCCAGCATGATTATACACTAAGGTGCACGGTAACGCTGTTACATTCACACTGACGTGGTATCTATTTATCTACTTGCATTTGCATGCTTTCAAACTACTAAGTAGGCAGGAGCTGGGGCAAGTAACGGGAGCTCCCCCTATCATAGCGGCACTAGGGTCTTGAACCCGGGCTGCCAGGTTTCCAGCTGACAAACTCAGCGTCTTTAACAGCTGAGCCATCACGCCCGCTGAAATGAATACAACTCAATTGCACTCATGAAATTAAGGTGGTCTTCAACTTAAAACCATAATTGGGATTGGAATTTCCATCGTAAGAGCCGCGGTGGCACAGTGGTTAGAGTGCCGTACTGCAGGCTACTTCTGCTGACTGCCTTTAATTTGTCAGTTCAAATCTCACCAGGCTCGAGGTTGACTCAGCCTTCCGTCCTTCTGAGGTGGGCAAAATGAGGACTCAGATTGTTGGGGGCAATAGGCTGACTCTGTAAACCGCTTAGAGAGGGCTGTAATGCAGTGTGAAGCGGTATATAAGTCTAAGTGCTATTGCTAAGTAAGTCACTGTAGTCATAGGTCAAGTTGGACCCAATCTTATGACCATCATTTTTATGATCATTGTTAAGCAAATCACCATGGTTTAAGTGCAAACCCATTGTTCTGAATGGGTGCTTTTTGCCAGAAGCTGACAAAAAAAGATCAAAAGCTACAATCATGTGGTATACCACATGTGCAATGGCTAGAATGCAGTACTGCAGGCAAACTCTGCCCACAGTCCTGAGTTCGATCCTGACCGGTTCAAGATTGACTCAATCTTTCCAAGATCGATAAAACAAGGACCCAAATTGTTGCGGGCAACATGCTTACCACCCAGAGAGTGCTATAAGGCATTGTGGAGCACTATATAAGCTTAAATGCTATTGCTGTCACAGGAGACTGCAAATGGTTGTAAATGCAAGTCAGTTACCAAATGGGTGAATTGTAATTGTATGACCAGGTGGGGGGGTTTACAATGGTTATAATTGCGAGGACTGGACTTTTTTCAGAACCATCATAATTTTGAGCATTTAATAAATAAATAGTTGTAAAATTTACACTAGCTCAAAATTTAAGAGAAAACTTTTACAAAATGTTCTATACATCTAGACCCAAATAAACTAGCTCGTATGTATCCAAATTTAAAACCTAAATGTTGGAGATGTGAATGTGAAGATGCTACTTATTTTCATATATGGTGGACTTGTAAGAAAATTAAGGCTTTTTGGATTAAAATATGGTGGATCATTCAAAATATTTTAAAGAAAAAAATTAAGTTTACACCACAGTTTTTCTTGCTGGGAATAATTATGGATTGTACTGTAATAGAGATTAAACTGGTTCTGAATTTGATAACGGCTGCCAGGTTGCTGGTAGCACAGTATTGGAAGAAAGAAGATATACCTACTATTGAGGAATGGACATTAAAAGTTGCACATCTGGCAGAAATGGCAAAAATCTCATCATATGTAAAAGATCATTCAAATGAGAGATATATATTGGCATGGAGTAGATGGACTGATTGTATTCAAAAGAAGTATCAAATTAAGAAGATACATATAGGTTAATAATGATATATGTTAAGAATTTTAGAATGTGTTTAAAAGGTTTTAAACAATGAGGAGTTAAAAATTAGAGAAATTTTGAACTTTTAACTTGATAGTATATTTGAAGTTTATGTTTATTGAAGATTATACAAGGGGCGGGTTCCTAATTTTTTTACTACCACTCTGTGGGCGTGGCTTATTTTGTGGGTGTGTCTTGCCAGCCATGTGACCACGCGTTCGTGGCTTCTCGGACTGCTGAAGGGAGAGGAACTGAGATAGATCCTGCCGCCCATTCTTTCAGTGTCTCACATGCTCCTTCAGCCATCCTCCCCTGCTTGGACTCACTGTGGGGTAGTAAGGCAGTGCATGCGTAGTGCCGGAAGCTCAGCTTCTGGGCATGCGCAGAAGAAAATTTAAAAAAAAATGTAAAAAATGTTTTTTAAAAAATGGTGGCGCCCAGGCACCGGCAACCGACCACACCGGTACTGTGACGTCACCAGTGGGCCGCTACCGGTGCTATAGAGTGGACCGCACCTGTAGGAACCCAACACTGGATTATACCCTGTGCTTTTTCTGGGAAGTCGGGGGGGAGGGGAGGAGGTTGGGGGGAAGGGGGGGGAGAAAAAGAGAAAAATGTTTGTACTTTGTACTAATAAAACTTTTTGAATAAAAAATAAATAAATAGTTCTGCATATGGGTGTGACTAACAATCACAACATTTTTACATTTTCGTTACCTCCTCTGGAGGGGGAGCTCTTAACGGAATCATTATTTCCGGTGCTTGTCCATTGGCAGTGCTACAACTGGGCGAAAGAATTTTGGGTTTCTCCTTCCTTTGGTGGTTCAACATGTTGTCATGTACTTCGCTTGGCTCTGGACTGGACCTCTTCTGCAGATATTGGAGGAATTGGGTACGCTTGCAAAAAACAAAGATACGATGGATTTACTAGCTCTAAAAAAATAAAATATGACTTTGTCTCTGGATTTTAAGCGTGTGCAAAATCCCTTTAGGTATAAAAAGCAAGTCTTGCTGAATTAAATGACATTCTTCCCCATTTAACAGAAGATGCCATTTTAGCTATTGCTTTATTTTAGACGAAGGATACTGTAGGTAGCAATATTCATCCAAGTTAGAGTTAATTCTGAGAAATAAGGCAACCCAAGTTGAGTGGAGGTTCATTAACCATTGTGATTACTTCAGCAAAATAATTTTACTGTTAAGATTAATTTCCTGTTAAATTAGTACTGAATTAATTTAACTGTTAGGAAAATTAATTTTAATTGCTTAATTGTTAGCAGTTTAATTGTTAAACTGCTTGCTTAATTAATGCTAAATTTACTAATGCTAGTAAATACAGCATATTAAGAGATATTTTAGCAAACTATTCAGATAAGAGTGTTATGGAAAGAAAGAAAGATAACCAGATTTGTAATTATATATATATATATATGTATGTATGTATGTATGTATGTATGTATGTATGTATGCATGCATGTATGTATATACATATATATACATACATATACACATATACATATACATATAACATATACATATATATAAAAGCTGTAATTATATCACTATATACAATATAGTATATTGTATATACTACAATATATACATATGGGGTATGGCTATCTGACGAGAGCAAAATAAGCTCGAAATAGATCTATAATAGTCTCCCTTTATTTTCATTTATCAGCAAAAAATCCTACACACTAATATATATACATATATATATATATATATATATATATATATATATATATATATATATATATATATATATATATATATATATATATATATATATATATATAGTGTGTGTGTGTGTGTGTGTGTGTGTGTGTGTGTGTATGTATGTGTGTGTATGTACACACACACACACACACACACTCTCTAGTTCGGATGTATACATGTAAATGGCAAGAAAAACAAATCCTGCAAGTTTACCAGATGGATGGCATAGGGAACAAAGCTGTTACAGAATCTGGTAGTCCCACTAGAAATTCTTGAAACCTCCTCTCAGAGGGGAGCAACAGAAACAGACCGTGGGTGTGTGGGGTCTCTAACAATGCTTTGACCTTTAAGCACATGGTGCTTATAAGCAGCATCCTGAATAACGGGAAGCGAGCTTCCTATAATCTTCTCCACTGTCCTCACCACTCTCTGTAGGGACTTTCTATCTGAGGGCCTGCTGCCACCAAACCAAACAGGAATGCAGTTTGTTAAAATGCTCTCAATTGTGCCTCTGTAAAAATGGCCAGGACAGAAGGAGAAAGATGTGCTCTCTTCACCCGACACAGGAAATGCAGATGCTGGTTTGCACACTTCACTAAGGATGATGTGTGGAGAGAACAGTTAACATTGTTAGTTATCTGTACTTCCAGATACTTAATACTGTTGACCACCTCTACAGCTGCATCCTTGATACTGACTGGAGTATGACCATGCTGGCTCTTTCTAAAATCTACGATGATCTCCTTTGTTTTATTTACATTTAGAACCAAGTTACTTTTATTGCACCAGTCCACCAGAGCCTTCCTCTCTTCCCTATAAGCAACTTCATTGTTGTCCCGGATTAAGACCCACCACTGCCGTGTCATCCGCATACTTCGCAATATGATTCGTAGCAGATTTGGAACAGCAGTCGTGGGTCATCAAGGTGAACAGTAGCGGACTCAAGATGCAGCACTGTGGGGAAACCTGTACTCAGGGAGATGGATCTTATTCCAGAGGCCAAGTACCAGAATGTTGTGGCCTGTCAGCCGCTGGCCCCTCCAGCAGCTGAATCAGAGGAAGAGGAGGCATGGGAGTCAGTGTCAGCATCAGGGCAACCTGGGAGCTCTGATGGGGAAGAGGAAATGGAGCTGGCAGAGAGAGAGAGACAGAGGTGGAGCCTAGGCCATCTGTCAGCCCTCAGATGGAGAGTCAACCCCCCAGGTCTGGAAGTGGCTGATGAAGAAGAGAAGTAAAAGCTTGGTCCAGTGCCTGCTGCGTGGATGCGCAGAAGGCAGAGGAGAGGAGAGCAGTGGAAATCTATGGGCCGGTCCTTGGGACGCAAAAGCCACCGCTGCTAGCGAAGCCCCACCCTAGCTCTGGGGATAAAAGGCAGGGGGCAGAGATGAATAGATGTGGCAGACAACTATTCACCTCCATGTCGGAAAGACTCAGCCTGCAGTGAGAGAGAAACTTTTTGCCGGGGCTGCTGGCGCTCCTAATAAAGGAATCATTGATTTAAATACAGAGGGTTTGTCGTGTTTGGGGAGCTGGGTCAGAACACATAATAAAAAAGACACATTTCTAGCATCCTGCTAGATGATGTTTAGTTGTTGCAATCCAAAACACATTGACTCTGTGCCATCTCACTGAATGGACAGAAACAGCTGGAGACAAGACAGTCCCACAAATAATGTCGCCTTATAATGTCATAACTAGCACTAGCACTAGCACTTAGACTTATATACCGCTTCACAGTGCTATACAGCCCTCTGCAAGCGGTTTCCAATGTCAGCAAATGGCCCCCAACAATCTGGGTCCTCATTTTACTGACCTTGGAAGGATGGAACGCCGAGTCAACCTTGAGCCTGGTGAGATTCGAACTGCCAAATTGCTGGCAGCCGGCAGTCAGCAGAATTAGCCTGCAGTACTGCATTCTAACCACTGCGCCACCATGGCGCAGTGGTTAGAATCAACAAGAAATATGAGTGAGATACATGAAGGGCTTTAAAAGAGACAACCAACACTTTGAATTGTACTCGGAAGCTTATGGGTAACCGGCGCAGCTTGTGGAGAATTGGGGTCCCATGGGTATAACAATGCATGCCCACCAGTGCCTGCACTGCCACATTCTGGACTAGCTGCACCTTCTGAATGGTCCTCAAGGAAGGTCCATATATAATGAGCCGTGGTAGTGAAATGGTTAGAATGCAGTATTGCAGGCTAGCTCTTCCTACTGCCAGCAGTTCGATCCGGCTCAAGGTTGACTCAGCCTTCCATTCTTCCAAGGCCAGTAAAGCTTTTATTCCTGAAAAAAATGTACCCTACTACTCAAGAATGATAAAATCCTAATGTTGTTCTAATGCAACGTAAATTTTATTCAATCTTCAAGTCACAGTAATGGCCTTACAACATGCAGAGATCAATGACACGACCAATTTTATGTATGCAAAATGTCCTATATTCTATGACTAAGGAAGGAAGACTGACAAAGAACCACACTTAACAGACTGAAAAGAGATAGGCAGAAATGACCAACATGGACTGACTTCCCAAGTTATAAAGTAGCATCTCATTTATTTATTTATTTTATTTATAATTAAATTTATATACCGCCCTTCTCCAGAGGACTCAGGGCGGTGAACAGCCAAGTAAAAACACAATATAAACATTAAAATATGTATACATTTAAAAGAAAATGTTCAATGTGGCCCTAATTTAATACAATTAAAATTTAGTAAAATCTTAAAATTTTAAAAACCCCAAAAACTTTTTCACGCCAGCCCAGCTTGATAAAAATAGTACGTCTTGAAGGCACGGCGGAAGGTGGCCAGGTCATGAATAATTCTTAAATCTAGAGGGAGCTGGTTCCAGAGGGAGGGTGCTCCCACAGAGAAGGCCCTCCCCCTGGGTGTCACCAGCCTACACTGCTTGGCTGATGGCACCCCGAGGAGGCCCTCTCTGTGGGAGCGCACTGGTTGATGGGAGGCAGTTTGTGGCAGCAGGCGGTCTCGGAGATACCTAGGTCCGATGCCATGGAGCACTTTAAAGGTAGTAACTAGCACCTTGAAGCGCACCCGGTAGACCACCGGAAGCCAGTGCAGCTCACGCAGGAGGGGTGTTAAATGGGAGCGCCAATTAGCCCCCGAAACCACCTGCATTCTGGACCAATTGGAGCCTCCGGGTGCTCTTCATGGGGAGCCCCATGTAGAGAGCATTGCAGTAGTCCAGACGCAACGTGACGAGGACATGAGTGACTGTGCACGGGGAATCGCAATCCAGAAAGGGCCGCAACTGGCGTATCAAGCGGACCTGATAAAAGGCCGCCCTGGTCACAGCTGTCAGATGGTCCTCTACGGACAGCTGTGAATCCAGGAGGACACCCAGGTTGCGAGCCCTTTTGGCGGGGGCTAGAGACTCGCCCCCGATAGTCAGAGATGGAATCTCATACAAGAATCTCATACAAGTCTCATACAAGGTTGTGAGATTGAAAAAAAAAATCCCCTCGCCCAATATTACTTTTCCCATCTCCAGAGGAGGAAACCGTTCTTACCTTGCGATTCCAGAAACCTCTGCAAGCTGTAAGGGAAAACAGGATGGTATAGAGAAATTTAGCCAGCAGAGCAGTGACCACATATGGACACATTATAAAGACATTTAAGTAGGGGCCTGCTAAATGATTCATGAACAAACTGTTGCATGCATGAGATAGCTTGAATCCAAACTGGAATATGCACATTTATTTATTTATTTATTTATTTATTTATTTATTTATTTATTTATTTATTTATTTATTTATTTGTTTGTTTGTTTGTTTGTTTGTTTGTTTGTTTGTTTGTTTGTTTGTTTGGCTTTCTTATATGCCGCCCAACTCCCAAAGGACTCAGGGCGGCGTACAGCATAGGAAAATACAAGAAACCAATAAACAAAATTTAAAAACATAATATAAAAATGAAAAATGCAATATAAAAACAACCATGCAACAACCAAGCATACCCGGGGGAGAGTTCAGCTGGAGTTAAGCTCTGCCCCCTGCCTGCAGGAAAAGCCACATCTTAACGGCTTTTCGGAAGGCCAGCAGGGTGGGGATGGTTCGGGTCTCTGGAGGAAGTTGGTTCCAGAGCGCGGGGCCTGCCACAGAGAAGGCCCTCCCCCTAGGACCCACCAGCCGGCATTGCTTGGTTGACGGGAGCTGGAGGAGGCCAACTCTGTGGGCCCTAACCGGTCGAAGGGAAGTATGAGGCAGACATTTGTTATAAAATACAGAGACATTTGTTATAAAATACAGAACAAACTAAGATTGCTTTGCTCCAGATGGAGAAGGATTTGAGAGTATGAAGCTGGGGAAACTGGCTGGAGAATTCTGGGAGTTGAAGTCCACAAGTCTTAAAGTTGCCAAGTTTGAAGACCTCTGCTGTAGAGGCTCGCTTCTTCATTTTTTCCCCCCATGATAAAACGTTCTTTGCATATCACACTATCCTAGCAAGGGCTATGCTAAATGTCTTAACCATTTTGAGTCTCAGGGAAAACCCAAAGATTATTCTTACCGTTTCTAAAGGTTGTGTTTTTTCTCCAACACAATACCACAATACAAGACAGAACCAACACTGCAAGCAGCACCACAGCAAGTACAATAGGCCAGACCAATCCATGATCTCCTTGTCCAGGGGAACCTTTTAAAAAAAAGGAAGGAAAAAAAGGCAGGTATAGACCGATCATTTGGTGGTATGCTTCTTCAAACTAGGTCCTATCCTGGCTTCTGAGAGGCTTGCGGTAAAATTTGATGTCATGACTTTAATCTGCAAACCCTTTTCTTGAATCAGCCCCATCCGATGAGAAACTGATAAAAGCCAAGTCTGGAGACTAAAGTGGTTTTGGTGATTTCTTGATTGGGCTGTTATTTACTGTTAGGTTGTTTGTCTTTGGCAGTTCCTTGATCGGGGTATTGTTTGCTTGATTGGTCTAAAGCAGAGATTAACACCAAGATTAACACTAGACTAACAATCAAGAAGTAAACAATACCCTGATTAAGGAACTACCAACCCAGACAAACAATCTAACAGAAAACAACAGCCAGTCAAGGAACCGCCAAAGATAGCTCCTACCAACACTGACAGGCAAGCCACAAGTATATAAAATGAGAGCAGACTCCGCTCCCTACTACCACTGATGATGTTACCTAGTTTGGTATTAAAATGTCGGCAAGAAAACAACCAAGTTTAGGAAGGACTAAGGATTCCATCATTAATAACATATCACTGTCTCTTAAGATACAATCAGATGCATCTTCAGTCCACATCTCACCTCATTTTCTACGCAACTCATCTCTAAATCTTCAACTCTCCTTAGGAATCAGCAAAGGTCCAGTAAAAATTAACAAAAATACCTAACAACATAAGCATATAAATCTCCTTTTCTATTTAATCTAAATACCCCTTATTCCCCTCTTTAACAATCATAATCGAATACGGTAGCAACTTCCAAAGAACTGTGCCTGTTTAGCAGATACAGAATACTGGTTCTCTTCTAGAGAAGGGATGGTTGCAGATTCAAAAGGCAGAAGAAAACAGGAATCAAATAATCTGTTTGGTCAGGAAGTATTCTAACCAAGAGCCAATGCAATCCTAAATTGCATTAACAGAGGGATACAATCAAGGGAGGTACTAATAGCACTCTATAAAGCCTTAGTAAGACCACACCTAGAATACTGCATCCAGTTTTGGTCACCACACTATAAAAAAGATGTTGAGATTCTAGAAAGAGTGCAGAGAAGAGCAACCAAGATCATTAGGGGACTGGAGGCTAAAACATACGATGAACGGTTGCAGGAACTGGGCATGGCTAGTCTAGTGAAGAGAAGGACCAGGGGAGACATGATAGCAGAGTTCCAATATTTGAGGGGCTGACACAGAGAGGAGGGGGTCAAGCTGTTTTCCAAAGCACCTGAAGGCCAGACAAGGAATAATGGATGGAAACTGATCAAGGAGAGATTCAACCTGGAAATAAGGAGAAATTTTCTGACAGTGAGAACAATCAACCCATGGAACAGAAGTTGCCTTTGGAGGTTGTGTGAGCTTCATCACTGAAGGCTTTCAAGAAGAGACTGGACTGCCATCTTTCAGAAATGCTGTAGGGTCTCCTGCTTGGGCGGGGGGTTGGACTAGATGACCTACAAGGTCCCTTCCAACTCTGTTAATCTGTTATCTGTATGTCGAAGTATAGCATCCCATTGAAGCTTAACAGAGGTCTCTACAAGAGCTCTCATCATTGCCATGTATTGTTACACTCCCTTCTTGTTCTGTATGAAAATTCATTTTAGGACTAGCACCATAATCTCATGTTCACTAATACTGGTCTACCCGTATGCAAGGAACTTACTTGTTGGAGGTGATGAGGTAGTATCAGGAAGACATTGGATGTCACTTGTAGGCGTGCAATCCTTCACCTTCCTTTCTCCAGGACCACAGCTATGGAAACAAAAAGAAAACTGACATTGAAGGACTTGCTCACCTCTCAGACTGAACAAGAATTTATTTATTATTTATTTATTCCTTCTTATAAGCCGCCCAACTCCCGAGGGACTCAGGGCGGCATACAACATGTATATCAATTTGAATTACTGAATGTTGAACCACTAGAAGCAGCAGCTAACTGATGGTAACCTATCCTAAATGTCTATGGAGATCCTGAGTCATCCAGGTCATAGTTGTCCCAAAGGTGCTTTTTTTTCAAGAGGCAACTGGACTTTCTGGTTTTTCTTTGAAGACGTTTCGCTTCTCATCCAAGAAGCTTCTTCTTCTTGGATGAGAAGGGAAACGTCTTCAAAGAAAAACCAGAAAGTCCAGTTGCCTCTTGAAAAAAGCACCTTTGGGATAACCTATCCTAAGATGTTAGGTTATTTGGCAATCTACAACATTTCCAAGACATACCGTAGAAATATACATATATCAACAAAATGCCGTAAGCACGACTTCCGGTTTCTCTTTCAGCGACATCGGAAGCAGGACCACAAGCTCCGCGGCCGACTCTGAACACTCTATGTCCGAGGGTCCCGGATTGGGACCTAAGCCCCCTCAGAGAGGGAGTGAAGCAAAGGGGGATGCCAGGAAGGTAGAAGGGAGCCGCATCTCCCCTCCCTGAACTGGAAAGCCCCTAACCAATGACCTGGAGCAGAGGCAGCAAACATGGCTGCCACAAAGCTGAAGGAAGACCAGAAACAACCAAGACTGAACAGGAGGGGAAAGTGAGTGGTTTGCGATCTGGGCTAAAAAGGATTGTTGCTTTTTAAGAATAACCCTAAAAATACGAGGGGTGAAAATATGGAAGCTAAATGCTAGGGGCGGGACAAGCGTATTAAAAACTTGAAGAAAACGTTTGGGAACTTGGGGTGAGGGGGAAAAGTCTTGCTGGAAGTTTTAAAAGAAGATGTGGTTCTGGAAAGATACTTTAGTTTTAAAGAAAAAAATACTGATATTTGAATTGGAAGTTGTCTCTACCTTATTATAATTAAACTGATTATTATATACCTATTTAGACACTGGATTTACAAAATGATGAAATTGAGAGCACAGAATAATAAAGAGGAATAATATTGACTTGAAGCACGAGGCGCCATTTTAAAGAAAGAAAGAAAGAAGGGTGTAACCCTCGGAACATTTGTTTTTGCTGGATAAATAAAGCGGAGTAAACCAAAAGAAGGAAAGGAGGTTTGCAAAGCTCCCGTTTTTTTCCTTTGAAATTTGGTTGGATTATAAAAATGTTAACAAGTGGAAATGGAAACATGGAATGGATCCATCAGGATGTTAAAGACATTATAAACGAACAGCGTATGGGAATGAAAGAAATATTTGAAGATATGGAGTGCATCAGTGGTGGGTTCCTACTGGTGCGGTCCACTCTATAGCACCGGTAGCGGCCCGCTGGTGACGTCACAGTACCGGTGCGGTTGGTTGCCAGTGCCAGGGCGCCGCCATCTTTTTTTTAAAAAAAGTAAGTTTTTTTTTTAATTTTCTTCTGCGCATGCCCAGAAGCCGAGCTTCCGGCACTGCGCATGCACTGCCTTCCTACCCCCCAGTGAGTCCAAGCAGGGGAGGATGGCTGAGGGAGCGCGTGAGACGCTGAAAGAACGGGCGGCAGGAGCTATCTCCATTCCCCTCCCTTCAGCAGTCCGAGAAGCCACGAACGTGTGATGATGATCCTAGGCATTTTCGCACGTTTGAGGCTTCTTGAGCTGCTGAGGGGAAGGGGAATGGGCAGCAGGACCTATCTCAGTTCCCCTCCCTTAGCAGTCCGAGAAGCCACGCCCACCCAGTTATATGGCCGGTAAGCCACGCCCACAAAATAAGCCACGCCCACAGAGTGGTATTAAAAAAATTAGGAACCCGCCCCTGGAGTGCATAGAACTAAAACTGGAAAATATAATACAAAGAATAACAAGTGCAGATCAGACAAATGAGGAAAATACGGAGGATCCTGGAAGAGCGGAAGAAGCAAAGGAACTGGGGGGAAAAACAACATGAAAGAAAATACAACAATGGGATGATGGAAACACAGAGGGTGAAAAAGGGATTAGAACAGAAAGGGAAGATCTCAGATAGCATGGAAAAGATATGGGAGAAAAAGAAAGCCAGAAAGGGAAAAGAAGATAAAGCTAGAAAAGATGAAAGCAAAATAAAACAACAAAGGGGGGAAAAAGAGGAGAGAAAGAGAGAGAGTATAGCAAAATAATGAATTTAAGGATAGAAATGAGTGTTGAAAGAAATATGGAGGAGGCAACCAAAAAAGAAAAAGAAAAGAGGATTAAAAATATGGAACAGGGTAAAAGATAAGGGATAAAAAATAATAAGAATGTGCATGCTAAATTAGTATATTAGAACTAAATAACAATTGAATAAATTGTTTATTGTGGTGATAAGAAATAAAAAATAATAACATTTTT
The DNA here is from genome assembly GCA_023053685.1 of Diadophis punctatus similis. Lineage (NCBI taxonomy): Eukaryota > Metazoa > Chordata > Lepidosauria > Squamata > Dipsadidae > Diadophis > Diadophis punctatus. The sequence continues at coordinate 11,945,165 of JALIGW010000024.1, forward strand.
GGAATATAAGGTATGAATATAGAAGAGTTATAATATAGGAAAAAAATTGTATTAAATATATACAGTATATGAATAGTTTGTAGAAATAAAATTATAAAATAAACATAAGACAATGGGAAGATTGAAAATTGATAACTTTGAAACATGCTTTGTATGGGATAAAAGAAATAAAAATTAGTTTTGCGTGTTTGTTAGAAATGTGATAAAGTGATAGAATTAACGGTCATGAAGATAAAATCAGCTTGTATTGAAGAGTAAGAATGATATAGAAAAGAGGAAAAAGATTTTTGAACACTGTTTAGAAAAGAAATGAAGTAAAATATAATAATACTAGAAATGTATTTATACTAGAAATGTATAAGGTGGGAAAAAAACCACATCTTTGATTGTTGGAATGGAAAGAGAAGAATAGAAAAGAAAAGGGGGGAAAGAAAAGAGAATTAAAATAGAGATAAAATAAAAGGGGGAAAAGACTAAAAGATAGATATTAAGATGAAAAGAAATGTGAGAGATGTATTAAAAATGAAATGATAATAAATTGTAACTAATTAAGAAAAATATTGTTAAGATTATTGTATGGAGGTATGAAACCCAGAAAGCAAACACTAGCGACATGAGATGTAGAAAGACTAAAAATAAATAAAACTTATTGGGGGGTGGGGAAATGCCGTAAGCACTTAAATACCGTATTTTTCGGAGTATAAGACGCACCTTTTTCCTCCCTAAAAGAGGCTGAAAATTTGGGTGCGTCTTATACTGCCACCTGGTGATGAACAGGCCAATTTCACCGTTCTGTAGAAGTTATGTATTCAAACTGCTGTCAACAAGGCTAATGATATCAATTTCTTGAAGCATAGAATTCTCTTATCTGTTAAGGCAATCTTTCCAGAGTAGATACAATCGCCTTTTCAGTTCAGGTATTCTTTCTGAGCCTGGCTTCTTCTTCTTCTTAGTTTCCATAATACATCAAAACGTAAATCTGTGCACAACCACTGCTTCACAAAGTGTCCCTCAGAACCTTAAAAGCTCAGTGTAGCTGCCTGAGGAATCTCCGTACTGATCTACCGGTAGGGCAAATCTACTTATGATGAGATGGCCATCAAAACTAAGCTTATTCTCAACCGGTCACTGCAAGGTGGCTTCAAAGCAGTTGAGCCAAGACTCTGCATGGATGTGGTGCTTTTATGCTTCAACCTGTGGCTTCGGGAGGATGCGAACACAGCTTCAAGCAAAGAGGAGGACCAGGGATGACATGACAGCAATCTTCCAATATTTAAGAGGCTGTCATAGACAAGAGGGGGTCAACTTATTCTCCAAAGCGCCTGAGGGCAGGACAAGTAGCAATAGATGGAGGCTTACCAAGGAGAGATCCGACCAAGACCTAAGGAGAAATTTCCTAACAGTGTGAAGAATTAATCAGTGGAACAGTTTGCCTCCAGAAGTTCTGGATACTCCATCTTTAGAGGTTTTCAAGAAGAGGTTGGACAGCCATTTGTCGAGAGCCTCCTGCATGAGCATGGGGTTGGACTAGAAGACCTCCAAGGTCCCTTCCAACTTGGTTATTCTGTATTCTGAGTTCCTTTATGAATGCAACATTAGGGATTGCTCAAAGCTTGGAAATTAGAAGGTTGTGGTAGCAGAACTTCCTGCTTTTTCCCCCTCTAGCCTGCTCTTCCCTCCCCTAAGATCTGTGATCTTCATCCAGGCCACCTTCTCCAAACCTCTCCCAAAATTTTTTTGGGGGTGTCAGAATAGAGAATGCCAAATTAAGTTCTAAAGCATTGTAAGCGGTGTCGAATAATGCTGACCTTGTCATACATTTAGTGCAAATTTCACATGGATGGTCAGGTGAGCAGAAGGTACCATTCTTGCAAGCACACACGGAATCTGTGGTTGCAGTACACTTTTTTATTTCAACCTCATCTGGAAAGAGAATAAATCGCAAATTTAGAATTATAACAGCAGTTCTGAGCAGCAAGGAAGACTTAGACCAGTGATGGCGAACCTGTGGCACGCAGAGCATATCGGAGGGCATGCAAGGCGTTACCCTATTTCAGCTCCATGGGCAAACCGGAAGTTCGGGAAAACACACTTCCGGTTTGCCATTGGGCTGTTTTTCGCACTCCGGAGGGTTCAGGGAAGCTTCCTGAAGCCCCGGAATGCAAAAAACAGCAAAACAGGCAAAACGGAAGTTTGGAAAACGCACTTCCGGTTTGCCGTTGAGCTGTTTTTCGCACTCCGGAGGGTTCAGGGAAGCTTCCTGAATCCCCGGAATGCGAAAAAACGGCAAAATGGGCAAACCGGAAGTTCGGAAAACGCACTTCTGGTTTGCCGTTGGGCTGTTTTTCGCACTCAGGAGGGTTCAGGGAAGCTTCCTGAAGCCCCGGAATGCGGAAAACAGCCCAACGGACAAACCGGAAGTGCATTTTCCGAACTTCCGGTTTGCCCATTTTGCCGTTTTCCACCGTCCCAGGCTTTGGTAAGGCATTTGCGCGGGGGTGGGGGGTGCGCATGCGCAGGGGGCAGCGTGGGGGGTTTGTGCGCATGCGTGGGGAGGGAGGGAATGTGTGTGGGTACATGTGCGCGCGCTAGCACGTGCACACACACCCTTTTGGCACGTGAACCAAAAAAGGTTCGGCATCACTAACATAGACGAAGACCAAAGTTATAGTCCCACCTTAGACATGAAAGCTGGCTAGGTGACTTTGGCCAATCACTGGAAGACCATGAGTTCTAGTCCCACCTTAGGTGTGACAGCTGGCTGGGTGACTTTGGCCAATCACCGGGAGATGGTGAATTCTAGTCCCACCTTAGGCATGAAAGCTGGCTGGGTGACTTTGGCCAATCACCAGGAGATGTTGAGTTCTAGTCCCGCCTTAGGCATGAAAGCTGGCTGGGTGACTTTGGCCAATCACCATGATGATGTTGAGTTCTAGTCCCGCCTTAGGCATGAAAACCTGTTTGAGTGACTTTGGGCCAGTCACTCACTCACTCTCTCAGCCCTTCCCACCTCAGAAGATTGTTGTTATGGAGGAAAAGAAAAAGAGTATTATGCATGTTTGCTGCCTTGAATTACCTATACAGTAATAAAGCGGGATAAAATATCTAACAAGCTAAGTAAATAAAATTGTCTCCATCCTTAATACCTAAAATCCTGCAGGCTCTGCAAGTAAAGCAGATGCTAAAGGAATTCGACTGTTTGGAAAATGTGCGGTTTTCACAGGCTCGACAAGTCCCTTCAGTTCTGGGGACAGTACACTGCTTAAGGACGAAAGTCCCTGGAAGAAAGCAAAAGATGTAAAAAGTAAGTACATATTAAAAGTATATATTAAAACAGTACGGTTCCCCCAACTTTTCCGGCTCGGTGGAATGGCAGTGGCAGCAGTGATAGTAGCATGGTGGAGGGGATTAGTTTCATGTGCACAACCTAATAAAGTAAAATGGAGCTTCGTGTGCATGCCTGCTGCTTGTGCGACCCTGTTCTCAATGGGTTTCAGACTGGTCCCGCTCCACGGAGCTGGGGTTGGGGACCCCTGTATTAAACGACAGGAATTCTCTAGGAACTGCAGATCTAGCTATACAATGGAGCTCCATGTTGCACCAATTAAAGGCAGAAAATAAATTAATATACAGCTACAGAAAGCAATTAGCATTTGCTCTCTCTCCCCAATTGTATCTACCCATCCCATCAAATCTGGCAGAAGAAATATGTTGCAAGTCCCATGTTCTCTTAAGTATTCTTTATGTATGGACGTTACATCTATTTTCTAGCCAGTTGTACCATATATTTCAAATCTTGTAATATTCCGTTTCTTCTCTATCTTTTAATTCCATGGTTAACCTATCCATCTCTGCACAATCAAACGCCTTTTTTTATTATCATTGCGTCTGAAGGAGTGTTATCTTGTTTCCAACTTTGAGCAAAAGTAATTCTAGCCCCGGTTATTATATGAAGTATAATATATTGAATTTCTTTACATAAATTTTCTCTTATTATGCCCAGTAGAAATAGTTCCGGTTTCAACAATTTGTTGTTTCGTAATTTCTTCTAACCATTTCTTAATTTTGGCCTAATATTTCCTGGCTTTTGGGCAAATCCACTAGATATGGAAAAAATTTCCTTGTTTGTGGTTATATCTCCAGCATTCCACCGATCTATTAGGAAACATTTTCGCCAATCTTGCCGGGGGTAAATGCCAACGATAAAACATTTTGCATAGATTTTCTTTGTAAGCTGCTGACATTGTTAATTTGTAATTCTTCTGCCATAGTTTTTCCCAGTGTTCTAATTCAATGTTATAACCAAAATTTTTAGCCCAAATTATCATGGTCTCTTTGACCGTTTCTTCCTCCATTTTAAATCTTTAAAAATAGTTATATGCTTTAGATATCATTTTTTTCCTCCGTCCCCTGTAATATTTTATCCAATTCTTTTTGTTCTTTATAGAAACCATATTGTTGTTTGTCTTTTTTATATCTTGTCCGAATTTGCAAATATGGCCACCAATCTATCTCTATTCCTTGACATTTTAGCTCTTGGTTAGACCTTAATTCCCCTTGCTCATCCAGTATCTCTTTGCAAGTCCCATGTTCAAAGGGGTTCTAACTGATGGGACCCAGAAAGTGATGGGACCCAGAAAGTGTCTCTATCCTGCTGCAGGCTTTAGTACAGGGGTCTCCAAACTTGGCAACTTTAAGACTTGTGGACTTCAACTCTCAGAATTCTGAAATTTGAAGTCCACAAGTCTTAAAGTTGCCAAGTTTGAAAACCTCTGCTTTAGGACATCATCCCCCATGAAGTTAGACTGGCCTAATCCTATTGGCCTTTAGAAGTCCCCAAACTGTGGCTGGGATCTCATAGAGGTGAGGTTGGCTGTATTGTTTGCGAGCTGTAGGTTGGCACTCTCCTATGATTTTTTGTGTGTGTGGCTTTTATTTAATTGTTCGGACTGTTTTTAATTTTGTCGATAGGAGTTCGGTTTTTGTTGCTTTAACTTGTGAGCCACCCCGTATGTGAGATGGGTGGTATCAGTTCTGCCTCGGCTTGAACCTTTAAGCAAGAACAATCCTCGACTCCGTTTGTTGAGAAAGGTATTGTTTACTAAAGGTCAAGTGAAATACAGTAAAGCAAAGCCAGAACTGAAATTTGCATGCCAAAACCCCAAGTGAAATCTTTTCCCCTCTTAAGACACTTCCCCTTGCTGGTCCCTCCCATCATCCAATCCATTTCAAAGAAGATGTTTTTGAACCGGTCGCTCTGGGTGTAGGCTGGCTTGCAGCTGCATTCTTCTCACAGCCGAGCGACCTTGAAACACCATCTTGGAGAGGCACACTTACTTCCATTACTTTCGCTTTTCCCCAAGCATTCCACCCTCCCTTCCCCCAAGGGTTCATGGCACCGAGCAATAGCAGGCTGTTCTGACTGGTGGTGATATAATTTACCGTATTTTTCAGAGTATAAGACGCACCTTTTTCCTCCCTAAAAGAGGCTGAAAATTTGGGTGCGTCTTATACTCCGAATGTAACTTTTCCGAAGCTTTTTTTCCCAGCCATAAGGAGGTGCTAACGATCTTCCCGGCTTCCTACTCCTCTTTCCAGGCTTGTTTTCATTCCTACTCCTCTGAAAAAGGTCTTTTCACCCTTAAAGAGGTGCTAACGATTTTACCGTCTTGCAGCATTTTTTTTATTCCTATTCCCTTGAAGTAGTTTTTTTACCAGCCCTAAGTATTTACAGGCTTGTTTTCATTCCTACTCCCTCTGAAAAAGGTTTTTTCAGCCCTAACCAGGGGATAAAATAATGTGCTGAAGCTGAACAGACTAAGGACGCTAGCCAGATGAATACCTGGTAGGCAGATTGTTTTCCCCTATTTTCCTCCCCAAAAACTAAAGTGTGTCTTATACTCTGAAAAATACGGGTAAGTAAAATAAACAAATACTGTCTTGCACAGTGTAGAAGTGTCTCCATATTAAGTCAGAAGCATATGTGTGTCAATCACTTGGGAATTGGCCTTTCTAAGCAGAAGCATACTTTTTGCAGATGTGCTCAGAAAGATGTAATATTAAGGGGAACAACCAATGGAAAGTCCATCAGAAGACGCATGAGCCTATTCATTGGAAGGGGTGGGGAAACCACACATTTTTTTTGAGCAACAGGACGAGCTTCTAATCCCTCTGAATCATCTCCGTAGCTACAGTAAAATGAATGCCACGGCAATATTTGTTTTGTCCAGTTTCCTGGAAGAAAAGTGGTGACTATCCAGAAAGTTGCACCCAAATTAAAAATTCCAACTTTCTTCTTTATGGTCATGCTAACTAGGTATCCCGGAATACCCATTTACCGTATTTTTCGGAGTATAAGACGCACCGAAGTATAAGACGCACCTTAGTTTTGGGGGAAGAAAACAAGGGAAAACGGCCTCTGCCTCCAAGCAATTTGCCACAAACAGCAAACAGCACAGATGATATACACTGTTTGCTGTGTATTTCTGTGCATGTGTGCCTGACCCATAGAAATAGCAAAGAATTGGAGAAATGTACATTATGCCAGAACGTTTTCTTAAATGTAGTCACACTAACTCTTCCCAATTATTTAAATAGATCTACTCCAAGGTAACTAAACTCTAATACTAAACAGGACACTGTTACATTTCATACTATACTTGTACAGAGCTGTTAAAATTAATTAAAATTTCTGGAAGCATACATTATTCTCTGTTATTTAAAAGAAGATACAATAGCACTGGGCCTCTTCAGAGCAAGCATTTATTTTAAAAAGCTTCTTTATTTTGTTAAGTTGTCTAGATTTACAGGGATCTCCAACCTTGGCAACTTTAAGACTTGTGGACTTCAACTCCCAGAATTCCACAGCCAGCAAAGCTAACAAAGCTGGCTGTTGAATTCTGGGAGTTGAAGTCCACAAGTCTTAAAGTTGCCAAGGTTGGAGACCCCTGGCTCTAGAACAATAATAAAGCAGTATTTAAAAAATAAGTCTAATAATTTGAACATTCTACAGACATTTATAGTTATTCACTTACCCCCTTCCATCCAGTTCAGCAAAAAATAAAAATTTGCTATGTCTCTCCCAGCTATTTGCCTCTTTGTAGTTAGTTTCACTTTCATTTTCCCACGTGGCAAACTTAATCAGCTGTAGATCGGGAAACTGCTACTGACTTGCTCTTCCCCCTTTCCTGCAAGCTCTTTACAGAGCTCTTCCCTCTTTCCTGCAAACAGGTAAATTGCTGGAAGACAGAGGCCAACGGGTGGGGGTGGGTCTGCATTCGGTGTATAAGACGCACCCAAGTTTTCACCCTCTTTTTGGGGGTAAAAAGGTGCGTCTTATACTCCGAAAAATACGGTAACTTTTCAAGAGCTACATTTCCCCCACCACCCGCAATCCGGCTCTCCTTGTTCAATTTCTTACTGCGACATGAATTCTATAGAATTTCTGGGGAAATGACTAATGCGATGTGATTTAAAAATAAATAAATAAAGTTGGCTTCTGCTGTTATCTACCGCTTCCAATGGCTTTTAGCACAGTTCTTTGAATGGCTCATTTCCTGTGTGGTTTTGTCACTGTTCCTGCACGGTCGTCTAACCATCCCTTGGCACATTTCTTAGAGAACTAAGACCAACGGTGCGAAAATAATTATTTGGCGTGGTCTTATGAAACGATTGTCCCATGGGGGTCCTCAAAAAAGAAGTGTCCAATTTATCTTCCCCCCCCCCAAAAAAAGGAGCAAGTCGTGTACATCAGTGGTGGGTTCCTACTGGTGCGGTCCACTCTATAGCACCGATAGCGGCCCGCTGGTGACGTCACAGTACTGGTGCAGTCGGTTACCGGTGCCTTGGCGCCACCATTTTTTTAAAAAATTTTTTTTACATTTTAAAAAACATTTTCTTCTGCGCATGCCCAGAAGCCGAGCTTCCGGCACTGCGCATGTGCTGCCTTCCTACCCCACAGTGAGTCCAAGCAGGGGAGGATGGCTGAGGGCGCGCGTGAGACGCTGAAAGGACAGGCAGCAGGAGCTATCTCCATTCCCCTCCCTTCAGCAGTCCGAGAAGCCACGAACGCGCGGTGATGATCCAAGGCATTTTCGCACGTTTGAGGCTTCTCGAGCTGCTGAGGGGAGGGGGAATGGGCGGCAGGACCTATCTCAGTTCCCCTCCCTTCAGCAGTCTGAGAAGCCACGCCCACCCGGTCACATGGCCGGCAAGCCATGCCCACCCGGTCACATGGCTGGCAAGCCACACCCACAAAATAAGCCACGCCCACAGAGTGGTAGTAAAAAAATTAGGAACTCGCCCCTGGTGTACATATGTCCGACTACGAAGGCTCAGGTCGAGCTGATGATGGGATACCTGGCGGGCACTTTTTGCATTTGTGGGTCCCGTAAGCAGTGTAGAACTGGTCGGCCTCATCACCTGGCATCACGGGAGGAGTGACCTTTGGAACCTGTATTTGAGGAAGTCTTGCCATGGTGGCTTCATGCTAGAAACAAAGACAAAAGAAATAGGGGCTAATTTTAGCCTGTGCCTCTCTGAGAGGAAAGCATAAATATTTATTTATTTATTATTTCTTTATTAGTTGCATTTGTATGCCGCCCACTCCACAGAGACTCTGGGCGGCTCACAACAGTAAAAATTCACATGCAAAAACAAATATAAAAAAGCATTAAAAACAATAGATATTAAAACATTAAAAAGGCTTCTATTGCCCATACCATTATTGTTCTTATGCTACAGCTGTAAAGATGCCTTCCAGATGTAAATATAGTGTGGAGGTAGTCCTCGACGTATGACCACAATTAAGCCCAGCATTCCCGTCGCTAAGTGAGACGGTTGTTAAGTGAATTTTGCCTCATTTTACGACCATTCTGGCCACAGTTCTTAAGTGAATCACTGCAATTGCTCAGGTAGCAACATGGCTGTTAAGTGAATCTGGCTTTCCCGTTGACTTTGATTGTCAGAAGGCCGCAAAAGGGGATCACAGGACCTCGCGACACTGGAAACGTCATAAATATGAGCCAGTTGCCAAGCATCTGAGTTTTGATCAGGGGACCATGGGTGTGAGAATGAGAATAAATCTCATAGAGGCGATTTGGATCTTTGCTTGGAATTCAATAGTTAGAAATAAAGCCGAGATTAAAAGTCTAATAGAAAATATTTATTTCGGTACAAAAACAATAAATCCTGATTAATTACATCTTTGCTAAGAAATGCGACCGTTCAGGTCAAGAGCCAGAAGCAGAAGAAAATTAATGGAGAATCAGGAATGTAGACATGCGTACATGAACATCATATCACGTGTTCTGCTTGTATTGGAATGTACCATTATATTAGATAGGGTGCATCACCCTGCATATACATACAACTGGCAATATTCACACCGTGACAATGGGGATGCTGCAATGGTCGTAAGTGTGAAAAATGGTCCTTCCTTCCTCTCCTCAGTTCTTCTGTGTGGCCCTAATAAAAAAGCACTCAAGTTTCCCTTAGATTAAGCTCAATTCCTGCTAACTGCAGATATAGCCATGCAGTTTCCTTGGCATGATATGGAAGTACATTTCCAGTATCTTCTTCCAAAATGTTTCTTTCAACTTCCCAATTAGCTTAACAGATCTGCGGTCTCTTGTGGTCTCCCATACAAGGTCGTATGACCAAGCTTATCTTTTTTTCAAAGGTAATTATGGTTAGCTGATAAGGAGGTTCCGCGTGCTGATAAATATGCAAAGAGCAGTTCCTCCCGGCATTTTAACACTGACTACTCCACATCATAACTCAATCTGACTGTGATCCGCAGGTCAGCGGTTCAAATCTCACCAGCTCAAGGTTGACTCAGCCTTCCATCCTTCCGAGGTAGGTAAAATGAGGACCCAGATTGTTGGGGGCAATATAAATATATACATTGCTTACTGGTGTAAACCGCTTAGAGAGTGCTTGCACTGTGAGGCGGTATATAAATCTCACAAATAAATAAATAAATAAATAAAACATACAAAGAGCGGTTGCAGGAACTGAGCTTGGCCAGTCTGGCGAAGAGAAGGACCAGGGGTGACATGATAGCAGTGTTCCAATACTTGAGGGGCTGCCACAGAGAGGAGGGGGTCAGGCTGTTCTCTATGGCACCAGAAAGCCAAACAAGGAATAATGGATGGAAGCTGACCAAAGAGAGATTCAACCTGGAAGTAAGGAGAAACTTTCTGACGGTGAGAGCGATCAACCAGTGGAACAGCTTGCCAGCGGAGGTTGTGAGAGCCCCAACACTTGCGAACTTCAAGGGGAGACTGGACTGCCATCTGTCTCAAATGGTGTAGGAACTCCTGCTTGAGCAGGGGGTTGGACTAGATGACCTACAAGGTCCCTTCCAACTCTAATAATAAATCTAAATCTAAATAAATCTAAGTGGTTTGGAATCACCACCAGAATCAATTAGAAACCAATGTCAGAGCAGTTCAAACAAGGATGCCAATTTCACATATCACAATGGTTAATTAATGAGAGAGGTAGTCTTTATTTTATTTTATTTTATTTTATTTTATTTTATTTTATTTTATTATTTATTTTATTATTTATTTATTTATTTATTTATTTATTTATTTATTTATTATTTATTTATTTATTTATTTAGTCAAGTACTTGTTAGTAATATACATAGATATAACATTGTTTATATACATAAGATGGGTACTGATAAGAGGGAACATTAGGACAGGGACGGTAGGCACGCTGGTGCGCTTATGCACACCCCTTACTGACCTCTTAGGAATCGGGTGAGGTCAACAGTGGACAGTCTAAGGGTCCTCGAGTTACGACCACAACTGAGCCCAAAATTCCTCTTGCTAAGCGAGACATTTGTTCGGTGAATTTTGCCCCATTTTGCGACCTTTCTGGCCACACGTTGAATGAATCACTGCAGTTCTTTCGTTAGTAACATGGATCTTAAGTGAACTGGGCTTCCCCGTGGACTCTGCTTGTCATAAGTTGGCAAAAGGGGATCATGTGACCGCGGAACACTGCAACCGTCATAAATAGGAGTCAGGTGCCAAGCACCTGAATTTTGATCATGTGACCATGGGGATGCTGCAGTGGTCGTAAGCGCGAAAAACGGTCATAAGTCAAATTTTTTTTCCAGTGCTGTTGTAACTTTGGTCACTAAGCGGACTGTTGTAAATCGAGGACTACCTGTGTTTGTGATCTTTCTTAACAGATACCTAACCGACATCTGCATAATTCACCTATCTTGAGCCAGTTAAAAGATTTGGAAAGAATGAGTTAGAAGTGTTTCCCAACCTCAGTCACTTTTAGCTGGGCAGGCTCCAACTCCCAGAATTCCCTAGCTGGCTGGGGAATTCTGGGAGCTGTAGTCCACAGAGCTTAAAGTGTCTGAGCTTCAGAAACCCTGAGTTAGAGAGACAACATGCAGGCTCAAAATGTTCCCTAAAACCTTCCAAAATGGGTTCTAATTCAAGTCGTAATTATTTACTACCGGTAGAGATTTACAAAGAAGTCATAGTTTCTAAACTACAATGGCTTCAGGTTACCACAATACAGTGCCTATTGCTATGATGTTGCCCATCTGCAGACTTTGAAATTATCAAACTACCCAGCTTGCTTCGCTTTTGAAGGCAACTATTTTAAGATTAAATAATAATTAATCAATGTCACCTGTTCGGACCTGGCAAGTCTGCTTTCTCTGTTGCAATTTCTGCCCTCTGGAATGGGTTTGTTTGGCTTCCGCCCTGATATTTGAAAAGCCGTGTAATAACTTGGCTATTTTCCCAGGTCTGGGAGTACAGTAATTGTCGAGCCACCATGGGACATTTTATTTACTGCGTGTGGTTTCCTTCTGGGTGCCATATGATCTGGTTTTCCCCTGTCATTGTTGTCTCATTTTAGAAGTGAGAGCACATGGAGCTGTGTGGAGTTGGGCAACCTGTAAATTGCAGAGACCAGGTGAAATAAATTTTCTCCCATGCTACAGAGAAGAAAAAGGGCTAATGTTAGCAGTAATTCACAGATTTGCCTGGCTTCTCCAACAACTGCGATTCTCCAGTTGGCTTAAACTAATATTGCTGAGTCTCAGCATAGGTCACTGAGGCTAACAAATAGCAATAGCATTTAGACTTATATACCGCTTCGCAGTGCTTTACAGCCCTCTCTAAGCGGTTTATAGAGTCAGTCTATTGCCCCCAACAATCTGGGTCCTCATTTTACCCACCTCGGAAGGATGGAAGGCCGAGTCAACCTTGAGCCTGGTGAGAATCGAACTGCAAAATTGGCAGTCAGCAGAAATAGCCTGCAGTACTGCACTCTAACCACTGCGCCACCACAGATCTGGCCACCTTGGTGGTCTTGAGGGTTAAAGCAAGCGTGAGCCTGATTAGTGCCTGGATGGAGAACTCCCAAGGACTGTCAATCAGATTGTGAAGATTAAAAAAATATCCTGAAAGAAAAGACACTCAACTTGGAAAGATCTGTTTAGTGGCCAATTCAAAGTTACAACGGCACTGAAAAAGTGACTTACGGTATGACCATTTTTCACCCTTACGACCTTTGTGGTGCCGCCATGGTCACATGATCAAAATTCAGATGCTTGGCAACTGGCTCGTATTTATGACGGTTGTACTATCCCAGGGTCATGTGATCCCCTTTTACGACCATCTGACAAGCAAAGTCAATGGGGAAGCCAGATTCGCTTAGCGACCGTGTGACTAACTTAGCAACTGTAGTGATTCACTTAACAAACATGGTGAAAAAGGTCATAAAAATGGGCAAAACTCACTTAAATGTCTCACTTAGCAACCAAAATTTTGGGCTCAACAGTGGTCGTAAGTTGTAATGACTAATCAGAATCAGAATAGAGCTGGAAGGGACCTTGGAGGTCTTCTAGTCTAGCTCAAGCAGGAGACCCTATACCAGTGATGGCGAACCTTTTTTGGCTCGCGTGCCAAAAGGGTGTGTGTGCGCGCATGCGCACGTGCCCACACCCAGGCCCTCCCTGCACATGCACACAACCCCCCTGCGCATGCACACAGGCCTCACTGAAGCCTCCGGACTCCTGAAACCTGGGGACAGCGAAAAACAGCCCAACCGGAAATTCGGAAAAACGAACTTCCAGTTTGTCAGTTGGGCCGTTTTTCTCCTTCCCCAGGCTTCAGGGAAGCCTCCTGAAGCCTGGGGACAGCAAAAAACGGCCCAACCGGAAGTTCAGAAAAACAGACTTCCGGTTTGCCCATTGGGCTGTTTTTCACAATCCGGAGGCTTCAATGAAGCCTCCTAAAGCCTCCGGAGGGCGAAAATGGCTTTCCCCAAGGCCAAAAATCAGCTGGCCAGCGCGCTGGAGCTGACATAGGGCAACGCCTCACGTGCCCTCCGATATGGCTCCGAGTGCCACAGGTGGCACACGTGCCATAGGTTCGCCATCACGGACCTATACCATTTTAGACAAGTGACTGTCTAGTCTCTTCTTAAAAGCTTCCAATGATGGAGCACCCACGATTACTGAAGGCAAGCCCTTCCACTGGTTAATTGTCCTCACTGTTAGGAAGTTTCTCCTTAATACCAGGTTGCTTCTCTCCTTGATTAGTTTCCACCCATTGTTGCTTCTCCTGCCCTCTGGTGCTTTGGAAAATAAATCGACCTTCTTTGTGGCAGCCTAGAAGAGCCGAGGTGGCGCAGCGGTTAGAGGCAGGTACTGCAGGCCACTTTAGCTGACTGTGATCCACAAGTCAGCGGTTCAAATCTCACCGGCTCAAGGTTGACTCAGCCTTCCATCCTTCTGAGGTAGGTAAAATGAGGACCCAGATTGTTGGGGGCAATGTAAATATACATTGCTTACTGGTGTAAACCGCTTAGAGAGTGCTTGCACTGTGAGGCGGTATATAAATCTCACAAACAAACAAACAAACAAATAAATAAATAAGCAAGCCTCTCAAATACTGGAATACTGCTAAGCACCAAGCACTTAACTAAAGAACTGCCAAGAAACTGCATGATTGAGTTCATGTGGTCAGCAGGAGTCTCTGCCACACCTTTAAGTCCTTTATATTGGCGTAACACTGAGGAGCTGTAGGTCAACACGGCTTTTGTTTGCAAATGGGGGAGCTTAGAAAAACAGGGGGAAGGGGTAATGGAATGCCAGCCATTAACTTCTAAAAAGCACAGAATCCACCCCCGCCCTGCCTGAGTCCTGCAGCAGTGGGACAGTGGAAGAAAGAGAGAAGGAAAAGGTGGGAGGAAAGAAATCAGGGAGGGAGAAAAGGGTTGTCCACACTCACTTCTACTCCTGACAAATCTATTTACAACCTGCATGGATCTCCACACAGACGAACCCCATGGGAGCCCAGCATGAAAACTCCTTGCTAACAGAAGGTCTCTGAACTATTTGCATCATCACCCAAACAAAGATAAAGCCAATTCATTCATTCATTCATTCATTCATTCATTCATTCATTCATTCATTCATTCATTCATTCATTCCATTCATTCATTCTCAATCATCAATCAATCAATCAATCCGCCCATCTCATCTACGTGGCTCAATTAACTGCTAGAACAATAAAAGGACTCAATAACAAAAGAACTAAAATTAAAAAAAACAAGCATTAAAATTATTTTACAGTGGTACCTTTGGTACTCAACTGCTTTGAAACTCATTGAATTTGGTACTCAACTTATTTCGACATGAAAATTTTGCCCCGGTACTCATCATTTGTTTGATACGCAATGCACAAGTTAGAACTCGCAGGTGTCAGCTGCCTTGTGACTCACTACACTATTCCTTTTATGGGGAAAATTGGTTTAGTACTTATCACACCTCATGGAACCAATTAATGATGAGTACCACTGTATTTCTTAGTTAATTATTTACAATTTCTGGCAGCCATATCCAAATAAATGCTATTTGGCAGGCACTGACTTTTTTCAAGCCAACTAGATATCTAAGCTACACAAAGTCCTCAAATTCAGGACAACACTAACCCTGCTGAGATTTAAAGCCATCCCAACATCTGTTTGAGAGGAAATTAGGGGGTATCCCGGATGAACAAAGATTTTTGTCCCTGTAGTGAAAGAGTTCCTGAAAATTAACCTATCTTGTATTATAGTGGCCTTAGGATAAACCAGGGTGACTACAGCTAATATATCTCCAAGTATCAATAAATCAATTTCAATTACATCAACGTAATTTTATTTCTCTAAATGTTGATTTGCTGTTTGTAAAGTAGGCCACGCATTAATCGCCAATAGATATTTCTCCTCTTTGTGCTAGTTCCATTGTTTTTGGAGATTAAAGTGGGAGAGGGATATTTTAGCCCAGGGGTCTCCAACCTTGGCAAATTTAAGCCTGGCGGACTTCAACTCCCAGAATTCCCCAGCCAGCAAAGCTGGCTGGAGAATTCTGAGAGTTGAAGTCCTCCAGACTTAAAGTGACCAAGGTTGGAGACCCCTGCGGTTTAGCCAACCTCATTTAGTATACCTCCGCAAGTTAGAAATTCCTTAAGCAAGCTCCTATTTCTCTCTGTTCTTCTGCAGTCTCATTTTAGCTCCATCACTGTTAGGATAAGGTGGATGATATTCAGGGGATTCTCCCTCCCTTAATTCACACAGGAAACAGGTGCTTTAACAACAGGACCAAACAGGCAAAATATGCAGAGGAAATTCCTGAGTGTGTTAAATTATCAGTTAAACCAAGCAGCTCCTTTCTCTAATCTAATCGGCAATAATGCCTTCATAGTCCCAGCATGAAAAGGTAATATTTAGGTTTTCTCCAGATGTTCTCAATGGGAAGCACTACAAAACTGATGTTAACTTTGCTTAAGAAACCTACAATCTGTGCAAACTTACGATGGAGATACATGGAAAAGAAGACTCCGAATGTTATGAAATATGGAGAAAATGGTATAGCTGGTTAAAAGAAAATAAAAACTTAAAAATCTGGTCACAAAACAAGACCTGATTAATGGGGAAAAAAAATAAAGGTTTATATTCCTTCTTCATAAGAATAAAATGAGAATTATTTGTATACATATTATAGATATGGGACATACAGTAAAAACTTAAACAAACTTATAATAAGTTAGATAGATTTAGACTAAAGGTTAAAAGAAACCAAACAACAAAGTAACATAAAATTGGATACAGTAAGATTTTGAAAAAGCTGTTAAAATGAATAAGTATTCTGTGTGTAATTGTATGTAATTTCTGTTCTATTTTGTGTTTGTGTCCTGTCTTGTTTGTTGTGTACGTTCGTTTTTTCTCTTTTTTTCTGTATTTTTAACAAAAAAATATTTTTTTAAAAAAGAAAGAAACCTACAATCTATTGAGATACTATTGAGATGTTATTACTAATGGCCATGGCATTTCCTTTTTTTTTTTAAGCAACCTGTTCCAAAAGGACCAGTTCTGCGCCAGAAAAAAAGAGATGCAGGCCATAAGACACACTTGGGGATTTCCCAAGAATAACTGCATTCTACCAATGAGCACATATCACTGGCTGCAAGGTGAAATACATTCTGTACCCTTTAAGTGGTAGATGGCTCTGTATTTTAAAGCTTGCTTTAATACTACTCAACTCACAAGTTGTAGACTTTGAGTAGTGGTTCATATGCTGGCTGCATACTTATTATAGCCAACATAACCAATAACTGTGGATTATGGGCCTCGGTGGCACAGTGGTTAGAGTGCAATACTGCAAGCTACTTCTGCTAACTGCCGACTGACTGCAATTTGGCAGTTCAGATCCCACCAGGCTCAAGGTTGACTCAGCTTTCCGTCCTCCCGAGGTCAGTAAAATGAGGACCCAAATTGTTGGGGGCAATATGCTGACTCTGTAAACCGCTTAGAGAGGGCTGGAAAGCACTATGAAGCAGTATATAAGTCTAAGTGCTATGGCTATTGCTATGGGAGGTCAGAGCACTGTGGCTTTAGCCAGCTTCTATCTTTGATCCTAGGATTGTCTTGAGGATAAGAATGGGGGAAGCCATCTCTGCCATTTGAACAAAGAATAAGGAACAGGGTTTAAGCTACCAAGATCCTTTAAATTCATTGTTTCATCTGTTAAAATGCTCTTGTGGACTGTGGAAATCATCCATAAAAGGTCCTGTTGTTAAAGAGTCGAGGTGGCGCAGCAGTTAGAGGCAGGTACTGCAGGCCACTTTAGCTAACACTGATCCGCAGGTCAGCGGTTCAAATCTCACCGGCTCAAGGTTGACTCAGCCTTCCATCCTTCCGAGGAAGATAAAATGAGGACCCAGATTGTTGGGGGCAATATTAATATACATTCCTTATTGGTGTAAACCGCTTAGAGAGTGCTTGCACTGTGAGGCGGTATATAAATGTCACTAATAAATAATAATAAATAAACCTGTTGAGCTACACTTCTACATTTCTAAGTACATAGAATCTACATTTGAAGAGCAATAGTCCCCAAACAAAAGACTGAGCCACATGCTGGCTGAAGACTTATTAGTCTTCCTACAGGTGAGAAAAGGCAGGTGTCATTACATCCTTGCCTCTTGGGACTGAAAGCACCCCCAACGGCTGTCCCAAGGAGGACCCCTTCTTCATTTAAACCCCACAGTTTTCCACTTATGCCGTTCTAATTTTTCTCTCCTACTCCCAAACTCACCCGAGATGTTGGTGCTAACTCAGATTCAGCAGCACTTCTGTGCCGTTCCTCCCCCCATTCCTTTGTTTTCCTGGGAGATATTTCCTGCATGAGTCACCAAAGCTGCCACTACCGGTAATCAAGATGACTGGAGTTATACTCTGGCTTCTCAAACATGCACCTTGCCGTGCCTTGGCATCACGCCACTTGATGTACAAGGGAGGGTGGAGAGAGAAGGCAGAACTTCAACCGCAATAATACACGAGCTCACAATAGATACAAACTTAATGTAAACCGCTCCAGACTTGATTGCAAAAAAATTCGACTTCAACAACAGAGTTGTCAACAACTGGAACACTTTACCTGACTCAGTAGTTTCTTCCCCAAACCCCAAAAACTTCAACCTCAGATTATCTACCATCAACCTCACCCCATTCCTAAGAGGTCGGTAAGGGGCGTGCATAAGCGCACAATCGTGCCTACCGTTCCTGTCCTAATGTACACATATATTCTTACCTCTTTTACTCTCATTCATGCTTGTACTATTACATATACTGTATATTCAATCATGCTTTACTGTTTATACTTTGCTTATAATCATATATGCTTGACAAATAAACAAATACAAACTCTTGAGACTAGCAAGCGTTGGGCACTTCCTGAAAATTTTGTGCGGTCAAGACGAAATGGTGGCTGGAGTTAATACAGTTTCCCCACTCTGAGTTTGGAAAGGCTCTCTCGCACTACACCCAAGAAGGAACAGCGCATCGGTCCAGCAGTTAAATGGAAGAAAAGAAAAATCAGCAACAGCATAAAACTCTC
The DNA here is from genome assembly GCA_023053685.1 of Diadophis punctatus similis. Classification (NCBI taxonomy): domain Eukaryota; kingdom Metazoa; phylum Chordata; class Lepidosauria; order Squamata; family Dipsadidae; genus Diadophis; species Diadophis punctatus. The sequence goes on from JALIGW010000024.1 coordinate 11,963,592, forward strand.
AGCCAAGGGTTCTTAAGACCCTGGTTTAAGGAGATGGTTGCTAAACACACAGAATCGTATCTTCCAAGCAGGTTCAGAACACACGGCCATTTTTATGTTCCAAGCTAAACCTTTGGTCTGAAACTTCAGGTATTCTATTTTGAGAAATCCCTGGATTTTTGAACTGGAAAACTCAGACCTGCATCAAAGCAAGACCTTTTTATAAAAAATAAAATAATAAAAACAGGTTTCTATAAATAGCACGGGCTATGGAATATCTACTCTTAGCCCTAGACTTATATATCTTTTTCCCCTGACAGATATTGTAATTATTCAAACCGGATTTTCAAATGCATTAGAAGTTACCTCAAGCCTTAAATTCCAAACTTGATTTTAAATAAAATAAAAACAGGTTGCTAGAAATATCACAGGCTATGGAATATCTATTCTTAGTCCCAGACATATATTTTTCCCCTGACAGATATTGTTGATATTCAAACCGGATTGTCAAATACATTAGAAGTTACCTCAAGCCTTAAATTCCATGACTTAATTTTAAATGAAATAAAAACAGGTTTCTAGAAATAGCACGGGCTATGGAATATCTACACTTAGTCCCAGACTTATATTTCCACCCCCCAACAGATATTGTAGATATTCAAACTGGATTGTCAAATGCATTAGAAGTTACCTCAAGCCTTAAATTCCAAACTTGATTTGAAATAAAATAAAAACAGGTTGCTAGAAATAGCACGGGCTTAGCCCTAGACTTATATATATATTTTCCCCCTGACAGATATTGTTGATATTCAAACCGGATTGTCAAATACATTAGAAATTGCCTTAAATTCCACGATTTGATTTTTGTGTTTGGCAGGAATGATGGTGCCAAAGGTAATGCAATCAAATCTACCGGTATTTATTCAGAGCACACAAAAACAGTTTTAAGTCGTTTACCGGCCATTATCAGGTAGTCCAGATAGCGGATTATTTTCATTGGCAAAGAACATCCTTTTTTTAAACGCACTCCTCAAAATAACCCTACAAGACAAGCCTTTAATATTAATCCATCTTAATATATTAACAAAGATGGGATTATTTCGGATCTCTTACTACAAAAACCAGTTAATGTAATTACTGTTGCAGAACTCAGAGCACCGTAACAATGTATACAAAAAAAAAGCAATCATGTTATTTCAGATTGCTAGAGTAATATATTTTGAATGTTTCCCCTCTGACAAAATAACTGCATATACAGGTAGCCCTTGACTTAACAATCATTCATTCAGTGACAAAGTTACAATGCAACTGGAAAAAGTTAGTTATGACCGTTTTTCACATTTATGACCGTTGTAGCAACACCCTTGATCACGTGATCAAAATTCAGACGCATGGCTACGGACTCATATTTATGACGGTTGCAGTGTCCCAGGGTCATGTGATCGGCTTTTGCAAGCAAAGTCAATGGGGAAGCCAGATTCACATTACAACTGTGTTACTAAGTGAACAGCTACAGCGATTCATTTAATAACTGTGGCAAGAGAAAGCCATAAAATGGGGCCAAACTCATTTAACAACTGTCTTGCTAAGCAACATTATCTGCCACAATGTCCTGCCTGTCAATGAATACTTCAGCTTCAACCGCAACAACACACGAGCACACAATAGATTCAAACTCAATGTAAACCGCTCGAAACTCGACTGCAGAAAATACGACTTCAGCAACAGAGTGATCAATGCCTGGAATGAACTACCTGACTCTGTGGTTTCTTCCCCAAACCCCCAAAACTTTAACCTTAGACTGTCTACAGTCGACCTCACTCCATTCCTAAGAGGTCTGTAAGCACACCATTGTGCCTAACATCCCTGTCTTACTGTCCTATTGTCCTCATTTATCTGCACTTACTTTGCTTATGTTTATGTTTATACAAATACCTGCTATCTTGTACATGTTTGACGAACAAATAAAATAAATAAATAATAAATAAATAAATAAATAAATAAAATAAATAAATAAATAAATTTTTGCGCTCAATTGTGGTTGCACATTGAGGACTACCCATATTAAGAAGAAAAGTACATCTCAGATATTTTGTTCATCTACCAGGATGTACCAAAGTCAGGCCCCACATAAGCCATACATGTTTTTTCCCTCGAGAAAATATTACCCTACTTAGGAATGTTGAGACTTGCCTCAAACAAATAAGAAAGTGTGTAGAAGAAAATGGTAACTAATCTGAATATTCAATTTATACAATACAGATTCATTCTCGGATCATTTAATGACCATTCAAAGTTACAGCGGCGCTGAAAAAAGTGACTTACGGCCGTTTTTCATTCTTACGACCATTGCGACATCCCCGTGGTCACCTGATCAAAATTCAGACGCTTGGCCACTTTTGTTTCGTATTTATGACCATGGCTGTATCCCAAGGTGACGTGATCCCCTTTCGTGACGAGCAAAGTCAACGGGGAAGCCAGATTCACTTAACGACCGTGTGACTAACTTAACAGCTGCAGCGATTGGCTTAACAACGGCAGCGAGAAAGGTCGTAAAACGGGGCAAAGTTCACTTCACAAAGTCACACTTAGCAACGGAAATGTGGGGGCTCAATTGTGGTCGTACGTCTCAAGGACTACCTGTAAATGGCCAATGGAGTCTGAGTTTAGATATACCCTGCATATTTAAAAAATAAAAACATTTTTCAGCGGTCAGTGCTACCAGACGCTATCAAAAAGCCAAGTGGATAATTATAATGATAAGTATCTTAAGCCAAGACACTCCCTTGCATTCCATCTTAATGAATTTGTCTTGAAACCTTTCACCTACTTCTAAAATGATAAAAGGTGGTGTCCAGTGAATGTATTCGGCAGACTTTATTTATTTATTTGTTTATTTGTGAGATTTATATACCGCCTCACAGTGCAAGCGCTCTCTAAGCAGTTTACACCAGTAAGCAATGTATATTTATATTAGCACCATTAAGCAATGTGTTAGATAGGAATTTTTCCTACCAGAGGCGATCTTAGGATCTTGCTTCCTCGAAGTCATTTGTACTCAGAAAATAAAACCGAGATTCAAATCTAATTAACAAAATATTTATTTCAGTACAAAAGTAACCAAAACAAACCCTTAATAAGCTACATCTTCTCAGCTAATGGATTCACATCTGCCTTCGGGCGGGCATCGAAGAAGGAGGGGAGTGGGAGTTGACAAAACTCCTGGAATGCACGCATGCGTAGTAAAACATATCACATGTCTGCTTGATTAGAAATACAATAAACCTTAGAAAACAGTAGAGATGCACAACTGGCAATTATTCACATTGTGACACAATGTATATTTATATTGCCCCCAACAATCTGGGTCCTCATTTTACCAACCTCGGAAGGATGGAAGGCTAAGTCAACCTTGAGCCGGTGAGATTTGAACCGCTGACCTGCGGATCACAGTCAGCTAAAGTGGCCTGCAGTACTGCGCTCTAACCGCTGAGCCACCTCGGCACTTCAGAGTTTCCAAAGAAGAAGCCGTTTTGTCTGTCACGGTAAACAACGGTAGAACTTGACAAAACTAGCAAGTCTACTCCTGGTGAAATTGGCCTGCAATTACCATTATTAGACACTTCTTCCCCCAAAGAAAATGTCTATCTTGGAGCAAAGAGGTCTGTAGCGATTCTCGGTTATCCAGGTCATGGTTGTCCCAAAAGTGCTTTTTCCAAGAGGCAACTGGGGCTTCCTGGTTTTTTTCTTTGAAGATGTTTTCCCTTCTCATCCAAGAAGCTTCTTCAGCTCTGACTGGATGGTGGGGAATGGAAGCATTTATCCTCCTTGCAGACAGCGGAATATAAATCCTTCCATTCCCCACTATCCTGTCAGAGTGGAAGGAGATGCCAAACGTGTTCAGAGAAAAACCAAAAACTCCAGTTGTCTCCTGGAAAAAAAAAGCATTTTTGAGACAACCATTTATTATTTTATTTTATTTTATTTTATTTTATTTTATTTTATTTTATTATTTTATTTTATTATTTTATTTTTATTTATTTATTTATTATTTATTATTTATCTATTTATTTGTCAAACATGTATAGAATAGTAGTAGTTTGTATAAACATAAGTAAAAAGTAACGATAAAAGAGGACAATAGGACAGTAGGACAGGGACGGTAGGCACAATGGTGCGCTTATGCACGCCCCTTACAGACCTCTTAGGAATGAGGTGAGATCGACAGTAGACAGTCTAAGGTTACAATTTTGGGGGTTTGGGGAAGAAACCAGAGTCAGGTAGTGCATTCCAGGCACTGATCACTCCGTTGCTGAAGTCGTATTTTCTGCAGTCGAGTTTCGAGCGGTTTACATTGAGTTTGAATCTATTACGTGCTTGTGTATTGTTGCGGTTGAAGCTGAAGTAGTCATTAACAGGAAGGACATTTTGGTATATGATTTTATGAACTACATTTAGATCAGACTTTTAGCTACACAATTTGGGATGAACACCCTTTGAATGGTGTGGGAGAAGGAATGGATTTCCAGAGAAAAAAAACTGCAGACTACAGGAACCAGGAGCACCACTCAGGTGACCCTGAGGACACAGATAAGTGCTTCAACGACCCTCTAAAACGATGCAAATGACCAGCTGTCTGCAAGGAATACAAATCCTTCCACTGCCCACTATTCTGTCAGAGCTGAAGAAGCTTCTTGGATGAGAAGCAAAACGGCTTTAAAAGAAAAAAACAAGAAAGTCCAGTTGCCTCCTGAAAAAGCACCTTTGGGTCAGGGGTGGGTTCTGGTTTTCTTCGCTGCTGGTTCGCTCAGGGACGCGTCGCGGGGGCGGGCGGTGCGTGCATGTGCAGTACTTTAAAAAAAGCTTCTGAGCATAAGCTAAAAACAAGATGGCGGTGCCTACAAGATGGCGGTGCCAAAATAAGATGGCCGTAGGCACTGCCATCTTGTTTTTAGCTTATGCTCAGAAGCTTTTTTTAAAGTACTGCGCATGCACGCTAGCACGCTGCAGGTGCTAGCGACCCAGGCCAAGTTACTACCGGTTCTATAGAACCGGTCCAAACCGGGAGCAACCCACCTCTGCTTTGAGTATCCTAGAACAGTTTTCTTCACCATGGAACCCCCTTTAAATATGTTTTGTGGTCACGGACCCCCAAGACTTGACTCAAGATTTAAAGCATAACATTCCTTCAAGCCTTCGTGAAACCCCTGTGACGACATTACATCTCCCCAGGGGTCTGTGGACCATAGGTTGAGAACCACTGTCCTGGAGGCTGAAGAATTACTGCAACTATGGGGTCCTCCAGAGGTCCTGCCTCCACCTCAGGGGAACGCAACCTAGACAAAGCACTGCAGAGACTCACCAAGCCCCACATGCACACCGCAACCAGAAAGTCTGTTATTTTAATTATTAAGTTGATTATTTTAACAGCCCAGAGTTTCTCTGTGTGGGAGAGACAAGGGTTCTAAACTTAATCAATGACAGAACGTGGAGAGACCTTGAATTAATTTCCTGCGAGATAACCTAATCTTAAGGACACCTCAGAAGCCACAAGCCTTGTGCTCAGCAAAAAGAAATTGCTTGCAGCGGGGGAGAAAATACAATGATGTCATTCCACCTCCCCACCTCCCTCTGCTTCTCACAGCAAGAGTGTTCAATCTTTAATTAATACCACTTTGTAATGCCTTGGGGTAAGACCACGCTTGGAATACTGCATTCAGTTTTGGTCGCCACGATGCAAAAAGGATGTTGAGACTCTAGAAAGAGTGCAGAGAAGAGCAACAAAGATGATTAGGGGACTGAAGGCTAAAACATACGAAGAACGGTTGAAGGAACTGGGTATGTCTAGTTTAATGAAAAAAAGGACTAGGGGTGACATGATAGCAATAGCACTTAGACTTATATACCACTTCATAGTGCTTTACAGCCCTCTCTAAGCGGTTTACAGAGTCAGCATCTTGCCCCCAACAATCTGGGTTCTCATTTTACCCACCTCGGAAGGATGGAAGGCTGAGTCAACCTTGAGCCTGGTGAGATTTGAACAGCTGAACTAGCAGTCAGCTGGAGTAGCCTGCAGTAGCTGCGTTTAACCACTGCGCCACCTCGGCTCCTATGATAGCAGTGTTCCAATATCTCAGGGGTTGCCACAAAGAAGAGGGAGTCAAGCTATTCTCCATAGCATCTGAGGGTAGGACAAGAAGTAATGGGTGGAAACTAAACAAGGAGAGAAGCAACTTAGAACTAAGGAGAAATTTCCTGACAGTGAGAACAATTAATCCGTGGAACAGCTTGCCTCCAGAAGTTGTGAATGCTCCAGCACTGGAAGTTTTTAAGAAGATGTTGGATAACCATTTGTCTGTAGTAGTGTAGGGTTTCCTGCCTAAGCGGGGTGGGGTGGGGGGAGGTGGTGGGGGGAGGGAGCTCAATTGCAGAGCTTTGCTGATGCAATCCCATTTTCCCGCTTTGGCTCCCTGCAGAAAACAGGATGACATCACCCTCTCTTTATCGGTGTCCTTCAGTTGTTATGCAGAAGTCGGCTCCTCTTCCCTTGCACAGAAAGGCAAAAAAAAAAAAAAGCCCAACGTTTGGCTCAAAGATAAACATATTAAAACTGTTGCTAACTGTTCAGGAGAAAACTTCACGTGTGTGTGTGTGTGTGTGTGTGTGTGTGTGTGTGTGTGTGTGTGTGTGTGTGTGTGCGCTTGGGATTGCTTCAAAGTGAATTGTAATTGGCTAAATAAGCCTGCTTTCCTTTTACGAAATGCTGCGTGGGGATTCCACTGGCCAATTCAGCATGCTTGTTGTTGTTAGTTGCGAAGTCGTGCAACGTTCCTCCAGGTCCCAACCTTGGCAGCTTGAAGATGTCTGGACTTCAACTCCCAGAATTTCCCAGCCAGCATTTGCAGCATTTGCTGGCTGGGGAATTCTGGGAGTTGAAGTCCAGACATCTTCAAGTTGCCAAGGTTGGGAAACACTGCTCCAGGCCTTCCTGTCCTCTACCATCGAGGTGGAACTCTTACCTCACAATCAGGAGGTTGTGAGTTCAATCCTAGGTAGAGGCAGATATAAGGTCTCCTGCTTGGGCAGGGGGTTGGACTAGATGACCTGCAATGTCCCTTCCAACTCTGTTCATCTGTTAAATCCCCCGGAGTCCATTTAACTTCATGCCCGACTGCTTCAGTGACTCCATCCAGGTGTCTAGGGATTATAGTTATATTAAGGGTTAATTATAGTTACATTATAATGAATTAAAGGGTCACCATCAGTGAGCTGTTGGATAGTATTACTTGGTCTGTTGTATGGATGTTTGAGTGGTTCAGGGTGGGGAATTTGTGGCGGGTGGAGCGTGTTTTTAGGGATTGCTATGTGTGTTGGGACTGGTCTTGAAGCGTTATGTGAATTTCGTTGTATGGATGTACTGTGTAAATACGTACAATGACTATAAATTATTATTATTAATAGGAGTTGTAACCCCAACACAAGGAGAACACAGCCTTGGGTGGGGTGGGGAGATACCTACTCCAAAACAGGGGAATCTTCTTCAGTTAATGCCAACACAGTTCGGGTATGGTGTGAGACAAGGAGATAAGGATAAGAAAAAGGTCGTTTAATGAAACTGGCAAAAAAAAAATTCAAAATAAATAAAAACACAGAGGACACTTAAGGGGAGCTGTCGACGCGGTCTTTTTCTTTAAATAGTCTAAGAATTCAAACACAGCTGCAGAATAGCAACGCAGGAAAAAACACCACGAACAGGAAAATATTCTTGTCCCGGTGAAAGTGAGAAAACAAACATATCGACATCCCAGTCTTGCTGCGATGCATTTCACAACCCGGGTAAGGTGTGTACATCACACACAGACACACAACAAAAGAGCGACATTAAGGCATTATTAACCCTCTGTCTAACAAATAAAAACAAGCCGAACCGTTTTGAAAAAAGATTGTCCAAGCAAGCAGGAAGCGTTTCATGCCAAACAAGTCAGAAGTAAAAAAACACTGTCCCTTTCTCGATGTTTACTAGAGGATTAGGAAGCTATGCAGAGGATCAGCTCTGCAACAGGGAATCCCCACATTTATACAGGATAGGCTGTTACTTTTTAACTTGGGCTCAAGGAGTGGTCCTGTCATGCAGTGATTATTGCCTGTTATATGTATATGCAGGGAGCTGCATTCCTATTTAATATAATGGTTTATTCCTGATCATGTGATTGATATGTTCCTAGTACGCATGTGTACATTCCATTCTCTACGTCCATTCCTTCTGTTCCTAGCTTCTGTGGAAGCAAGACGTATTTTTATAGCAGAGATGTAATTAATTAGAATTTATTGTTTTTGTACCAAAATAAATATTTCTACTTAGAACTTTAAACTGCGGTTTCATTTCTAATGTCAGAGTTCCAGGAAAAGATCTATTTTCGCCTCTAATGAGAGTTATTCTCATCCTGACATGGTAGCAGAGGATGGTTCTGGATCTTAATTAATCCTGAAAGGTCCAAAGCAGCCTACTTCTCTTGCAATTAAAACAGACTGTTGTATGCCTTTCTGGAAGAATATCTATGGAGATTCTCAGTCATCCGAGATCATGGTTGTCCCAAAAGTGCTTTTTCAAAAGGCAGCTAGATTTTTGTTTTTCCTTGAAGATGTTTCGCTTCTCATCCAAGAAGCTTCTTCAGTTCTCCACCAGTCAGTCAGAACTGAAGAAGCTTCCTGGATGAGGAGCGAAACATCTTCAAGGAAAAACAAAAGTCCAGTTGCCTTTGGGAAAAGCACCTTTGGGACTTTCTGCAACAGCTTTGAACAATTTTGCTCTTTTTTTCTAAGTTGGTCAGACTTAATAAATCAGAATATGTCAAAGGAGAATACAGAGTAGAGTAGAGTAGAGTAGAGTAGAGTAGAGTAGAGTAGAGTAGAGTAGAGTAGAGTAGAGTAGAGTAGAAATAGAATAGAAATAGAAATAGAAATAGAATAGAAGCCTTGGAAGGGACATTGGAGGTCTTCTAGTCCAACCCGCTGCTCAGGCAGGAAACCCCATACCATTTCATGCAAATGGTTATACAGTCTCTTCTTTAAAACTTCCAGTGTTGGAGCATTTACAACTTCTGGAGGCAAGTTGTTCCACTGATTAACTTAGTGATGGCGAACCTTTTTTCCCTCGGGTGCCGAAAGCGCATGTGCGTGCGCTGTCACGCCCGTGTGAGTGCCCATACCCATAATTCAATGCTTGGGGAGGGCGAACACGGCTTCCCTGGAGCCTGGGGAAGGTGAAAACGCCCCCCTAGCCCCCCAGAGGCCCTCCGGAAACCTAAAATGCCCTCCAAGAGCCTCTGCGCGAGCCAAAAATCAGCTGGCCGGTGCACACATGCGCGCTGGAGCTGAGCTAGGGCAACAGCTCGCGTGCCGGCTGATATGGCTCCGCGTGCCACCTATGGCACGCGTGCCATAGGTTCGCCATCACTGGATTAACTAATACCTAGAAGATAAGCAACTTGGAAAGGAAAACCTGTGGAGATGTGGGGCTTTGCTTAGCCCAGAGAAGTGACCAGATGATTTTAGCTGTCTTCAAGTACCGACAGTCCAAAACTTACAACAATTCATTTAGGGACCCTTCGAAGTCACAACAGTACTGAAAAAAGTGTCCTATGACCATTTTTCACACTTACAACCATTGCAGCACCCCCATGGTCACGTGATCAAAATTCAGAGGCTGACTCGTATTTATGACGGTTGCAGGGGTCCAGGGGGTCATGTGATCCTCACTTGTGACCAACCCTCTGACGACAAAGTCAGTGGAGAAGCTAGATTCACTCGACAAACCATGTTTAACAACTTACCCAGTCTGCTTCCCCAATTTCAATGTTGAAATTCAACATTGCTGGTTTCTGCCCATCGCTTCAACTTCTCAAAAACTCTCCTCTATCTTGACCCTATAGTATACCCTCTCAGGCCCTTGCTATATCCCATCTTTGTTTGGTCTGCTTGCTTTCTAACGCCTTATCCAAGTCGTTTACAAATATGCTGAACAATGCATGGTCTGGAACAAAGCTCTATGGCTTGGCAACTTTGAGGTGTGCGGAGTTTAACTCCCAGTACTGGTTGAGTTTACAGGTCTGTGGACTAAATTGGGAAACTGGAAAAAAAACCTTCCTAGAAAGAAAGAGTGAATTACTTATCAGTTGTTTCTGAGAAAACAAAATGGATGTGGTTCTTTAGTCACTAGGAGTCAGGTATAATTGTTCATTGATGAAGTATCTGTAAACTTGTAACTTGCCTGGGTATAATCTTCCCTTATTCCCTTGCTTATCTTGTTCTATTTAGATCTTACATCTTTAGTCACTAGGAGTCAGGTATAATTGTTCATTGATGAAGTATCTGTAAACTTGCAACCTGCCTGTGTATAATCTTCCCTTATTCCCTTGCTTATCTTATTACTATTTAGATCTTACATCTTTAGTCACTAGGAGTCAGGTATAATTGTTCATTGATGAAGTATCTGTAAACTTGTAACTTGCCTGGGTATATTTAGATCTTACATCAGTTAAAACCACCCATGCATCTAATGAAAATAAACCACTGTTCACAAAAGCTTGCACTTTTTAATGAATTGCGTTAATCTGAAAAGGAGATTACCAAACACTTTCTGATTTTAAACCCAAGGGAGACTTTATGTTTGCCAGATAAATGCGGAGGGAAAAAAAGAACGTATTTTCTTACACTCTTTACTGACACCTCCCCTCCCCCCAATCCTAGGTGACTCAGATGATCAAATAAATTAAACCACTAATTATCTAGCAGGGTCATGCCCTAACCATTCCAAGCCCTTCGCTGTTGTGCATGTGATGGAATCATAGCTGCTCCCTGGGGAGCACCTGATTGTGTAAAACAAGGACTACGTCAAATCACCCGCTGCTCTACCTTGTTAATTTTTAACAGAAAGTTTGGCTGCAGAAATCCAAGGCTGGCTCCTTTAATTCCATCCCCTTAAAAGGAATCAATCAGCAAGCATTTAGAGTGCCTTGGGCCATTCAAATTTGAACCTGGTAGGAGTCTTTATTTATTTATTTTATTTGGAAATTCTTCTATGCCGCCCTACTTCCTAAGGACTCAGGGTGGCGCGTACAGCATTTTAAAGAACACCAAACAATAAAATCATTTAAAAACAATTTTTAAAAAGTTTTTAAAAAAGACATACAACACCATGCATACATGGGGGAGACCACAGATGTAAAATTGTCTCAGAACCATGCCTGCAGGAAGAGCCATGTCTTAATGGCTTTTCGGAAGGCCAGCAAGGTGGGGATGATTCGGATCTCTGGGGGAGTCTTGGCTATTACTTTGAGCCAGCACAATAATGAAATAAATTGCTACTAGCACAGTTGCATCTACTTCCTTCCTTCCTTCCCCAATTGTATTATAGATAAAACCAACAGACACAATTGTCTATTATTTCATTTGTATGTTACCAAAAGGTAGCGCGGTTCAGTATCCCAAGTCACAAACTACCTACGACCTCCTTAACAAGTATGAGTATGTCCAAATTCACACAGCACACAGAATTTAAACTAAACAAACTGTATTTGAGTCTAGGAATGCTTTGTGAATCTAGGGGTGTGATCAGAATTTAACTTAGAATAGAATAACAGAGTTGGAACGGACCTTGGAGGTCTTCTAGCTAGTCCAACCCCTTGCTCAGGCAGGAAACCCTATACCATTTCAGACAAGTGGTTGTCCAATCTCTTCTTAAAAACTTCCAGTGTTGGAGAATTCACAACTTGTTCCACTGGTTAATTGTTCTAACAATTTCTAAGGAAATTTCTTGAGTGAACACAGAGACACCATCCATAAATACTGCATGTCAGTTAAAGCCAAGCAGCTTCACCAACATATTCAATTCTAGATAACTGGGTTAATTCTACAGGTGAGTCACCCACACACCATGTCAGGAAAACAAGAGTTCAGTATATATTTCTACTTTTCCTGGGAATTCAGTTATTTCATGAAACCAGGATTTATTTAATTGTGCCTTGTTGCATGAACCTCAAAACCAAATAAAGGATAAAATCCAAGTTCTAAATTATCCAGAAATTACTCCTCCAAAAAGCTGACATAAAATTAATGATCTGCAATTCCACTCCCAATAATTTGATTCGGCACCAATCTAATCACTGCTTAGCTTACTGAACGCATTGCTTTTTGGATTCAAAATATTTTATTAGTTTATCAAAATATAAACTAATAGAAGTACAAAGAAAAATGAAAATAAGGGGAAAATAAAAAGGGAAGAGAAAAAATGTAAGATAAGGGAGAAAAGGAAAAAAAAACCCACTGACTTCCAACTTGTTTTGATTCAGCAGATTAAGGTAAAACTTCAACTTTTATACTTTTATATAATATATATTAGCTATTTCTATAACAAACCTGTGTAATCAGCAAAACGCAACTGAATGCATTGCTGGGTGATTGAAGCAAAGCAATTCTAAGATTTCCATCTGCTGTCAACCAGAAAGACATTTATTAAATCTGTTTGCCTCCCATCTCGTCACGGGGACAAGCCTTAATGTTAAGCAGATCCACATTTCTTTTCACTGACGTTTCAATGTAAAAGTGATCCAGTGATTTTGTCCCTAAAAATTATCAGTTTATAAGTTATTGGACAGCTAATGATCGATACTGAAATTTTTCCTAGCAACCCAGATTACCAGAAATAATTGATAAACATTGTAGCCATCTGCAAAGCAACATATCCAAGAAGTGCAAATGGAAGGCAATCCAAAATTTAAAAAGTCTGACTTCAGTAGCATCTTTTTAAGATTAACACACGTTAATATAAGGCACCAAACTTTCCTAAGCTGCCACTCACTGCATCAGACACGTGGAAGGGGCCTTAATTGATTTAGGACAGTGATGGCGAACCTTTTTTTCCTTGGGTGCCGAAAACGCACATGTGCGCGCTATCGAGCACACATGCGTGCCCACACTCATAATTCAATGCCCTCCAAGCACCCCACCCCCACACTGCCCCCCCCCACACACATGCGTGCACGACTCCCCGACTTCTGGTGGGCCTGGTAGGCCCATTTGTTGCCCTCCCCAGGCTCCAAAGGCTTCCCTGGAGCCTGGGGAGGGTGAAAATGCCTTCCCCCGCCGAAAACGCCCTCCCAGAGCCTCTGCGTGAGCCAAAAACCAGCTGGTTGGCACGCACATGCGCGTTGCAGCTAAGCTAGGGCAATGGCTCGCGTGCCGGCATATATGGCTCCGCGTGCCATCTGTGGCATGCGTGCCATAGGTTCATCATCACGGATTTAGGATTTAAATACACAAGGATGAGGCAAGGAAAAAGAAAATGCAGGTGAAAGTTCCATGGAGAAAATTATTAAGTAGCGGTTTACAATTTTATACCAATGCACTCCAAAGCACCAATTCTAATGGGACTTCATTGCAAACACGACTGAACTGTAATTATTGTTGGTGCAGTTCAGAGGTGGAGGCCTATTCACTGGGTAAGTGTATGCAAGATTGCAGCTTTAAGTTAAAACCTGGCAAGCAAGCAAAGGAGAAAATCTTGCACCATTCATGTCAGCAGATATTGGTCCTGTGCTCAGGCAGTGCAGAATTGCTAGCCATTGCATCATAAAGGAAAGGAAATGGGAGGTCCCAGCAGCCAGGTCTAGGATGGAGAGAGGCTTCAAGGGAGGATCCAGAATCAGGGGCTTTCCATCTTGGACTTTCCAAAATCCCAGGTAGCAAAATCTGATGTCCCCTCCCCCCCAGTTTGTATTGTTTGCCACTAGGGTCGTTCACATGGCCTCTAACTTAGCTCAGCACCTCAAATCAGTTGGGGGGGGGGTGTCTCTCCAGACAGAAGGGGGAGGGGGGAAAGGGGGAGGTGAGCAAATTTTCTTCTGGATTTGGGTATCCAGGAAAAAAAAAAAGCCAGTCCCGTGGGCGTTTCTCCTTTGACTTGGTGGATGTTTGCAAACAATAAAAAGTGCCAGCCAGGGATTTCTATGCAGGATTGAATTGCACTCTTGAGGCTCGCTTGAGTTAAACTTAAAACAATAGTTAACAGTATCAGACCAACAGATTCCTGCCAAGAGATTCTTGCAGTGGCTGGATACATCCCCTTTTTCTCCGCCTCTTCGAGCACCTTCGATTAGGCCTCAGTTGGCTGGATCTTATCAACCCAGACTTCTTTCCCCAAAAACATCCTAGGAGTAGGTCTCTGGAGATCCTCAATTATCCAGGTCATGGTTGTCCCAAAAGTTCTTTCTTTCTTTCTTTCTTTCTTTCTTTCTTTCTTTCTTTCTTTCTTTCTTTCTTTTTCTTTCTTTCTTTCTCTCTCTCTTTCTTTCTTTCTTTCCTTCCTTCCTTCTCTCTTTCCTTCCTTCCTTCCTTCTCTCTTTCCTTCCTTCCTTCCTTCCTTCTCTCTCTCTCTCTCTCTCTTTCTTTCAAAAGGCAACTGGATTTTCTTGGTGGGATTTTTTAAAAAAACTTTTCACTTCTGGTTCAAGAAGCTTCTTCAGATCTGAAAGTCTTTTCAAATAATAATAAAAAAACAACAACAACACCCAAGTCCAGTTGCCTTTTTAGAAAAGCCCCTTTGGGACATCCCAGGGGTAGGAAAAGCTCAGGAATGTCGCTCCTGCCTTAGATTGAGTCACCTGAGAATACCGTTCACTAAGGCAGGGGTCTCCAACCTTGGCAACTTTAAGCCTTGGAGGACTTCAACTCCCAGAATTAACAACTTAATTAACAATCCCAGAACTTCAACTCCCAGAATTAACAGAATTAACAATCCCAGAACTTCAACTTCAATTCCCAGCATGTCTTACTGTCCTATTGTCCTCATTTATCTGTACTTCTTTGCTTTATGTTATGTTTATACAAACACCTACTATCTTGTACATGTTTGACAAACAAATAAAAATCAATCAATCAATAAAAATAAAAAAATAAAGAATTCCCCAGCCAGGATTTCTGGGATTTGAAGACCTCCAGGCTTAAAGTTGCCAAGGTTGGAGACCCCCCCTGCACTAAGGACAGGTTGGGAAAAAATTCCGGAACGATCGGTTCCTTTGCTTTATAGTCCAGCCGAGGTTTTAACCTCGCCTTGGACGATTTCAAAGCCACGTGTGAACACACCCGGGGTTTGCTTCACAAGCCTCCCTCCCACCCAAACTTTCCCACCTTGCGGGTCAGCCCGTTAACTCGTTACTGTACACTACACAACAATACACGGAAGCTTCAATCGCGCCCGGTGTGCACCAGCAAAGCTGCCGCGCTTATGGAAGGAGATACTTGCCCGGGCTTGTTCGGAGGCGAAGCGAGGGTCTTTTCCCTGCAGGGCGATCGACCCCACCACCATCTCTCTCTCTCTCTCTCTCTCTCTCTCTCCACCTCCACCTCTCTCTCTCTCTCTCCACCTCTCTCTCTCTCTCTCTCTCTCTCCACCTCCACCTCTCTCTCTCTCTCTCTCTCCACCTCTCTCTCTCTCCCCCCATCTCCATCTCCACCTCCACCTCTCTCTCTCTCTCTCTCTCCCCACCTCCATATCTCTCTCTCTCTCTCTCTCTCTCTCTCACACACACACACACACACGTACGTCAAGGCCGGAGACATTCCCGTGCAAGTTTTAGGAGCGCCCCTCCCTCAACCCACCCACCCCCCAACCCCCGTTTTCCTAAGAAAAGAAGGCCACCAGGTCGCCTCCTTCTCCTGGCATCGCCAAACTTCGCTTGGCGGGACGAGGGGGCTCGTCCCGGGAAGGGGAAGGGACACGCGCGTGGAAGTGGACGGGCGCTTCCACTCTCGCCGTCGCCCGGGAGATCCGCGGAGTCCAGGAAAGAAAGGTAACAAACTTTTTCGCGAGTGGGCAGGTGGGGAAATAACCACAGGTAGGCAAAGCCCGATGGCCCGGAGGAAAGCTGGCAACTCACCCGCAGGTAAGCGACGGTGCAAAGCGTCAGAAGAAAGGTGGCTCGCATGGCGAGGCGGGTGGCGGCGGCGGTGGCCGGCCGGAGCTCGGTGTCTGTTGCTCCCGGGTGGAGAAATGCGTCTCGGAAAGCGAGAAAGGGCCGCTGAGCACCGTAAAGTAAAGCGCCGTGGGGGCTCCCGGTCCTCTCAATGCGGTTGAAAGTGAGAGCGGAGAAAGTGCGCTTGGGCGAAAGTAGAGCGCGAGGCGGCTGAATCTGGCGCAGCTGCGGTGGAAGGAGCGAAGACTAAGTTTTTCAAAGTCGCCCGGGAGCTTTTAAACCGGCGGCTTGCGAGGAAGTGCAAAGGAGGAGTTGTTTACGCAGGTCCCGTCCCTCCCCCGGGCGTGTTTGGTCGAATAGCCCAGGTTCCACCCTCCCCGCCCTTAATACCTCCTCTTTGTAATCTTCGGGCAGGAATTATTATTATTTTTTTCTCCCCTTCCAACTTCCATCTGGGGCTTTCCTGCAGTTGAAGTCTCGCCAACTTTTCCTGCCTCTTGGAAGGATAATAATGCACGTTTGCTCCAGGCCGTCGCTTCTTTAAACACGGAATCGGTGGCGACAAACCAGGTTAACGCGTGGCCGTTTGGTTCTGTGCTTCTTCAAGCTGGGGAGGGCTTGGAAGTCCGTCTCTAACCCCCCCCCCCCAGCCTCGCTGCAAGCTATCCTTTGAATGTCTATGGAGATTCTCCCGTCATCCAGTGGTCCTGTCATTACAATGGGAACATTGTACTCTTAACCAGAGCATACAAAACAATTGCTAGACCGATTCTTGAATACAGCTCATCAGTCTGGAACCCATACTACATATCAGACATCAACACAATTGAGAATGTCCAGGAGATACTTCGCAAGAAGAGTATTACATTCCTCTGTTCACAACAGAATTCCTTATGAAACCAGACTTGAAATTTTGGGACTTCAAAATTTAGAACTCCGCCGCCTTCGATCTGACCTAAGTGTAGCTCACAAAATTATCTGCCTCAATGTCCTACCTGTTAACGACTACTTCGGCTTCAACTGCAATAATACAAGAGCTCACAATAGATACAAACTCAATGTAAACCGCTCCAGACTTGATTGCAAAAAATTCGACTTCAACAACAGAGTGGTCAACGCCTGGAACACTTTACCTGACTCAGTAGTTTCTTCCCCAAACCCCCAAAACTTCAACCTCAGATTATCTACCATCAACCTCACCCCATTCCTAAGAGGTCGGTAAGGGGCGTGCATAAGCGCACAATCGTGCCTACCGTTCCTGTCCTAATGTTCACATATATTCTTACCTCTTTTACTCTTATTCATGCTTGTACTGTTACATATATATTCAATCATGTTTACTGTTTATACTTTGTTTATAATCATACATGCTTGACAAATAAACAAATACAAATACAAATCCAGGTCATGGTTGTCGCCAAAGGTGCTTTTTCAAGGGGCAACTGGACTTTTCTGGGGTTTTCTTGGAAGACGTTTCCACTTCTCAGCCAAGTCAGAGCTGAAGAAGCTTCTTGGATGAGAAGCGAAATGTCTTCAAAGAGAAACCAGAAAGTCCAGTTTCAACTCCTACCCTCAAAACGACGCTATAGAGCACTGCACACCAAGACAACTAGACACAAGAACAGTTTTTCCCCAAACGCCATCACTCTGCTAAACAAATAATTCCCTCACCACTGTCAAACTATTCACTAAGGCTGCATTACTATTACTATTAGTCTTCTCATCGTTCCTATCACCCATCTCCTCCCACTTATGACTGCATGACTGCAACTTGTTGCTTGTATCCTTACGATTTATATTCATATTGATTGTTTCCTGATTGCTTATTTGTACCCTATGACAATAATTAAGTGTTGTACCTCATGATTCTTGACGAACGTATCTTTTCTTTTATGTACACTGAGAGCATATGCACCAAAGACAAATTCCTTGTGTGTCCAATCACACTTGGCCAATAAAGAATTCTATTCTATTCTATTCTATTCTATTCTATTCTATTCTATTCTATTCTATTCTATTCCATTCCATTCCATTCCATTCCATTCCATTCCATTCCATTCCATTCCATCCTCAATCCTCCCTCTTTCTATTCTATTCTATTCTATTCTATTCTATTCTATTCTATTCTATTCTATTCTATTCTATTCTATTCTATTCTATTCTATTCTATTCTTCTATTGAAAATGAATATTTGGGAAGCTATCCTTTGGTTGGACTGAGTCATTGTTTATTTGGATAAACCCGTTTTGTAAAATATTGGGTCCTAAACATTAAGGGTGCTGAGCGAACCAAGTTTTCTAGTCTTTTCTCTAATGGACATTCGGTCAATCCAAGTTAGCAAAATAAGTTTGGGGGAAGGGAGAGAGCAACGTTCTGGGTAGGATAGGAAAACCTGTTGGCTTCAATGTAAAGGAGGGAATTTAGAGGCCATTAAGGGCCCTTGGGACTCTCTGAGCTTGCTTGTTTTCTTGCAGACGTTTCATTACCCAAACTAGGTAACATCATCAGTGCTAATAAGGAGTGGGATTTGCTGTAGCACTTATAATGTTACCTAGTTTGGGTAAGGAAACACCTGCAAGAACACAAGGAAGTTCAGGAAGTCCCAAGGACCCCCTCATGTCAACCCTGAGCTACAAATATTCTCCTTTATTAGAGCATATTGACCAGGGGTGAAATTCAGCAGGTTCTGGCAAACCGATAGCAGAAATTTTGAGTAGTTCGGAGAACCGGCAAATACCACCTCTGGCTGGCCCCAGAGTGGGGAGGGAATGGGGATTTTGCAGTATCCTTCCCCCTGCCACACCCATCAAGCCACGCCCACAGAACCAGTAGGGAAAAAAATTTAAATTTCACCCCTGACATTGACTGTATGTACAGGCATAACTTTGATTATATGGAGACTTTTTAAATTCGTCCAAGACTTTCTAGAACAGCGGTTCCCAACTTTCCTAATGCCGCGACCCGCAACCCGGGACAGGCAGCTGTCCGCAGAGAGCCATCCCCTTCGCAGAGTCTCTCCCGTCTACCTGTAGCATTTGGGGCAAAGGGGGTGGCTCTCTCCGGCTAGCCGCCTGTTCCAGCCCCACCAAAGTCACGCACGCCTTTCGCGACGGGGCTCGAAAAACTCCCAGAGGCAACAAGCAAAGTGAGTGGAGACCTCGCCTGGATCTGGAGACTTCTCCCGGACGCCGCCATTTGGGTTCTTTTACCCTCTGAGCATGCGCAGAATGCTTTGCGCATGTGCAGAGGGTAAAAGAACCCAAATGGCAGCGGCGGGGTGGGTCTCGGGGCATGGGTTGTGGGGCGCGATATGGCCAGGCTTGTAGCAGTGGGGGGGAGCTGAGGATGCCAGGGCGACCCCTGGGAAATGGTCGTTCGACCCCCAAAGGGGTCGCGACCCCCAGGTTGGGAACCGCTGTTCTAGAACAAGAAGAAAAATTGGCTTCTTCCCAGAAACGTGAAAATACAAGTGTTAGAAGCAACAATTTGTTACTGTGATGTAATCCCCCCCCCTTTTTTTTGCTCGCCTGGCATAAAAAGGTCTGAGATATATTGAATACTGATTTCAGTAATTACTGGGTTTTGCATTCTCAGAGGGATTTGACCATTAGTTGTCCCTTTGTTTCACCAACCCAGGATTTGCATTTTATCCATTAGAGCTTAATCCGATTAAATCCAGATCTGCATTCTATGGAGGCAAAGTTTGCATCTTCAATGAATCTTCAGTTTGAAACATATTGCCAATTTTTTCTTTCTCACTGAATTTTTAAATGAAATCAATCAAACCTGATCGAGTTCTGTAATATTTTTTTTAATCACAAATTTGTAATATTTGGGTTACTGTTCATATCACAGTATTTTGAATGACACACGTACAAAGGGGAAAATGTTTAGCGGTTACTGCAATATGTCAATAAAGCAATTGATTTTTATTCGGCCGCAGATCATCAAACCAAACAAAAGTCACAAGTTAAAATAGAGAAGTGCATTACAATTCTACAATATTTTAAATTGGAGTAGATACCGTATTTTTCGGAGTATAAGACGCACCGGAGTATAAGACGCACCTTAGTTTTTGGGGAGGAAAATAGGGGGGGAAATCTGCCTACCAGGTATTCATCTGGCTAGCGTCCTTAGTCTGGGCAGCTTCAGCACATTATTTTATCCCCTGGTTAAGACTTAAAAAAACCTTCTTCTGAGAGAATAACAATGAAAGAGCCTGCAAGCCAGTAAGAGCTGGGAAGATAGATAGCACCTGGTTAGGGCTAGAAAAAAACTTATTCGGAGCAAGTAGAGCAATAAAAAAAATTCTGCAAAGACTTAGGGCTGGAAAAACATTCTTTGGAGAGAGTAACAATGAAAAAGCCTGCAAGGTAAGAGCTGGGAAGATCTGTTAGCACCTAGTTAGGGCTGGAAAAAAAAAGCTACATTCGAAGTATAAGACGCACCCAAATTTTCAGCCACTTTTAGGGAGGAAAAAGGTGCGTCTTATACTCCAGAAAATACGGTAATCTGATGTACTCTAACAAGCTATAGGCAGTACTTGACTGTGGTCAGAAATAAAGTGATTTTATTTTGTTGATCACAGAGAAGTACTGTAATTAGTAACAATTTAGGAGACAAAGAGTCAAGCTGACCCATGATTTACATAACCATTGTTTACTGATTTAACTCTATTGATTGGGTTCATATAATACCAATCTGTGAAACAATTAACCGCTTGGGTTTGTCCAACAATCTAGGCATATTTCAGTTTCACATATTACATGAACCCGGCCTGTGGTTCATGCCCATTAACTTAATGCAACCCAGTTTCCCAGAGTGCCAAGAACCACACAGGCTGACTTCATGTCAGCATTTTAATGTGCAATGGGGAAGTTTGTGGTTGCCCGTGTTGTGCAAATGCAGTAAATACGATCATACAAAGCTTTATCCACATCCTCTTCAATACTAGCATCGCCTCTGAAATTTTTTAAAAAGGTGCTAACTCTATCGCCCATAAGCAGTGGTTTTGACATACAACATAGCAATAGCAATAGCATCTAGACTTATAAACTGCTTCCTAGTGCTTTAGACCACTTTCTAAGTCAGGGGTTCCCAACCAGGGGTGCGAGATGATATTCCAGGGGGCGCGAAAACATGAGTTTAGAAGTTTCAAAATTATAGTGTATATGCATAATTATAGGCATATAATTATTTATTTTTGTAAGGGGTGCGAGAATATATCAGAAGGGGTGCAGGGTATAGAAAAGGTTGGGACCCTCTGTTCTAAGTGTTTTACCAAGTCAGCATATTGTCTCCAACAATTTGGGTCCTCATTTTACTGACCTCGGAAGGATGGAAGGCTGAGTCATGGGTTGAGTGCCCATGTCCATATAACTCACTGCATCTAACAGGCCATGTTCTTTGTTGTTGTCTGACTTTTTGTGACCCCCATGGACCGCAGCACGCCAACCCCACGCTGTCCTCCACTGTCTTCCTGACTTTTCCCAAACTCTTGTCTTTTGCGTCAATCACACTATCTAACCATCATCGACCTTCGGTGAGATAGGGACTTGTCTATCCTGAGCATGTGAAGACAGATTCCGGTGGACTGAGCAGATGAAACCTACTAGAATAGGACAACGGTCATGAAGGCAGTCTCTGCAAGCGATGTGGTACGCTAAGAGCACGGCAAGACACGAAAGACGCCCTGGTCAACCACTACGCCCAGCCCATCTCCAACTGTCTCGACTCTTGTCCTGTTATTTGGAGCAAGATGGAATCTGGGAAGAGAGAGAGTGAGGCTGACTATGCGCATCAAGGAGATTCAACCTGGAAGTGAGGAGAAACTTTCTGACGGTGAGAGCGATCAACCAGTGGAACAGCTTGCCAGCAGAGGTTGTGAGAGCCCCAACACTTGCGACCTTCAAGGGGAGACTGGACTGCCATCTGTCTCAAATGATGTAGGAACTCCTGCTTGAGCAGGGGGTTGGACTAGATGACCTACAAGGTCCCTTCCAACTCTAATAATAAATCTAATAAATCTAAACAGGCCAATCACCAAAAGTCTTGCCTTAGACATGAAAGCTAACTGCATGACTTTGAGCCAATCAACAGGAGACTATAACTTTTAGTTCCCACCTTAAGCATGAAAGCCGGCTGGGTGACTTTGGGCCAATCACCAGGTGACTGTGAGTTCTAGTCCCGCCTTAGGAATGAAAGCCAACTGGGTGACTTTGTGCCAATCATCAGGAGACTATAAATTCTAGTCCCTCCTTAGCAGGAGTGGTTCCAACTTACCTCACTGCCGGTTCGCTTCCTCCCATGCCGTGTGGCTGTGCCACGTGGACAAGTGTGCACTGCGTGCGCATGCGCAGTACAAAAAAACTCTCCAAAAAATAAATAAATTTTAAAAACGCCAAAAACAAAATGGCAACCACATGCACAGTGCTGGAAACTTGGCTTCTGCGCATGTGCAGAAGGAAAAGAAAAAAGAAAAAAATTCATTCATGGCATTTGTCATGATAACATTTTTAAAACATGTTTAAACAGTCTGAGGAAGAGGAAGCTAAAATGCTGCATAAGCAAGGTAAACTCTTGGGTGGGTTAGGATTATTATGTTTCTATAAACTCAAAATGAAAGCACGGTCTACTTGAACTCAACCGATTGCAGGAGAACCTCTACTACAGAGATCTTCAAACTTGGCAACTTTAAAACTTGTGGACTTCAAATTCCAGAATTCTCCAGCCAGCATAGCTGGCTGGAGAATTCTGGAAGTTGAAGTCCACAAGTCTTAAAGTTGCCAAGTTTGGGGACCCCTGCTCTACTAGATCTGCCCACCTTGTTCTGGGCACTGTGAGTTTAATTAAGTCTGTATGTTGTTGTAATAAACTTTTTAATTCAACCTTTTTATGAGTGATGGCTCCATACATGTTGTGGTTGAGTGAGCCATTCTTTAATCTGGGACTTTCCAAACAGGTGCATAATCTTGAGAACATCAGTGAAAATATGCCATTTTCCGTCTTAAAGTTTATCACTCAAAAACAGGCTCACTCATTTCTCTTTCTAATGCTATTTAAAGCTTGGGAATTGCAGAGAAGAGCAACAAAGATGGTTATTATTTATTTATTTATTTATTTATTTTGTGAGATTTATATACCGCCTCACAGTGCAAGCACTCTCTAAGCGGTTTACACCAGTAAGCAATGTATTTTTATATTGCCCCCAACAATCTGGGTCCTCATTTTACCCACCTCGGAAGGATGGAAGGCTGAGTCAACTTTGAGCCTAGTGAGATTTGAACCGCTGACCTATGGATCACAGTCAGCTAAAGTGGCCTGCAGTACTGCCTCTAACCGCTGCGCCACCTCGGTTAGGAGTCTAGAGACTAAACCATATGATGAATGGTTGCGGGAGCTGGGAATGTCTAGTCCAGTGGTTCCCAACCTTTCTAATGCCGCGACCCCTTAATATAGTTCCTCATGTTGTGGTGACCCCCAACCATAAAATTATTTTGGAGACCCAGCGAACAAAGAGGCAAACGGAGGGAGGGAAGAGAGAGACTGAGAGATATTAGCACACGGCTAGCCTGATCATATGGAGCAGGGCGGCGGCAATGGACCATGCTCCGGCACCACCTCCTTCTCCAGTTCCTTCCGGCTTAACTCCTCAGCACCAAGGATGTATTGATCAATACAGCCTGCGCTAATATCTCTCAGTCTCTCTCTTCCCTCCCTCCCTGTTTGCCTCTTTGTTCACTGGGTCTCCGCGCCAGCCGAGGGCGAGAGGGCAGACAGACGATTCCGACCCAGCTGTCCTCCTTCCCACCATCATGCACTGTGAAACTTCAGTGGTCGTTGGCTGGCCGTTGCCTCCCGTGACTCCCTTTCCCTTCAACACCAGCGGGAAGAAATTGCCGCTGTGAGCAGGGGGCAGCCACAGATGTCTTAAGCACCGCCTTGTACTCTCCAGCGCGCAATCTTGCAACGCCCCGCCCATTAGCTGATGCCGTTAAAGCTCGGCCGCCAGGCATCACAAACGCCTCTCACCGAATGGCACCTGTCCCGACCAATCGGAGGGCTCGGGCAAGTTGAGCCGATATGGCCAGGCTTGTGGCAGTGGGGGGGGGGAGCTGAGGATGCTGGGGCGACCCCTGGGAAATGGTCATTCGACCCCCAAAGGGGTCCCGACCCCCAGGTTGGGAACCACTGGTCTAGTCTAACGGAAGAGAAGGACTAGGGGTGACATGATAGCAATCTTCCAATATTTGAGAGGCTGTCACAGAGAGGAGGGGGTCAACCCATTCTCCAAAGCACCTGACAGCAGGACAAGAAGCAATGGATGGAAACTAATGAAGGAGAGAAGCAACCAAGAACTAATGAGAAATTTTCTGACGGAGCAGTTAATCAGTGAAGAGGCTCGCCTCCAGAAGTTGTGGGTGCTCCATGAATGGAGGTTTTTAAGAAGAGTCTGGACAACCATTTAGTCTGGAATTATTTAGAGTCTCCTGCTTAAGCAAGGGGTTGGATTAGAAGGCCTCCAAAATCCCTTTCACACCTGTTATTCTGTAATTCTGCAACTGGCTTTCCACAGCTAAGAAGATGATCGAATAAAGGTCAAGCAAGGCCTTTATGAGGAAGTCAGGCAGTGGTCCTACTAACTCCCCACCCCCGCTTTGTGGAGGGATGGAAAATATGAATCACTATTAGAAACAATCAGATTGGCCTTTGCTCTCTTTCTAAAGCAGTGAAACTAATCATCAGAGTAAACCTCCTAGTCCAGTGATGGCGAACCTTTTTTTCCTCGGGTGCCGAAAGAGCATGCTCGCGCGCTATCGCGCATGCGCGAGTGCCCACACCCATAATTCAATCCCTGGGGAGGGCGAAAATGGCCTCCCCCACCGCCCTGGAGGCCCTCTGGAGGCCAGAAACGGCCAGTTTCCCAACTTCTGGTGGGCCCAGTAGGCCCGTTTTTCATCCTACCCAGGCTCGAGAGGCTTCCCTGGAGCTTGGGGAGGGTGAAAACGCCCTCCCCCGCCCGCCGGAAGCCGAAAACACCCTCCCAGAGTCTCTGTGCGAGCCGAAAATTAGATGGCCGGAGTGCACATGCACGCTGTAGCTGAGCTAGGGCAATGGCTCGCGTGCCGGCAGATATGGCTCCGCGTGCCACCTGTGGCACGCGTGCCATGGGTTCGCCATCACTGTCCTAGTCCATCATTCTAGGATTTTATTTTATTTATTATTTATTTATTTGGTCGTTTTTATATGCTGCCCAACTCCCGTAGGACTCAGGGCGGCGTACAACATAATACAACAACAATTTATAAAAACGATACCAATAATTAAAAAATACAAAAATTTAAAATTTAAAAAAACAAACCATCATTCAAATATGGGGGATTGATCTTAATTTCCCCCCACCTGCAGGAAGAGCCATGTTTTCACGGCTTTACGGAAGGCCAGTAGGGTGGGGGTAATCCGTATCTCTGGAGGAAGCTGGTTCCAGAGAGACGGAGCTCCCACAGAGAAGGCTCTTCCCCGCGGTCCCACCAACCTGCATTGCTTGGTTGATGGGACCTGGAGGAGACCAACTCTGTGGGACCTAACCGGTCGTAGGGAGGTATGCGGTAGGATGCGGTCCCGAAGGTATTATATTATTATATTTTCTCATCTTGCTCCAGATTAATGGATTCAAAGAGCAAAAAGAAAGAAAAACCAGGAAAAAATATTTTGATCTAGGAGGCAGTAAGAAATTGGAGGGAGGAGGAAAGAGTCTGAAATTAACGTTTCTGCTGCTAATTCTCTCCAGTTTATGCATGGCCCTGTTTCAAACATGACCCCCTCCCAGCCTCCCATGAGCTAGCATGCCTGCACTAGCAGAGAAATCAAGATTTCTCTATCTATTGATTACAACTGGCTGGCTCATTCAGAAAAAATGAGAGAAAGCAGCAAATACCATGTTATGATTAAATAGCATATAATATGACTCATCCGTATCCTCCATTCTAAACATAAACACGTAACATCAGAAGATCTTTCAAAACACTAGATAGCATTGCAGACAAGGAAATAATGAAATCACTAAAGCCGTATATCAATTAAGCTGCCTTTGTAGCACTAGTTTTAAAGCAAGAGACCACTTTCCCCTTTTTAGCTGCTCTACAGAAGCTCCATCAATTAACCTTTGGATATAATGTAATCAGTGGTGGGTTCCTATCAGTGCGGTCCACTCTATAGCACCAGTAGTGGCCCGCTGGTGACGTCACAGTACTGGTGCGGTCGGTTGCCAGTGCCTGGGCGCCGCCATTTTTTTGAAAAAAAAAATTAATTTTTTTTAAAATTTTCTTTTACGCATGCCCAGAAGCCGAGGTGTTTTTGCCTTCTAATTACCCCATCTAGCATGACTAGAGGAGGAATTCTGGGAGTTGAAGTCCACTAGTCTTAAAGCTGTCAAGTTTGAAGACCCCTGGGTTAGGGGTTAGGGGTGCAAGAGTCTTCAAACTTGGCAAGTTTAAGACTTGTGGACTTCAACTCCCATTCCTGAGCTAGCATGACTGGAGGAGGAATTCTGGGAGTTGAAGTCCACTAGTCTTAAAGCTGTCAGGTTTGAAGTTTGTAAAAAGTGTACATGGTTGTAAAAAGTATACATGGTTGTAAAAAGTATACATGGTTGTAAAAATACATGCTACACTGGTATTTTATTAAATAATATACTACTACACCATTTGGTTCAGATTACTTTTTTCCTTCTTTTCCTCCTCTAAAATCTAGGTGCGTCTTATACTCCGGTACGTCTTATACTCCGAAAAATATGGTAAGTGGACGACGAGTACCCTACACGAGAAGGGTAATCTGGAGAGAAATTTCCTATACAACGTAGAAAAACCTTGGCCTTGGGAAACGAACCATATAAACTTGGCGGAGAAGAGGTAAAGATATGAGGAACCACACCTAAAATCAGCTGCTCAGCTTCAGAGGCTACACAAATAGAAGTTCCTAATGAATGTGGAATCCCCGGAAATGACCAAATATGGAAAAATTTAGCATTAGCCATCATGGAGGAATGGTTGGGGAAGTTGACGAAATTTGCTGAGATGGCCAAAGTGACTTAATTAGAGAAAGGTTGTTATTGACATGTTACTGACATGTGACTTTTTGGGTGAAAAAGTAAAATGATTTTGTGACTTACGGTCTTGAGGGTTAGAAAGAATAATTTTATAGAAATTTCTTTATAAAAGACAGGAAGAGAGAAAGGGGAAAAAAGAGAAAAGAAAATATGAAGATTATGGACCTGAAAAAAGATTACCCACATATATTTTTTCCAAAAAAAAAAAGAATATACAGGATAAAGAAAAAACAAGCGATAAAGAAAAAAGGACATCATACAACAGAAGAGAACAGTGTGTGAATGTGCAAAACAAGAATGGAAAATGTATACACACACACACACACATTTTGTGGGTTATTTAAAATCTCTTTTGGGTTGTTTTGTGTGCTTATAGGTTAAGGTGACCAGATGTCCCACTTTTGGCAGGACAGTCCCGCTTTTTAATAATTTGTCCCGCGTCCCGTGCCGTTTCAAAAAAGTCCCGCTTTTTAAATTTGAATTTGCCCTGCATACCCCTCTGCCTCCTGCCTCACCTGCCTCCTCCTGCCAGGCGGGGAGGGAGGGCAGTGAGAGGGGCAGCGGCGGTCTTGCCTGTTCGCCGCCACAGAGCCGAAGAAGCTGGTGGCGTTCGCGGCGCGGGACTTCCCCCGCCCGCTTTCCCCGGCCGCCGGGACGCCGCCATTTGCGTTCTTTTGCCCTCTGTGCAAGCAGAATGCTTTGCGCATGCGCAGAGGGCAAAAGAACACAAATGGCGGTGTCCTGGCGGCCGGGGAAAGCGGGCGGGGGAAGCCCTGCACCGCGAACGCCACCAGCTTCTTCGGCTCTGCGGCGACGAACAGGTAAGCCTGCGCCGATAGGAACCCACCCCTGGCTGTGATGAAGGGGGGGTGTTTGAGGGGGGTGCACAAAGCAGCAGGATAAGAGAGACGGACCCCTCCCGTCTTGCTCCCCTAGAACCCCCCCCCCGGTCAATGGTGTCCCGCTGTACAAAAAATAAAATCTGGTCACCTTATTATAGGTATACACGTTTTCTGTTCCTTTTTAATCTCCTTTTTTCTTTATCTCTTCCGTTTTTCTTTTATCACATGTACTATATTTTTTTCTTTGAATGAATTTCTTATGATGTACATAATCCTTTTATAAGAACTAAACCTTTTAATAAACACTAGAAAAGGACTACCCTAATGTCAGGAGGATAGCTGGGGATAAATTTGCCATACAACTTAAACAAAAAAACCTGTCCTTGAGAAATGACTCATATAAACTTCGGAGACCAGAAGGTAGATATGAGCAACCACACCTAAGATTAGTTGCTCAATTTCAGAGGCTTCAGATTTTCTGTTATATGGGGAGCCCAGGAAGGAAATGACCTGTAATAGTTAACATGCTGCGTCTGTCTGTATTGACTCGAAAACAAATATCACTGTATCCAGTTCTATGTTTTCAAGGTAAGCCTGCTCGATACCCTAACTTCAGTTTCCAAAGGAGGTAGGAAGTGTTCGTGTTAGCAACACACATGGTCCTGAAAGAGACTCTTCTGTTGGAGATGGGAGAAGAATCAGAGTTGTTCTGGGTACTAAAAACAAATAATAGCAAAAGTACAAAGAATCTTATTTCTCGGGCAGAGGTAAGGGATTCACTTACCTTCCCTACCGGTTCGCAAATGTAAGCGTGCATGAATACATGTCAGTTTCCAAGCGTCTGGATTTTGATCACGTGACCATGGGGATGCTGCAACGGTCATACGTGTGAAAAAACAATCCTAAGTCATTGTTTTCAGTGCCATTGTAACTTTAGACTTGGACTTAAATAACTTTGAAAAAAAGTAAGGTTCTACATTTAGGCAAGAAAACCAAAATGCACAGGTACAGTATATGTGGTACCTGGCTCAATAGTGGTGACTGAGAGGGACCTTGGAGTCCTAGTGGACAACCATTTAAATATGAGCCAGCCGTGTGCAGCAGCTGCCAAAAAAGCCAACACAGTTTTAGGCTGCATCAACAGGGGGATAGAATCAAGATCACGTGAAGGGTTAATACCACTTTATAATGCCTTGGTAAGGCCACACTTGGAATACTGCATTCAGTTTTGGTTGTCACGATGTAAAAAGGATGTTGAGACTCTAGAAAGAGTACAGAGAAGAGCAACAAAGATGATTAGGGGACTGAAGGCTAAAACATATGAAGAACGGTTGCAGGAACTGGGTATGTCTAGTTTAATGAAAAGAAGGACCAGGGGAGACGTGATAGCAGTGTTCCAATATCTCAAGGGTTGCCACAAAGAAGAGGGAGTCAAACTGTTCTCCAAAGCACCTGAAGGTAGAACAAAAAGTAATGGGTGAAAACTAATCAAGGAGAGAAGCAACTTAGAACTAAGGAGAAATTTCCTGACAGTTAGAACAATTAATCAGTGGAACAGCTTGCCTCCAGAAGTTGTGAATGCTCCAACACTGGACATTTTAAAGAAGAGATTGGATAACCATTTGTCTGCACTGGCGTAGGGGGTTGGACTAGAAGACCTCCAAGGTCCCTTCCAACTCTGTTATTCTATTCTAACTGCCGAAGGTGCGTCATACTCCAAAAAATACAATATGTTTAAATACGGTAGTGGCATAATCAAAGTTAGAATAGGGATGGAAACTAGAGAGAGAGGGATTAATAGAATACACATTCTTATTTAATAAGGAGAAGTAATAAGGGGAAATTAGAATTTGAATGACGGTATTTTTAAGTATACTTAAATAATATGGAGACTGGCATAAAAATAATATATTGAACTATTGATTAAATAAAGAATGAAATATTAAAATTTAATATGAATATGTGTATGTTTGCTAAATGTAACAAATATGATTAAAATATTTTATTTGTATTAAAATGTATGACATGCAGAATATGGTTATTGACATAAAAATAAGATATTTGAAACATTGAATAACCAAATAATGAAGGATTATAAATTGAATAAGCAAATAACGGAAGATTTCAATTTAACATAAATGTTTGTATTATTGTTAGAATTATATAAGCTTGCTAAATGTAATAAATATGATTAATAATATTCTATTTGTATTAAAAGGTATGACACTTAGAATAGGGTGACTGGCATAAAAATGACATATTGAAATATTGAATAACTAAATAATGAAAGATTATAATTTAATAAAAATATGTATATTATTACTAGAATTATATAAGCTTATTAAATGAAACAAATATGATTAATACTATTTTATTTGTATCAAAATGTAGGACACTCAGGTGCCACAGTGTTCACGCATTGATATGTTTGTAAAAAAAGAAAAAAGAAAAAAACTTGTAAAAGAAAAAAAAATAGCTGTACGAGGTGCAATGACCATAAACTCAAACTAAACAAGACTGTTTTAACAGAGGACAGGGGAGGGGAAGAAAACTTCAGACACGTACCCACCCAACAATTTTTTTCAAACAGCAATGACTCAGCTTATTCAACAAATTGTAGGGGAAATCATAAGACTTCTATTGTTTTGAGACATTAAAAAGTATTTCCTGCTAAGTATGTCAGGGTAATAAAATGAACTTGTAAAAAAATTGATGAATAAAATTCTTTGAACATGTTGTTAAGTAAATTGTGCCCCATTTCACGACCTTTCTTGGCATAGCTGTTAAGTGGCATTGGCAATAAAAATCAGAATATCAAATAAAAGCTGGACGGAAACGATCTAAAAGATGACCCACACTCTATCAAGGACCTTGGTGTACTCATCTCAAAAGATCTAAGCCCCAGAGCTCACTGTAACAACATTGCTAAAAAGGCATTAAGAGTTGTCAACCTTATTTTACGAAGTTTTTCTCTCTGGTAACCTTATACTTCTAACTAGGGCATACAAAACCTTTGCCAAACCTATCCTTGAATACTGCTCACCTGCCTGGAACCCACACTGTATTTCGGACATGAATACATTAGAGAGGGTCCAGAGGTATTTTACAAGAAGAATACTCAACTCCTCTGCTCGCAATAAAATTCCTTATTCCAGTAGACTTGAAATTTTAGGCTTGATAACCTTGAACTACGCCGTCTACGTTCCGACCTAAGCTTAGTACACAAGATCATCTACCTTAACGTCCTACCTGTTAACGACTACTTCAATTTCAACCGCAATAACACTAGGGCTATCAATAGATACAAACTAAATGTATTCCGCTCTAATCTTGATTGCAGAAAATACGACTTCTGCAATAGAGTAGTAAATGTCTGGAACACTTTACCTGATCCTGTTGTTAGTTTCTCTAACCCCC
This sequence comes from Diadophis punctatus similis, assembly GCA_023053685.1. NCBI lineage: Eukaryota > Metazoa > Chordata > Lepidosauria > Squamata > Dipsadidae > Diadophis > Diadophis punctatus. The sequence goes on from JALIGW010000024.1 coordinate 11,994,908, forward strand.
ATACCTTTTACCTTAAACCAGTGGTTCTCAACCTTCCTAATGCCGCGGCCCATGCTCCGCTAGCCAGGTGACTTTGGGCCAGTCAGTCACTCTCAGCGAGGGGTGGGTTCCTCCCGGTTCCTCCCGGTTCCTCCCGGTTCGCCTGAACCGGTAGCAACCCGCTGGTGACGTCCATGGGCGCTGCCATCTTTTTTTTAACTTTATATATTTTTTGAATTTATTTTATTTTATTTTTTCTTCTGAGCATGCGCAGAAGCCGAGTCTCCAGCACTGTGCATGCTGTCACCATCTTGTTTTCGGCTTTTTTTATTTTTATTTTTCGCACTTCGAGGCATGCCCACACGGCACGGGGGGAAGCGAACCGGTAACGAGGTAAGTTAGAACCCACCTCTGCTCTCAGCCCAATCTACCTCACAAGGCTGCTGTTGCGGGGGGAAATAGAAGGAGGAAGGAATATTAGATATGTTCACCACCTTGAGTTATTTATTAAAAAATAATAAATGTGGGGTATAATGCATCAATTAAAAAATTGGGAAACCCAGCCTTCCACCCTCTGGTTTTTATGAAAAGTGATCAGATGCAACTTTTTAATTTGGTTTTTTTTTTAACATTAACATTTTAACATATTGCTTCTGTTGTCATTCATCAGTTTATCTCAGTAGGTTTTAAGTAAACAAGGTGTTGCAAAAATATAGAGCTTGAACATTTATGGAAACTGCTTTGACAGCCCAATCAGGCCCAGCCTAGGGAAAAATGTTAAGAGACATTCTGAATTAATTAGATCCCTTTGCTTTGGTTCCAGGAGGGAAAGTATGAAATTAGTCTGAAGCTACCATGCCTAAAGATGACGCAAGACGGATAGCCAGGAGTCCTGCTTATTCAGGAGACAGATAAAGAATTAAGTCCTTAAAGAAACAATGGAAGAACCCTAAATCAAACAAAAGCCCGTCCTGAATATATAGCACCCCCCTCCCCAAATCCCATCAGCGGGTGGCCAGTCTTGTGAATCAACAAAGCTATTTGGGTGATAAAAGGAGTCTTGAAGCCCACCCACTCTTTTTCACTCTGCTTTGGATCCAGACTTGGAGGTGCCTACTAGCCTGGGTAAGAAAGATGTGGGTAAGCTATGGAGGAATAATAAGCTATGTATAGTAATAGAAGCTATGGAGGAATAGTAAGGGGCGTGCATAAGTGCACCAGCATGCCTACCGTCCCTGTCCTAATGTTCCCTCTTATCAGTACTCATTTTATGTATATAAACAATGTTATAGCTATGTATATTACCAACACGTACTTGACAAAAATAAATAAATAAAATAAAAATAAATAAATCTGTGGGAAAGAGCAATTGTAACAAGTCAAGTTTTGCTGTTATTTAAAATTCACTGGGCTATGATGCCTCAGTGTTCGTTTTGAAAGTGGACGGATTGTGGCTCTGAGTGTGTGAGTGACATAAGCTGTACCTGGGAGCATGTGTGTAAGAAAAGGGAACACACATGTAACATGCCTCCCCCACCCCATCCAACATTGTCTATCTTTCTTAATTGATTTTCTTCTTCCAATGTTTGGGTCCCAGAGCCAACTGCCAACCAGTGGCTTCTAATCTTTATTCTGGAGATCCCTAGAGATCGCTTTGAGTGTAACTGATGGTCCCTGGAGCAGGGACCAACATCAAAAACAAAAGTGAGAATAGAGTAGAGTAGAGTAGAGTAGAGTAGAGTAGAGTAGAGTAGAGTAGAGTAGAGTAGAGTAGAGTAGAGTAGAGTAGAGTAGAGTAGAGTAGAGTAGAGTAGAGTAGAGTAGGTTATTGGCCAAGTGTAATTGGACACACAAGGAATTTGTCTTTGGTGTATATGCTCTCAGTGTACATAAGGAGAATAAAATACATTCATCAAGAATAAAAAGATACAACACTTAGTGATAGTCTCGGTTACTAATAAGCTATCAAATCGTACTAGGAAACGAATAAAAACAATATAATTGAAAGATACAAGCAACATGATTATAGTACCAGTAATAAGTGGAAAGAGATAGATACTAGTAAGGAAGAGAAGAAGAATAGTAATACAGTCTTAGTAAATTATTTGACACTGTTGTGGGAATTAGTTGTTAAGCAGAGTGATGGCATTCGGGAAAAAGCTGTCCTTGTGTCTAGTTGTTCTGATGTGCAATGCTCGTTGTTTTGAGGGTAGCAGTTGAAACAGTTTATGTCCAGGATGCGAGGGGTCTGTAGATACCGTGTTTTCCCGAAAATAAGACCCTGTCTTATATATTTTTTGAACCCTGAAATAAGCGCTTGGCCTTATTGGCATGCACTCAAAAGCCCGATTGGGCTTATTATCAGGGGATGTCTTATTTTGGGGGAAACAGGGTATTTTCACAGCCCTCTTTTTGACTCGTGCAGTATACAGATCCTCAATGGAAGGCAGGTTTACAGTTTTATAGGTTTATAGTTTATAGTTTCCCCAAATCATTCAAGATCTGATTACTCAATGTTCACAAGGCTGTTGTCTCTTTTAGACGAATATAATTAAAAAGGAACATGTAAGGCCGTGATGGCGAACCTATGGCACGGGTGCCACAGGTGGCACGCGGAGCCATATCTGCTGGCACGCGAGCTGTTGCCCTAGCTCAGGTCCAGCGTGCATATGGGCACCCGCCAGCTGATTTTTGGCTCGCACGGAGGCTCTGGGAGGGTGGCAGGAGAGGGCGTTTTTGCCCTCCCCAAGCTCCAAGAAAGCCTCTGGAGCTTGGGGAGGGCAAAAAATGGGCCTACCGGATCCACCGGAAGTCAGGAAATGGGGAGCAGGGGTGCGTGGGGGAGCATTGAATATGGGTGTGGGCACGCGCACGCGTGCGATAGCGCGTGTGTGCACTATTTCGGCACCCGAGGAAAAAAAGGTTCGCCATCACTGATGTAAGGCAACCAAACCCACACACTTTTCGTCAGGCGGGGCAGAAGTTTAAAATGGCTTCATTATGGATCAATCATTCATATAAAAACATAAGGAATCAGGATCATCTTAACCTGATCAAGATCGTTTTTGAGGTCACTGGTTAACTGCAGAAACTCTGAATTTAGCCACTGCCCTGGTAAGATCAGCATTGCAGAGGTCTACAATGAAAGCCTCCGTCCACAGAGCTTCCATGGATGTATAAAATTCAAAGATAATTTTCATTGCTGATCGCAGCTGTTAGTATATAGCACAACAGAGTTATTTTGCAAGGAAAAAAAAATCAGGAAACTGAATCTCGCCATTCGTTCCTGTGCTGTACGAGTTCAGAGGAAGCTGAAAAGTTCACTCACCTCAATGACCTTGAGAAGCCAAGGACAACGGAAAGAACACCCTTCACATTCCCATGCTGGATTCCTGCTCCCCTTGGTTTTTTTTCTAGATCAGAGCCCCTTTTCTAGATCAGAGCCCCTCACCTCGTGCCCTCTTTCTCTTAAACGTTTCTTGTTCTTAAATGCTTCTTCTTTCACATTTCACTTTCGCAATGAAAGTTCAGTAGGGACTGTTGCAGAAAGTTTGAATTCTATTTTCGCTTTCATTTGTGTTTGGCTTTGGCTTTAAGGCCTGAAGTGGGAACTCTTCAGAGAAAGACCAGAAGGACCAGGGCTGACATGATAGCAGTGTTCCAATACTTGAGGGGATGCCACAGAGAGGAGGGGGTCAGGCTGTTCTCTATGGCTAAGGTGACCAACTTTTTTACAGTGAAAAAAAGGACAAATAAATTGAAAAAAAAATATCGTAAATAAAAGAAACATTTATTCATTGCAACAATATTACACTATAATATGATATATGCATAATAAAAATATTTGTAACATTTTATATTGTAATTATGCTTACATGCTTGTTAATTATTTTTTAAATGAGTACTTTTCCATTGAATTAATGTTTTTTTTGTCAATGTATCATCTTCTAACAATAGCCGAGGTGGCACAGTGGTTAAAAGCAGCACTGCAACCTTCAGCTGATCGCTAGTTCAGCAGTTCAGCTGTTCAAATCTCACCGGCTCAAGGTTGACTCAGCCTTCCATCCTTCCGAGGTCGGTAAAATGAGGACCCAGATTGTTGGGGGCAATATGCTGAACTCTGTAAACCGCTTAGAGAGGGCTGTAAAGCACTATGAAGCGGTATATAAGTCTAAGTGCTATTGTTATATATTGGAAATATCTGAACAAGAAATATCCTTCATATTGAATTTTACAGCAAGTACTGCAGCTAGAGTATCAACATAACATAAGAAGTAAACAAAGCCACTTGCACGCGGCGCTCTCTCTCAAGGTCTCCCGTGTGGAGCGCATGCGTCTCATAATCGCGTCTTATACCGCACTGTACCGAGCCTTGACGAATCGTCATGTCAAATACAAATACCTCACATAATGTGCAACAGATTAGTCTTCAAATATCGAAAAGGAGGACATGTAGCAGGACACTTTTCGGGGGAGGACAGAACTTACAAAAGAAGGACTGTCCTCCCTAAAGGAGGACGGTTGGTCACCTTACTCTATGGCACCAGAAAGCCAAACAAGGAATAATGGATGGAAGCTGACCAAGGAGAGATTCAACCTGGAAGTGAGGAGAAACTTTCTGACGGTGAGAGCGATCAACCAGTGGAACAGCTTGCCAGCAGAGGTTGTGAGAGCCCCAACACTTGCGACCTTCAAGGGGAGACTGGACTGCCATCTGTCTCAAATGGTGTAGGAACTCCCGCTTGAGCAGGGGGTTGGACTAGATGACCTACAAGGTCCCTTCCAACTCTAATAATAAATCTAAATCTAAACTCTTTCCTGGGAATTGGGGATAAATGTTGGAGCTTGTCTGCATGCACAGCATGAGAGCAGCAGCTGTCTGTCTTGCAGCCAGCTGTCTTGCAGTTAGCCCCAGGCTAACATATAGGGCTAGGATTCAAAGGCATCCCCTCTGATTCTTAAACTGAATAAACCACGGTTAGGTGTGACCAAGACTCTTGGAAACCCCACTTTTATCCAGCTGTGGGAAATGGGGAAGGAGAGCATTCACTAAAGGCCTCATAGAAAAGGGGACAGAGACATTAAACCAAGGACAGGTCAGAGCTGAGAAAGCTTCTTGGATGAGAAGCAAAATGTCTTCAAGGGAAAAAAAACAAACTCCAGATATGTCTTTTGAAAAAGCAGACCAAAGATGGTTTGTTTTAAACTGCAGTAATCAACAACAATCAACATTGCACAGGATTGTTGTTGCATGGCCCTTTTTCATCGCCACAGCCTGCAATAGAAGTATAATGAACGTGACAAATGTTAATGCTTTAATGCTTTTCCTTTAAACAATTCACAGGATTCAGATGAAGAAACAGTATAACAGAGTTGAAAGGAACCTTGGAGATCTTCTAATAATCCAACCAACTGCTCAAGTAGGAAATTTTGGACAAATGCCTGTCCAATCTCTTCTTTAAAACCATCCAGTGATGGAACATCCACAGCTTTGTTGTTGTTCGGCAGGAATATCTGTATTGTTCTCGGCTTTGAAAGCAGAACTACTCAGGTTCAACCTGGGCAGACCAATCCTTGAATACAGCTCATCTGTCTGGAACCCACACCGCATATCGGACAAAAATACATTAGAAAGTGTCGAGAGATACTTTACGAGAAGAGTCCTCCACTTCTCTACTCGCAACAGATTACCTTACGCAACCAGACTTGAAATCCTGGGCTTAGAAAGCTTAGAACTATGTCGCCTTCGGCACGACCTAAGCATAGCTCATAAAATTATCTGCTACAACATCCTTCCTGTCAATGACTACTTCAGCTTCAACCACAACAATACACGAGCACACAACAGACACGAACTCAAAGTGAACCGCTCCAAACTTGACTGTAGAAAATACGACTTTAGCAACAGAGTGGTCAATGCCTGGAACTCACTACCTGACTCTGTGGTTTCGTCACCAAACCCCCAAAACTTTACCCTTAGACCCGTGATGGCGAACCTATGGCACGGGTGCCACAAGTGGCACGCGGAGCCATATCGGTGGGCACGCGAGCTCAGGTCCGGCGTGCATGTGTGCACCAGCCGGCTGATTTTCGGGCCTTCTGGGCCCACTGGGAGTCGGGAAACAGGCTGTTTCCAGCCTCCAGAGGGGGTGGGGAAGGCCGTTTTCGCCCTCCCCAGGCTCCTAGAAAGGCTCTGGAGCCTGGGGAGAGCGAAAAATGGGCGTGCCATTGCATGCTGGGAGCAGGGGGGGGGTCATGCGTGCATGTGCCGGGGTGCATGGAATTATGAGTGTGGGCACGCACACACATGATCCCCCGCATTCCCCCCCCTTTTGGCACGCGAACCAAAAAAGGTTCGCCATCACTGCCTTAGACTGTCCACTGTCGACCTCACCCGATTCCTAAGAGGTCAGTAAGGGGCGTGCATAAGTGCACCAGCGTGCCCACCGTCCCTGTCCTAATGTTCCCTCTTATCAGTACTCATCTTATGTATATAAACAATGTTATATCTATGTATATTACCAACACGTACTTGACAAAAATAAATAAATAAAATAAAAAATAAAAGAGTAGATGCTTGTCTTGATTTCTTCGTAGCTCTATGTGGGCGCCCTTTCTCAGTTGCCTTCGATTGGGTTTGAAAAAAACGCGGGGCATTTAAAACCTCTGCCCTTTTCTATCTCTGCGGTTCCGAGTGACGTCGGCCGTTTTTGTCTCCGCGCGCATGCGCTTTTCGTTGTCGGAGGACGCCCTCTCAGGCGAAGGGTAGCTAGGCCGAGGAGAAGCCGGGGGCTCGCGTAGATGTCTTTGCCGGAGGAGGCGAGGGTCGCGCCGGCCCCGGAAGGGGACCTGCCGCTAGAGTGGGAAACGGATGAAGAACGCATGGCGTTTCTGTTCTCGGCTTTCAAACAGAGCCGGGAGGTTAACGCCACCGAGTGGGACAGCAAGATGGGCTTTTGGAGTGAGCTGGTGTTGAAATGGGGAAGACGGAAAGGAGGGATCTGCACCTGCCTGAGGGAGCTCCAGCAGGCTTTCGAGCGCCGGGGGAGCGTCCCCCTCAGCCTGGGCACCGTCCTCCGCGAGCTGCTCAGGTGAGGCCGGCGGGGCCGCTCGGTTTCGGGATGGGGGGATGGGAGCGAGAGTGCCTCTGAGCGTGTGCTGATGGCCTCGCGCAGTTTCACTCGAAGACCAGCTTTTCCCAGGAAGGCAAGAAGGGGGAGGCCGTATTTGACTTCATATCATTATAAGATATAACCTTTATTTCTTAAAATGTGTTTCAAAGACCCCTGCGGGTCCCGTCCCCCCTCCCAAGATCCCCGGGGGATCCCCGAAATCGAAATTATTTGCCAAATATTGAAGATGTTTGCAAAACCCTAAACCGTTGTCACTCCTCTCATTTTCTTCATGAAAAAAATATTTATGTTAATATCTAATTATGTTAATATTGCTTTTACATGATTCAGTAAATGTTCTACAAATGCATTATCGGTTTTTTAGTTTAGTAAATATCAACAAATAGAAGCCGTGCCAACAAAAACGTTTTGGGGGTCTTCTGTAATTTTTAAGAGTGAAAAAAGTTCTCCAGAACAAAAAGTTTAAGAAATAATGGGATACAAATACAAATTATGATAAAATGGGTGTTCAGAGTTTGAGTGGAAAATGCCAAGAACAAACATATATATTTTATATATAACTATATATAAAACTATATATATATATATAAATATATATATATATATATATATATATATATATATATATATATATATATATATATATATATATATATATATATATATATATATATATATATATATATATATATATATATAACTATATATAACTATATATAACTATATATATATAACTATATATATATAACTATATATAACTATATATATAACTATATATAACTATATATATATAACTATATATATGTACTGTATATGTATATATATGTGTATATATATATATATATATATATATATATATATATATATATATATATATATATAAAACTATATATATAACTATAACTATATATATATAATATAATATAATTATAATTTATATAATATAATTTATATAATTTATAAGAGTTTGAGTGGAAAATGCCAAGAACAAACAAAACAGGGAATTCCACCACCTACCACACTTAAATCACTGAGCAAATAAAGGTATATATATCAGCATATATATGTAACATTTTTTGCTGATAAATGAAAATAAAAATTTTTATATTTATATAATTACCTTTATTTGCTCAGTGATTTAAGTGTGTTAGGTGGTGGAATTCCCCGTTTTTTTTTTTTTTGTTCTTGGCATTTTCCACTCAAACTCTTAACACCCATTTTGTCATAATTGTCACCTGCAGTTTTATATGTGTGGTTAAGAATTTATTTCATCAAATAATAACTCAATTCAGCTTTGCAAGTGAAGGGAAACAAGTTTGCCTATCCAATTGTGTATTTAATATTTGAAGAATCTGCCAAACTTTGCTTTTTGCTGGAAGAAATGTTACAAATTGAGTGGCAACATGATTTCTTTCCCACTGGATTATGTGTCTCTTTTTCTCTGCTAACTGGGATTATTTACTGTTCTGATAAATATCCTGTACACTATGCTGTATGTAACAATTTTAAACTAATCCAAACTTTGTTACTGTACTATATTTAAAGTTGTTATTACATTGATGGTCCACCTTTAAGGCCAATTCATCCAAACACATTTATGATATGTTAAATACTTTAAGAAACTGAGCTTAAAACCACACAGTAAACATATGTAAAAGACCGGTAGTTTAATCATTTAAAAAGTTTTTTAAAATATTCAAAAAAATGTCGGATTTAAAAAAATGTTTAGAGGAGGAGGTGAGTGTTTTAAACTAGCTGCAACAGGATTACAAGAGTTTCCATATGTTGAAGAAGAAAATTAATCAACTCTGAGTCAGCATTCAGAAAAAAATGTAATATCCCCAAATCATGTAGTATTTGCTTGGGCAGTGCATTGTGTTATGGAAGTTGAAAAGGAAAAATAAAAATCCAGGCAAATTATCTTTGATGCTTTTTTTTGCACGACATTAAACCATTTCTCTCCACTCCTTTCAAATTCCCGTGCATATTAAGGAAAAATAACAATTCATTGCTGATGTGTGTTCTCAGATAAATGGAAGAAAACTTTGATTAGAAATATGGATTCCTGCAATCAGTTATGTGTGTGTGTGTGTTTTTTCTTACTGTAGCCTTACATCAGGGGTGGCCAAACTGCTCTCAGGAGACACTAGGCAGGCAACCTCATTCTCTCTAACAGCAGTGGCCTAATCGTTTTAAGCCATAGCGTAGCTTTTCAAACTGCCGTATGGTAGACCATCCTGGTTTATCTTTTTGCAGATTGTGTGAAGTATTTATTTTGGCTTCTCTGAAACACATTACTTTTCATTTATTTCTTTAGACGGGGCAAACTGCAAAGAGAGACTGACTTCATGGCTAGTGTGGACAGTAGCTGGATCTCCTGGGGTGTGGGGGTCTTCATTTTGAAACCCCTGAAGTGGACTTTGTCTAGCGTACTAGGTGATAGCAAAATGCCGGAGGAAGAGGAGGTCCTGATTTATGTGGAGATTCTTAAGGTAACGTTGATTCATATTTGTGGATCAGATAGTGTGAATAAATTGGGGAAGACAGATCTTTTTTCTTGGTGCTTTTGGTAAGATTTATTTCCTGTTCAAAAAAAGACCTCCCTCTGTCCCCCTTTTCCATTGCTGCACCCTATTCCTGGAATCCCTTCCTGGAGGGACTTGCCTGCCATCTAACACTAAACTCTTTTTGGAGCCAAGTAATTTAAATAAGAGTTTCCCAACTATTTTTTTAAAAAATAGTTCTATTGATAATGTTTTGTTGCTCTTTATTGTGATTGTCACACTGTATTTTTGTATTGTTGTGTTTTGCAACTATGGGTTTTCTCCATGCTGTATTTTTAGCTGCTTGCATATTATTTGATATTTTATACTGTCTGTTTGAACTAGGTTGCAAACAGTTCAGAGAAATGCAATTAAGACGGTCTTAAGTGTACAATACATTCATTCACATGGTACACATGGCTGACCCACACAGGCAAGCTATACTACAAACACAGCCTCTTTTTACGGATTTGTTTTTTTTAATATAGAGTGGTCTTAAGAATTCATATATTTATTTGGGATTTCCAGTGGCATGCTACCGTGTTTCCCCCAAAATAAGACCCTGTCTTATATTTTTTTGAACCCTGAAATAAGCGCTTGGCCTTATTGCCATGCACTCAAAAGCCCGATTGGGCTTATTATCAGGGAATGTCTTATTTTGGGGGGAAACTGTATTTTATTTAAACAGAGGGAAACAACTCATTTCCTGTTGTCAGGTCTAATGAGATTCTCTCAAGGACTCTTTTTTTACTCACTAAATTATATACTTGTAGATTGGCACAGAGTTGAGGTGGACTGTCAGAATGCTCTCTAATTGAATGGGTTAACATGCCAGAACCATCTCTCTCTCTAGTTTTGCATAGTTTTGCAAAAAAAAAAAAACCAACACTGGGCATTCTGTGACTATTGATATGAAGATTCCTCATTCCATTCCTCATTCCACTCTTCTTATCCTTTCCGTCCAAACTTGTTACGAAATGTGGGATTCCTTCTTAGTTTTGGCATGAGAGCTGAAGCGGGCAAGGTTGGAAGCAGGGAGCCTGAGACCAGACAGGACAATTATCAAAACATTGTGCCAGAGCCTTCCGTACCTAAGGTTGAGAAATGAATAACAAGTATTTTACTGTGTAAGGGCGGAAGAAAAAGATAAGATTTAAGAGATGAATTAAAAATTATTTTAATTCTTAGATCCTGAATAGTTTATCTTCTTTACAGTTAAAGCTTCTTCAGTATCTGCAGTAACACCAACTTCTATCTTGAGCTTTGTCCTTGACTCCTCAGAGCTAGCTCTTGAATGTCCCTAGGGCAGTGATGGCGAACCCTTTTTCTCTCGGGTGCCGAAAGTGCGTGCGCGTGCGCTATTACACATGCGCAAGTGCCCACACCCATAATCCAATGCCTGGGGAGGGCAAAAACGGCCTCCCCCGTCCCCCGGAGGTCCTCTGGAGGCTGGAAACGGCCCGTTTCCCAACTTCTGGTGGGCCCGGTAGGCCCGTTTTTTGCCCTCCCCAGGCTCCAGAGGCTTCCCTGGAGCCTGTGGAGGGCAAAAACACCGTCCCCCCGGAGACCCTCCGGAAGCCAAAAACGTCCTCCCAGAGCCTCTGTGCGAGCTGAAAATCAGCTGGCTGGTGCACACATGCGCGCTGGAGCTGAGCTAAGCCAACGGCTCGCGTGCCTGCAGATATGGCTCCGCGTGCCACCTGTGGCACACGTGCCATAGGTTCGCCATCACTGCCCTAGGGTTTAAATTCCTAGGGACATTCATTTCCATGCCTTCTGTTAAACCCCGACTTTTTAATATTTCTTCCTGTCAGTACCTCCTTCTGTTTTGCTAATTCTATATTGACTAGGTAAAGATGCAAATTTATAGAACGTGTTTGATATTTACATAAGTTATAAGAGTTGTTCCTTGCCATTGAGGTGCTGTATTTTCAGGAAGACTTCTAAAGAATTTTCTCACAAAACACTTGCTTGTTTGGCTATGTGTTGGTGTTTTTGTTCATCTTGAAGGCACAATATTTGTTGTGAGTCTGATACATAACATGTGCCCATTACATAAGCACAAGCCTACTAATGAAGTTATGCAGAGTAGGTGTGTTTCAGGTCCCCACAGTTAAGCAATGCCATCTACTGGAACTCTGGAGACATTTACCTTCTCTGTCAGGGCAGGCTCCCTGGGAAACCCTGCCCCCCAGAGATTCATACGGCTACCATCTTGATGATATACTAAAGCAGGGGTCTCCAACCTTGGCAACTTTAAGACTTGTGGATTTAAACTCCCAGAATTCCTCAGCCAGCAAAGCTGGCTGAGGAACTCTGGAAATTGAAGTCCGCAAGTCTTAAAGTTGCCAAGGTTGGAGACCCCTGTACTAAAAGGCACTAAAAGCTATTGTCTATTCTCAGGTCTTGGGCTAGGGTAGGGTACTGGTATTGTTCTATATCTGTGTTTCTATCTAGAAACATACAGTCTGTTTTCCTCCTGATGTTAAGGGAGATATAGAGTTCTGTCTCTTGCTGTTCTGGCGGCCTCAATCCTTGCTAACTGATGTTGCTGTAGTGTGTCTTTTATTGTTCTGCCTTTTTACAATGTAAATTACCCAAGGTTGTTTGGGAGGCAGATATTTTTTAAATCTGTATACATGAATCAGATCCCGGGCTTTATTTATAGTTAATTGTGGACTCCTGTTGCTATTTCAATCTCTGTCTGGTTAGGCTCACATCTTGTGGTAGGAAATAATGGTTGCTTGGAGTATGTGTTAATTGCTGCAATTTATAAACCATGCCTTATGGCTTAGCATTATATGTGAACCCAGTTGGCATGACTTATGTGAGCATGTAGTCTGCATTAATTGTGTTTGTGCAATAACTATAAATAGGAACCAATAGGAAGAGAGCATGTTTAAAAAACATACTGATGTACTTTTCTATACTATACCCCTAATTTAATGAGGTGCTACAGTACTGCTGCCTCACTTGAAGTGAACCTAGTCAATATACAAAAAGTGACCACTGTGGGGGAAAAGTTAATCCCTGGCTTTAGGGTTCAGAATTATTTTACTGTCAAATGAACAAGCAAAAAAAACCTCTGTAAACATTTCTGACTATATGCATTTCGGAAATAATTTTAAAACTATGAATAACCTGTGGCTAAAGTACATAAGATCCCATAGCCTAAAACAAAATAGCAGAGTTGGAAAGGGACCTTGGAGGTCTTCTAGTCCAGCCCCCTGCTCAAGCAGGAAATCCTATACCAGTGATAGCGAACCTTTTTTGGTTCGCATGCCAAAAGGGGGGGGTGCGCGCACTAGCGCGCGCACATGTGCCCACACCCATTCCCTCCCCCCCACGCATGCGCACAAACCCCCCCATGCTGCCCCCTGCGCATGTGCACCCACCCCCACGCAAAGGCCTTACCGAAGCCTGGGACGGTAAAAAACGACGAAACGGGCAAACCGGAAGTTCGGAAAACGCATTTCCGGTTTGTCCGTTGGGGTGTTTTTTGCACTCCGGGGCTTCAGGAAGCTTCCCCGAACCCTCCGGAGTGCTAAAAACAGCCCAATGGCAAACTGGAAGTGCGTTTTCCGAACTTCCGGTTTGCCCGTTTCGTCGTTTTTTGCATTCCGTGGCTTCAGGAAGCTTCCCTGAACCCTCTGGAGTGCGAAAAATAGCATAACGGCAAACCGGAAGTGCATTTTTCCGAACTTCCGGTTTGCCCGTGGAGCTGACAGGGCAACGCCTCGCTTGCCCTCCGATATGGCTCCGCGTGCCACCTGTGGCACGCGTGCCATAGGTTCGCCATCACTGTCCTATACCATTTCAGAGAAATCATTGTTCTGTTCTGTTCTTAAAAACCTCCAGTGTTAAAGCACCCATAATTTCTGGAGGCAAGCTGTTCCCACTGATGAATTGTTCTAATTGTCAGGAAATTTCTCCTTAGAAGTTATGACTTAATTTATGATGATTTATACTCCACAGCCAGGCCTAATATACATTCGGGAGTGCTGATTAGGTAAAAAGAGAGACCTTGCACCCAGGGCTTCATCTATCTTACTTGATGATTTGGTGTTTTTATTTTATTTAGGACATTGAGAGTCCGATCTTGATCATGCTGTCTCACAACCCATTGTGCTGGTTACCTTTTTGACAGAGGTGTGCGCTTTTCTTCATAGCCTTGGAGAAATATACTGAGATCAAAGTAGAAAGCTGCTTTTTAAAAAAAAATTTTTTTTTTTAATTGTGCCAAGCAACAAAGCTGAGCTGAGCAAAAGAAACCAGTTTTCAACAGTCACGGTAGTTTATTATGAAACTGTTTGGATTCCCATCTTTTTTTATATACTTTGCAGAGAAATGTGAGACAAAACTATATTAATTTTAGAGAAATAGATTAAACCATGCAAATGCAGCTCCTTGCATGGCTTTCACTCGTTCTCCTCCCCCAAGCTACTTTCAGTCTGAGTCGATGCTTTCTTGCACAAATATACTGGAGAAACTTCACACAAATACAGTATATATCTTGCTAATAAGATTTCTGTAGAACTATAATATCAGTTAAATGTTCTAATGGCACCTTTTGAAAAAGGCAGCTTTACTGCCTGTAAATAATGCTTATCTAGAATGCACAGATGCATTCAACTAACATATTTAAACAACGGATTAAAAGATATACATGGGCAAATGGACATGGCAACTTTTTCAACTAATCATTCCCTTAAGCTTCTGACAGCAGTTAAAACAACTTTCACCCTGGAAAAATGTTTACTCCTAGAAATGCCATCAGTGGAGAGAGAATTATTTGTCAAGTTCAGACTTGAACTCTTAGATATTAACGTTAAATTCGGCCGTTATTGGAAAATCCCGTATGACGAAAGAACATGTATATGTGGGGCAAACATTGTCAAGGATACAGCGCATATAATATTTGAATGTAGGATGTATGAGGAAGTAAGAAAACAATACCTGTCCCCAATTATAAATAAATTTTCCCACTGGAATGTAAGGCATAAATTAACATTTCTATTGAAGGCAGACTCTCCTCCCCTGGTAAGGGCTATCACTCGCTATCTTAATAGGATGACAGCAATAGGAGCCAGCTACATTGAAAAGAATTTCATTGATTGTAAGAAAGATGAGCTGAGTTAGAGACGAGATATTTTATTTGGGTTATCTAGTTTTAGAAATTTAGTTATTGAATTTTGCCATCGTTGAATTTTGATGTCATGTACCATATATATTTTTGTACTGTTGTTTCTGTACTTGTTTGTTCTGTTTTTCTTTTGTTTTTTTGAAAAGGCCTTCGGGCTATTCAATAAACGTACTGTACTGTAACTAACATATTAGTTTTAGATTGTTTGGGTTGAGAATTAGCAGAAATTTTACAGAAAGTGGAGGAAGAGCTATAGTTCAGCTTATTTCCATAGAGGTGATTATATCAATCAGAATAGAAATGGAGGAGACCTTGGAGGTTTCTAGTCCAATCCCCTGCTTCTGTTATTGGCAGTCCAATCTTTTCTTAAAAACCTCCATTGATGAAGCACCTACAACTTCAGAAGGCAAGCTGTTCCACTGGTTAATTGTCCTCACTGTTAGGAAGTTTCTCCTTAATTCCAGGTTGCTTCTCTCTTTGATTAGTTTCCATCCATTGTTTCTTGTCCTGCCCTCTGGTGCTTTGGAGAATAATTTGACCCCCTCCTCTTTATGGCAACCTCTCAAATACTGGAATATTGCTATCGTGTCACCCATAGTTATCTAGTTAAGTTGTCATGTTACCTGACAGTGAGAACAATTAATCAGCGGAACGACTTGCCTCCAGAAGTTTTGGGTGCTCCAACACTGGAGGTTTTTAAGAAGAGATTGGACAACCATTTGTCTGAAATGGTATAGGGTTTCTTGCGTGAACATGGGGTTGGACTAGAAGACCTCCAAGGTCCCTTCCAACTCTGTTATTCTGTTCAGTTTAAGGATGCATAGATATTGACAATAGGGGATCTTTAGGAAAGACATATTGTCCAAGCAGATATATATATAAAAGAGGGAAATGTTTAACTTTTAAACACCTATATTTTTGACAGACATGTATTTGTTTCAGAAGTAACTAGTTTTCTTATTCATCAAACATTTTATGATCCTCCAGCAAGATTTGTCTCCAAGAAATTACTTACATGAAGTAAAGGGTATAAGAGCAGTACTTAAAAAAAATGAAGTAGTTCTTTCTTTTTCTTCATCCTAATAATCTTTAAAAGATTATTTAAAAATCTTTCTGCCCCCCTCTGCTGAGTGTGGAAACAGAAGCGGAGGGGGGTTTGAGTCCGACCCCTGGCTTGATGTGAATGGAATGCATGGCCTGTCGGGAGAGAGGGAGACCAGTGGGGAAGGGGAGGGGATCTCTGGGGGGACAGGGAGTGGGAGCATTACGGTCATAACAGGGAGAGGCAGGTATGGCGGGAGCAGAGGGGTAGGCCGCTCTCGGAGAACGAGAACTCGCTGTTTACAAGCGATTCCTTGTTCTGGCCCCTCTGGTTTGGTTCCACCTAGCTCAACCCGAGTGCCTGGTAACCAGGGATGTCAGGGCCCTGGGCTCAAGCTGCTGCTGGTAAACGCCAGGTCGATTACCAACAAGGCCCCCCTTATCCGGGATTTAATCCTAGAAGAGGGGGCTGACCTGGCATGTATTACCGAGACCTGGCTGGGCCAGGAGGGGGGGGTGCCCCTTTCGGAGATATGCCCGGACGGGTTCTCGGTTCAGCATCAGCCGCGACCCCAGGGAAGGGGTGGAGGAGTGGCTATTATAGCTCGCCAGAATCTGTGTCCTCGAAGGAGCCCTGCCCCGGAGATTGTTGGGTGTGAGACTCTCCTTCTGAAGTTGGACCTAGGGGTTCAGGTGGGCCTTTTGCTAACGTACCTGCCTCCTAGCTGCGTAGCAAAGGCCCTGCCTGTTCTGCTCGAGGCGGTTGCAGGGCTGGCGATTGAGTTCCCCAGGTTGATGGTGCTGGGGGATTTTAATCTGCCATCGCCCGGCGAAGCCTCAGGGGCAGTCCAGGAGTTCATGGCTTCCATGACAACCATGGACCTGACCCAAGTAGTTCAGGGTCCGACTCATGAGGGTGGTCACACGCTTGACCTTGTGTTTCTCTCGGGGCAGTGGAGAGATGATCTGAGGCTGAGGGGTTTAGTCACAGTACCCTTGTCGTGGTCAGATCATTTCCTTCTGAGGTTGGATTTCATGGCACCACTCCCCCACCGCAAGGAGGCGGGACCGATTAAGTGGTTCCGCCCCAGGCGCCTAATGGAACCCGACGGATTCCAGAGGGAACTTGGGGAAATACCTGAATCCCTGGTACACAGTTCGTCCGAGTCTCTGGTTGCGGCCTGGAATCAGGCAGCAGCAGGGGCTCTGGATCGGATTGCGCCTTTGCGGCCTCTCCGTGGAAGTGGATCCAGGAGGGCTCCTTGGTTTACCGAGGAACTCCGGGAGATGAAGCGCCACAAGAGACGCCTAGAGCGACGATGGAGATCTAGTAAAGCTGAGTCTGACCGGACACTTTTAAGAACTTTCATTAAGTCTTACTTAGTGGCGATAAGGGCGGCAAAATGTTCGCATTTTTCCGCTCTTATTGCGTCCGCTGACTCCCGCCCAGCCGCCCTGTTTAGGGTGACCCGCACCCTTCTTGCTAAGGAGGAAGGCGGAGATCCCTTGCAGGGTAGAGCTGAGGAATTTTCTCGGTTTCTGGCGGATAAAGTCATTCAGATTCGGACAGACCTGGACTCCGATTGGGCAGTACAGGCCGAGATGACTGGGGCGAGTCTTAGTCCGGTTATATGGGATAGGTTTGAACCGGTGACTCCTGAGGATGTGGACAAGGCCATAGGAGCTATGAGCTCAGCCACTTGTTTATTGGACCCGTGTCCTTCCTGGTTGGTTTCGGCCACCAGGGAGGTTTCACGCGGCTGGCTCCAGGCGTTGGTCAACGCTTCTTTGAGAGAGGGGTCCGTCCCGCAGCCCTTAAAAGCTGCGGTGGTGAGGCCCCTCCTCAAGAAGCCTTCCCTGGACCCAGCGGATTTAAAGAACTTCCGTCCAGTCTCCAACCTTCCCTTCGCGGGGAAGGTTGTTGAGAAAGTGGTGGCACTCCAGCTCCTACGACTGTTGGATGACACTGATTTTCTGGATCCCTTTCAATCTGGCTTCAGGCGCGGTTACAGTACGGAAACGGCTTTGGTCACCCTGATGGATGATCTCTGGCGAGCCCGGGATGGGGGTTATTCCTCTATCCTGGTGCTACTTGACCTCTCAGCGGCCTTCGATACCATTGACCATGGTATCCTTCTGCGTCGTCTCGGAGAGGTGGGGGTGGGCGGCACTGTTTTGCAGTGGTTCTCCTCCTTCCTCTCTGACAGGACGCAGTCGGTGTTGACAGGGGGGCAGAGGTCGAGCCCTAGGCCCCTACTATGTGGGGTGCCACAGGGCTCGGTCCTCTCGCCCATCCTGTTTAATATCTACATGAAGCCGCTGGGTGAGATCATCCGACGACACGGGGTGAGGTATCAGCAATATGCTGATGATACCCAGTTGTACATCTCCACCCCGTCTCAATTTGGGGAAGCCGTAGACGTAATGGACCGCTGCCTGGCCGATGTTAGGGTCTGGATGGGGAAGAACCGGCTAAAGCTTAACCCTGACAAGACTGAGTGGCTGTGGATATTGCCTCCTAAGGACTCGACCAACTGTCCCTCCTTGATTCTTGGGGGGGAGAAATTAGCCCCCTCAGAACGGGTCCGCAATTTGGGTGTCCTCCTAGATCCACAGCTAAAATTGGAACAACATCTTTCAGCTGTGGCTAGGGGGACCTTTGCACAAGTACGTCTTGTGCACCAATTGCGACCCTACTTGGAGAAGGAGGCACTTCTTACAGTCGCTCATGCCCTTATCACCTCACGGCTGGATTACTGCAATGCGCTCTACATGGGGCTACCCTTGAAGAGTGTCCGGCGACTGCAATTGGTGCAAAATGCAGCTGCGCGAGCTGTGGTGGGTGTACCTAGATGCACCCACGTAACACCTATCCTCCGCCAGCTGCATTGGTTGCCCATTAGTCTCCGGATCCAATTTAAGGTGTTGGTCGTTACCTTTAAAGCCCTACATGGCTCAGGGCCAGGTTATCTTCGGGACCGCATCCTGCCGCATACCTCCCTACGACCGGTTAGAGCCCACAGAGTCGGCCTCCTCCAGGTCCCGTCGACCAAACAATGTCGGCTAGCGGGACCTAGGGGGAGGGCCTTCTCTGTGGGAGCCCCCTCCCTTTGGAACCAGCTCCCTCCAGAGATCAGGACCATCCCCACCCTACTGGCCTTCCGTAAAGCAATAAAAACTTGGCTCTTCCGGCAGGCAGGGTATGAATGAAAGTTTGTTTTTTAATGGATAGTATTTTAATATGGCTCCTTTTAAAAATTGTTTTTTATGTGTTTCTATATCTGCTGTGAGCCGCCCAGAGTCCCCCGGGAGTTGGGCGGCATAGAAATTTTAATAAATAAATAAATAAATAAATAAAAGAATAAAGATAAATGCACAAGCATTGTTCTTATAGTCCTTTAACTGATCAGCTCGAGTGATGATAATTTAAGAATAGGAGCCAAGTGCTTCAGGGTACGTTCCTCTGCTATGATCTAATATAAAATAGTAGCAATAGCAATAGCACTTAGACTTATATACCACTTCATAGTGCTTTACAGCCCTCTCTAAGCGGTTTACAGAGTTCAGCATATTGCCCCCCAACAATCTGGGTCCCCATTTTGCCGACCTCAGAAGGATGGAAGGCTGAGTCAACCTTGAGCCTGGTGAGATTTGAACAGCTGAACTGCTGATCTAGCAGTCAGCTGGAGTAGCCTGCAGTAGCTGCATTTAACCACTGCGCCACCTCGGTACATGAGGTACATGAACAAGTAAAAACTTTACAGGTATGAATGAGAGACTATTTGTTGTAAAAACTTCTTTCCTTTGAGGTTTGACTTCTGGCTACTGTTTAGACCAGGGTTCTCCAACCTTGGCAACTTTAAGACTTGTGGACTTCAACTCCCAGAGTTGAAGTCCACAAGTCTTAAAGTTGCCAAGGTTGGAGAACCCTGGTTTAGACTGTCCTTCTTGGCAAGCTTTTTCAGAAGTGATATGCTATTGTGTCCTTCCTAGGTCTGAGATAGATTGGCCGGCACCAAAGTCACCTAACAGGACAAGATCTAGAACTCATGGTCTCCCAGTTTCTAATCTAGAGCTTTGACCTCTGCATCAAATTGGCTCTGAAAAAAAAAAACCTCAGTTGTTTTATGTAATGTTATTTGCATTTGTGGCATGGATCATGTTCTGTTTTTTTCCCACCTTGTTAAGTGCAAGTTAGTTATTGGAAACATACAATTGAAGAACTGTCGTACGATAATCACTGTTCTCTGCAAATATTTAATATACACGCCGCATAGAACAATTCTGATGATCTGCATTATATTATGCCTTCTATTGTAAATGATAGTTGTGAGATGCTATCACCGGTAATGATGTTTTGTCTGTTTTCTTTTTACTTTTTAGCCCTAGTTGAGTATTAAGTATTTGTTTGCCTTTGCATTTTTTTAGGAGAAGGCAGAAGAAGCCTATAATCTCTACCAGAATTCCACACTTTCATCCCATCCTATTGTTGGTTTGTCTGAGCTGCGTTCCCTATGCACCAGCATCTGTCCAGATGAGCGCACATTTTGTCTGGTGCTGCTCCAATTGCAGAAGGAAAAGAGGGTCACTGTCCTGGAACAGAATGGTAATAAGGTACGGCACCCAATGGCTGCTTCAGGCAGGGATCCTATCTCTAGAAGAAACCATAGAAAATCATAGGGCTGGAAGGGACCTCAGAAGTCTTCTAGTCCAACTCCCTGCTCAAGGCAGGAGATCTTATACCTGTGATGGCGAACCTATGGCATGCGTGCCACAGGTGGCACGCGGAGCCATATCTGCCGGCATGCAAGCCGTTGCCCTAGTTCAGCTTCAGCTGATTTTTGGCTTGTGCTGAGGCTCTGGGAGGGAGCTTTTGGCCTCCAGGGGGCGGGGGAGGCCATTTTTGCCATCCCCAGGCTCCAAGAAAGTCTCTGGCGCCTGGGGAGGGTGAAAAACGGGCCTACTGGGCCCACTGGAAGTCGGGAAACGGGGGAGCAGGGGGCATCATGTGCGGGGGTGGGGCAGTGTGTGGGGTCATGCACGCATGCGTGGGGGGTGGGGAGGATTGAATTATGGGTGTGGGCACGCACATGCGTGCAATAGCACATGGGTGCGCGTTTTCGGCACCCGAGGAAAAAAAGGTTCGCCATCACTGTCTTATACCATCCCAGTCAAATGGTTATCCAGTCTATTTTTGAAAACCTCCAATGATGGAGCACCCACAATACCTGGAGGCGAGATATTCCACTGATTAATTGCTCTCACTGTCAGAAAATTTCTCATTTCTAGGTTGGATCTCTCTTTAACAAGCTTCCACCCATTACTTTTTGTCCTACCCTCTGGTGCTCTAGAGCAGCACGGGTGTCAAACTCGCCGCGTCACGTTGCCATCACGTGATGCTTCGAGATGTTTCTCCCCTTCGCGGAGCTGGGGTGTGTTCTGACCCAGCTTCCTGACAAAGGAACACAGCACAACACAGCGTCCGTGCAAACCTTGTTTTAATAGTAACGGCTACTAATTGTCTTACTTAGCAGTTGTCAATTCAAATAAAGTATAAACCATTCTTTTCTGTGCAAGGCTGTTAATTAGTCTTCTTAACAGTCGGCATTAGTCCGAGCAAAAGAACACAAGTCTGACGAAGAGTCTTTCAGATAACAGCAGATAACCCACACGAACCTTAATGTTTTTGGCAAAACGCCCAGGAACAATTTGCAGGCAACTTGACGATTTCAAAGGGGAGCAGAACAGAGGTTTGACTTCAAAAACAAGAACTTGAAATGAACAAAGTTGTTTCCTGCAAATTCCTCAGTCGTTTTCATCACTTAAATAGGCTATGGGAGTGGCTAATTATCCCCAAGCCTTACTCCCGAGTTGTCCTTCTCCTCAGGAACCATTCCTGCCTCTTGGCAGCTCTGCGCACGGGCGCATTGAGAACAGGCTCCTCTTCTTTTTCTTCACTCATGGAGGTTCTGAAGGCCCTGTCTGAATCCCTGCCTCTGGCACCGAGCCTTCTCCAGCCTCTTCACTGTCCGACTCTGGTACCAACTTCACAGGCCTCTGGCAGACTGCAACAGGGTGGGCGTAGCCTGTGCGTGACACATCTGGCCCGCGGGCCACCAGTTGATGGCTCTAGAGAATAAGTAGATCCTCTGTTCTTTGTTGACAGTCTCTGAACTACTGGAAGACAGCTGGATATCATAGGGCTGAGAGAGAATGACTAGTTCAATGAGGAAGGCAGTAAATCTAACAAATATGAGCAATTCATTTTTAAAAGATAAATTAGGAACAATAAAAGTAAAGGCCCATGTCTAGTCGTGTCTGATTAAGGGGTGGGTTTCACTTACCTTTGCCACCGGTTCGCATCGCGACATTTAATCACGATGTTTAATGCGCGATTTCACTTCCGCGCATGCTCAGAAGGTGGATTCAGCCCGAAACACAGCTGAGGAGCTCATCAGCTGTGCTTCGGGCGAAGAAATAAAGGTCAGTATTAACCCGGGGGTGGGCGGGAGGGCTTTTTTCAAACCACAGAACGCTGTGAAGCCATGCAAACACAGAAAAATCGGCCAAAAATTCAGAGAAAAAGATGGCGGCGAGCACGGAGCGGCACAGACAGAACCGGATCCGTGACGCCAAAATTACGTCACCAGCGGGTCGCTACCGTTTCGGGCGATCTGGTCCGAACCGGGAGGAGCCCACCCCTGGTCTGATTCTAGGAAGTGGTGCTCATCTCCGTTTCTTAGCTGAGGGAGCCAGTGTTGTCTGAAGACATTTCCGTGGTCATCTGGCCAGCATGACTATGCCGAGGTGCACGGAACGCTGTTGCCTTCCCACCAAAGTGGTACCTATTTATCTACTCACCTTTGCATGCTTTTGAACTGCTGGTTTGGTAGGAGCTGGGGTATGTAACGGGAGCTCACCCCGTCACATGGCGCTCGGGTCTCGAACTCCGTCTGACAGCTTTCCAGGTGAAAAGTTTAGTGTCTTTAACCAATGAGCCTTTGTGCCCCTTTAGGAACAATAATAAATCTTATTAGTCTTATTAAAAGGCCATTCTTGATTATATCATGAGCCTCATAGTTTAATATCAAATAATATTGTCTTTCAGATAATGAAATTCGCCCGAGGGCTTCATGCAAAAGTCTCTCCAATGAATGATGTAGACATTGGGGTTTATCAGTTGATGCAGAGTGAACAGCTGTTGTCGCAGAAAATGGAATCTCTGGCACAGGAAGCAGAGAGGTAATATGGGGTGTGTGTCATTCATCTTTGTACAAACCTCAGATTATGGCACAAGTGAGAGGTTATTCAGCATCCTCCTTTAAGGAGAGAAAAAAAAATCTGATTCTGAAAGAGGGCCAAATTATGGCATTTCATAGGGTTTATGAAAGCAGTTTAATTGATAATTGAATAATACACACACGCCAAAGAATGAGAATAAAAACGTAACACCTATCCTCCGCCAGCTGCATTGGCTGCCCATTAGTCTCCGGATCCAATTTAAGGTGTTGGTTTTGACCTTTAAAGCCCTACATGGCTCAGGGCCAGGTTACCTTCGGGACCGCATCCTGCCGCATACCTCCCTACGACCGGTTAGGTCCCACAGAGTTGGTCTCCTCCAGGTCCCATCGACCAAGCAATGCCGGTTGGCGGGGCCCAAGGGGAAAGCCTTCTCTGTGGGAGCTCCCTCCCTTTGGAACCAACTCCCTCCAGAGATCAGGACTATCCCCACCCTGCTGGCCTTCCGTAAAGCAATAAAAACTTGGCTCTTCCAGCAGGCGGGGTGAAAGTGAGACCAATCAGACTATATATGGGTCTCCCCCCTGGTTATGAATGTGAGATGCTCTTTTTAATTTTTGTAGTTTTTAATTGTTATGATTTTATATTGATAAATGGATTTGACATGCTGTGAGCCGCCCAGAGTCCCCGGGGAGTTGGGCGGCATACAAATCTATTTAAATAAATAAATAAATTTGTAGTTGCCTTTTAGCTATAGTGAGCTGGGTCGAAGGTACAGAGAGAATAGTGGGATTGTAGCTATCCCTCGCCTGGAAAATGGACAAGCTCATCTCTTGCTTTTTCAGATGCAAAGAGGACGCTCGGAGGGCCTGCAAAGCTGGGAAGAAGCAACAGGTAGGTACTGATTGAAGGTCAGGTACATGGGGCCCCAGTCAGCATGTTCATCTCCAAACTGCCCTCTTGCAGATTTCCAAACTTGTGATCATGACTTTTTAGAGTCTGTTAAGACAGTGGGTGAGTTCGGGTGTTATTTACACAGGTACGCAAAGACCTTTTGTCAGACTTGCCTGGAAAGATCTGACAGGAAACGTGTGTGAAGTTTCCAAAAGACGTTCTAATTAATTCAGGAGCCTCCGTGCCCACCCATTTGTGGAATGCATTTACAGTTAGAGAAGTTAGCCCTCCTCCAGCTTCCCCCCCCCCTTTCTTTTCATGGCAACTTGAAATCTTTGCAAGTTGACAACAGAATTAAATAAACTAATTCTACTTGATTGCAAAGCTACATTAAACAGAATCTTGCAAGTGCGAACACATTCCTCCCACTGTCACTTTTACAGCCCGGTAACTTAGGGAGGGTTCCCTCCTGAGCTGCTTGCCCTGCCCACTATGCAGTTGTGGGTTGTGCTGTCTCTTATCTGACCAACCCAGCACCACTTTGCCCAGTCTCGTTTTCCTGTTCCCCCGCCTATCTTTTGAATAAAGTCTGCTTTTTCTATTCTTAGGCCCTGAGATCTTTGAAGTCCAGAAAAAGAGTAGAAAGGCGCGTTGCAGAGCTTCATTCCAAGTTGGATGTGGTGCAAGGCATCCTAGATCGGATATATGCCTCTCAGACAGATCAAATGGTATTTCTTCGTTACCTGATATTTATTTGCGGGGGTTTTACGTTTTCGTATTTTTTTTCTTTCAAGAACGCTGTTAATTAATCCACTGAGGATCTCACTTTGATTGTCCCACAAACAAGGAATAACTCTTCTTCTTTTTTGCTCTCCTTTTACAATATATCAGGAGTAAAAATGTACTTGCCTCCCTACTGGCTCAGGAGTGTGCATGCGCAGATGGTTAAAACTGGGACGTAACGATGTCCCAGTTTTGGGGGGGCGTAGCTCCAGCCACCAGCGCTACCGGCTCTCCGAACTAGCCTCCGCCGGCCCTACCAGCTCTCGCGAGCCGGATAGAGCCAGCTGAATTTAACCCCTACAACACAGGTCCCCAAACTTGGCAACTTTAAGACTTGCGGACTTCAACTCCCAGAATTCTCCAGCCAACTATGCTGGCTGGAAAATTCTGGGAGTTGAAGTCCACAAGTTTTAAAGTTGCCAAGTTTGAAGACCTCTGCCCTACAATATACCACATTTTTCGGAGTATAAAATGCACCTTTTTACCCCCCAAAAGAGGGTGAAAACTTCGGTGCGTCTTATACACCGAATGCAGCCCCACCCACCCAGCCACCCCCACCTTTTGGCCTCTGTCTTCCAGCAATTTACCTGCTTGCAGGAAAGAGGGAAGAGCCTGTAAAGCCAAGCAAGTCAGTAGCAGTTTCCCAACCTACAGCTGATTAGGTTTGCCACATGGGAAAATGAAAGTGAAACTAGCTGCAAAGAGGCAAATAGCTGGGAGAGAGACACGCAGATTTTTATTTTCTGCTGGATGCAAGGGGGTAAGTGAATAACTATAAATGTCTGTAGAATGTTCAAATTATTAGACTTATTTTTTAAAGACTGCTTTATTATTGTTCTAGCCAGGTGTCTCCAACCTTGGCAATTTTAAGACTTGTGGACTTCAACTCCCAGAATTCCACAGCCAGCTTTGTTAGCTTTGCTGGCTGTGGAATTCTGGGAGTTGAAGTCCACAAGTCTTAAAGTTGCCAAGGTTGGAGACCTCTAGACAACTTAACAAAATAAAGAAGCTTTTTAAAATAAATGCTTGCTCTGCAGAGGTCCAGTGCTATTGTATCTTCTTTTAAATAATAGAGAATAATGTATACTTCCAGAAATTTTAATTAATTTTAACAGCTCTGTACAAGTATAGTATGAAATGTAACAGTGTCCTGTTTTAGTATTAGAGTTAAATCCTGACTTACCTTGGAGTAGATCTATTTAAATAATTGGGAGGAGTTAGTGTGACTACATTTAAGAAAACTTTCTGGCATAATGTACATTTCTCCAATTCTTTGCTATTTCTATGGGTCAGGCACACATGCACAGAAATACACAGCAAACAGTGTATGTCATCTGTGCTATTTGCTGTTTGGCAAATTGCTTGGAGGCAGGGCCTTTTTCCCTTGTTTTCCTCCCCCAAAACTAAGGTGCGTCTTATACTCCGGAAAATACGGTATGTATTGGATTTCGCAATCTCAGAATTTCATTCATACACATTTGCTTGTTTTATGGCACAGTTGTGACTGTTTAATCTTTACACACCTTAACTGTTTAATCTTTACACACCTTAACACATACCTTAACACACCTTGGAATTGTTGTAAAGGGAATCTAAAATCTGCAGTCATCAGGTCAAGATGCTGTAAAAAAAATAAGCTTGATGTCTCTCTCGCCCCAAAGGTATTTAATGCTTACCAGGCTGGCTTAGGAGCTCTGAAGCTGTCCATGAAAGACGTAACTGTGGAAAAGGCAGAGAGCCTCGTGGATCAGATTCAAGAGGTATGTAAGGAGCGGGTACGGGGTAGTCCTCGACTTGCAACAGTTCATTTAGTGACCGTTCAAAGTTACAACGGCACTGGAAAATGTGATTTACGAATGGTTTTTCAGAGTTACGACCTTTGCCGCATCCCCACGATCGTGTGATCAAAATTCAGACGTTTGGCAAATGGCTCATAACGACCGTCGCTGTGCAAAAGGTCACTTTTTTGCAACCTTCTGACAAGCAGAGGAATAGAATAGAATAGAATAGAATAGAATAGAATAGAATAGAATAGAATAGAATAGAATAGAATAGAATAGAATAGAATAGAATAGAATAGAATAGAATTCTTTATTGGCCAAGTGTGATTGGACACACAAGGAATTTGTCTTTGGTGCATATGCTCTCAGTGTACATAAAAGAAAAGATACATTTGTCAAGAATGGTTGTCATAGGGTTCAAGTAAGCAATCAGGAAACAATCAATATTGATATAAATCGTAAGGATACAAGCAACAAGTTACAGTCATACAGTCATAAGTGGGAGGAGATGGGTGATAGGAACGATGAGAAAAACTAATAGTAATAGTAATGCAGCCTAGTGAATAGTTTGACAGTGGTGAGGGAATTATTTGTTTAGCAGAGTGATGGCGTTCGGGAAAAAACTGTTCTTGTGTCTAGTTGTCTTGGTGTGCAGTGCTTTATAGCGACGTTTTGAGGGTAGGAGTTGAAACAGTTTATGTCCAGGATGCGAGGGGTCAGTAAATACTTTCACGGCCCTCTTTTTGACTCGTGCAGTATACAGGTCCTCAATGGAAGGCAGGTTGGCAGCAATTGTTTTTTCTGCAGTTCCGGATTATCCTCTGGAGTCTGTGTCTGTCTTGTTGGGTTGCAGAACCAAACCAGACAGTTATAGAGGTGCAGATGACAGACTCAATAATTCCTCTGTAGAACTGTTATCAGCAGCTCCTTGGGAGGTTTGAGCTTCCTGAGTTGGCGCAGAAAGAACATTCTTTGTTGTGCTTTTTTGATGATTTTTTGATGAGTCAATGGGGAAGCCAGATTCACTGAATGCCTGGGTTACTAAGTCATCAATTGCAGTGATTCACTTAACAACGGTGGCAAGGAAGGTCAAACTCACTTAATAAATGTCCCACTTAGCAAGAGAATTTTTGGGCTCAACTGTGGTTGCAACTGTGGACTACCTCTACTGTTCACGCAAAGGTGACATACATGGGTAAAATAAAACCGTCATATAGAAACCTAGAAAAACGGACCGCAGAAAAAGATCCTAGCGGTCCATCAAGTCTGCCCGTTGAAGTTCTTTATTTAATATCTATTTAATTGGTTTTTATCGTATGATGGATGTGTGTTTCTCCCAAGTATGTTTAAACTCAGTTTTGATGATTGACCCACCAACTCTGCTGGAAGTTAGTTCCCAGCTTCCGCTGCTGTTTCTGTGAAGTAATACAGTGAAAGTGTTTTGAACTTCCCTCCTGTCAGTTTGAGGTTATGCCCCTGTGTTCTTGATGTTTGCTTAATGTTGAAGATACTGTCGTCTAGACCAGGAGTCTCCAACCTTGGCAACTTTAAGACTTGTGGACTTCAACTCCCAGAGTTCCTCAGCCAGCTTTGCTGGCTGAGGAATTCTGGGAGTTGAAGTCCACAAGTCTTAAAGTTGCCAAGGTTGGAGACCCCTGGTCTAGAACCTTATTCACGCTCTTAATATGTTTAAAGGTTTCATCATGTCCCCTCCTTTCCCTTCCGTCCTCCAGGCTGTACATTAATGACACATCTGTAATTAAAATTTCCGCTTCTCCCACAGCTCTGCGATACCCAGGATGAAGTAGCTCAGACCTTAGCAGGCGTGGTAATCAATGGCTCGGGTGAGTCAAAACATACTTCATGCGGTCTTCTGATTCATCTTTCTCCATCTTTCTCCGTAACAGCCACACATGGGAAATGTTGTTTTTCTAAAGTTTTTTTTTTTCAAACTTGGCAACTTTAGGGTCTTAAAAGTTGCAAATTTGAAAAACATCGCTCTAATCTACAGCATTTAAAACAGATTCGTTAAAGAAAGGAATTGATTCTGCCAGTAATAGGTATTTTTTATAGCTTCCACTATAGGTTATAGGCACATGTCCTGTTTCCAGTTGTAATGCATAAGAACTATTGAACTCTTGACTAAAAGTCCCTGGTCAGTCACACATTTTCCTCTTATCTAATAATTATGTCCTTTACTCTCAGGATTACATATCGCTCTCCTGATCTCTGGAGATTCCTTTTCAATATTATTTGTAAATGTCCACATATGGTGTGGATTAAATTAAAATTATGGATGAAGCTCTTAACCTTGTTCTCAGGATGTTCATTAATATCCAATAATTATGGCAGTTAATTATTGGATATTACTTTTGTCAAATGGACAAAAGGCCCATTTTACCTCTGTGTGCCTGCTGTGTTAATGTCTCTCTCATTCCCCAGATAAGTTGAATTTGTGATTGTGAAGTATTTATCTAGGATATTTATTCTTTAAGGTTGTCTGTAATCATTTCTAAAACCTTTTGTAAACAATCAGTTCAGACAAACTAGTCCATGGCTGGCAGAGTCTCACTCACTGCTTCCACACAGAACCCAGCAGTTTATCCATAAAGGAATACCATCTTTATTAGAAAAAAATTGTTTGGCTTAAATATTATATTTGCTTTAATGATCGTGATTCCTCTACTTTCTGTGTTTGTTCATGACCTAATTGGTGTTTGTAATTGCTTCTGCACGTGCATTAATTATAAGAACAATGGTTGAAAAATGCTTCTATTAAATATGATTTACATGCTTCAGGAGTTTTGCCTTGGATGGGTTTAGATTTTGTGGTCAGATATGGGTTGATTATCTTTGCATGAGGAAGCCACATAAGACAATTTTGATCTGAATGTGTATTGCAGATTAGATCAGTGTTTCTTAGATTTTTTCCCCCCCCAACTAAGTGAAAGCTTAAAAATAACCACAACCAAGGTTTGCATTAACAACATTGGTTACAACTGTAAAAGAATGAGAACACTTGTTTCGAACTCTTGCTCTCATATAGAACTTAAGATTGTATGTTGTGCATTTTTGTACTCGGAAGCTCAGCTTCCATAACGAGTTTTATCTCTTCTTACATTTTTTTCAGTCCTATGTACAAATACTTGGAAGGAAGCTCCATTGAATTTTGTTACATTGGACTGTGAATAAATGCCTATTGAGACCAAGATCAATTAATTTGTTTTCTTACCTTAGAAGCTGATACAGAGGAACTTGAAAGAGAATTGGACAGTCTTCTCCTGGACTCCCCAAAAATACAGCCGCCCCTGCCTTCTGTTCTACCAAATCCACTATCTCCAGCGTCTGTAGGACTTCCCGGCTTCACAGATGCTGAGCTTGAAGCTGAGCTGGAGAAGCTCACTCTTTCAGAGGGAGGTAAGCTTTATCTTGTATAGCTTTCCTGTGTCTAATGGAGGTCAGGATTTCCATCCCTAAGCGAGGCAGTTGTTATGTGACTTACGCCCAATTTTACGAGCCTTTTTTATTGTTAAGCAAATGATGATACTAAGCTGGCAGGAATAACCAACACCCTAGAACAGTGATGGCAAACCTATGGCATGCGTGCCACAGGTGGCACGCGGAGCCATATCTGCCGGCACGCGAGCCATTGCCCTAGCTTAGCTCCAACGCGCATGTGCACGCCGGTCAGCTGATTTTTGGCTCATGCTGAGGCTCTGGGAGTGCGTTTTCGGGTTCCGGGGGGGGGGAGAGGGCGTTTCCGCCCTCTCCAGACTCCAGGGAAGCCTTCTGGGCCCACCGGAAGTCGGGAAATGGGCCATTTCCAGCATCCACAGGGCCTCTGGGTGGGCTGGGAGGCCGTTTTTGCCCTCCCCAGGCATTGAATTATGGGTGTGGGCACTTGCACGTGTGCCATAGAGCGCGTGCATGCGCTTTCGGCACCTGAGGGAAAAAAGGTTCGCCATCACTGCCCTAGAAGATAGGCTCAAGATCCAGATGGATCTTGACAGACTTGAACACTGGGCCCTATTTAACAAAATGAAATTCAATGTAAAGAAAAGCCTTACACTTAGGCAAGAATAAACAAAGGTACACATATAGACTGGGTGAAACCAGGCTTAATAGCGGTAACTGTGAGAGGGATCTTGGAGTCTTAGTGGACAACCAGTTAAATATGAGCCAGCAGTGTGTGGCGGCAGCCAAAAAAGCCAATGCAATCCTAAATTGCATTAACAGAGGGATACAATCAAGATCAAGGGAGGTACTAATACCACTCTATAAAGCCTTAGTAAGACCACACCTAGAGTACTGCGTCCAGTCTTGGTCACCACACTATAAAAAAGATGTTGAGACTCTAGAAAGAGTGCAGAGAAGAGCAACCAAGATGATTAGGGGACTGGAAGCTAAAACATACCATGAACGGTTGCAGGAACTGGGCATGGCTAGTCTAGTGAAGAGAAGGACCGGGGAGACATGACAGCAGTGTTCCAATATTTGAGGTGCTGCGATAAAGAGGAGGGGGGGTCAAACTATTCTCCAAAGTACATGAAGACCAGACAAGGAATAATGGATGGAAACTGAACAAGGAGAGATTCAACCTAGAAATAAGGAGAAATTTTCTGATAGTGAGAAGAATCAACCAATGGAACAGAAGTTGCCTTCAGACGTTGTGGGAGCTTCATCACTGGAGGCTTTCAAGAAGAGACTGGATTACCATCTGTCTGAAATGGTGTAGGGTCTCCTGCTTGGGTGGGGGGTTGGAGTGGATGACCTACAAGGTCCCTTCCAACTCTGTTAATCTGTAAATCATCATGGTCATTAAGTGAATCACACGGTTGTTAAGCGAATTGGCTTGGCTTGTGGAAAGCTGGCTCGGAAAGTTGCAAGTGGCAATCAGGTGACCACCACAGCCATTGTAAAAACGTACTGGGTGCCAATCACCTGAATTTTGATCATGTGACTTGGGGGGAATGCTGCTGTGGTCGTAAGTGTGAGGACCAGTGGTAAGTCACCTTTTTCACTGCCATTGTAACTTTGAACAGTTGCTAAATAAATGGCTGTAAGTCAAGGACCATCTGTAATTCTGTAAGGGAAAGCTCTCCCTTCAACAACTTCCTATAATATTACTCAGTTTCTTAAAGAGCTTCTTCTCACAGATCTTAAGGTTTTCTTCTGGGCTAAAGATACCATTATTTGGGTGTATCAGTGTTTCTCAATCTTAGCAACTTTAAGGCGTGTGCACTTCGATTCCCAAATTCCTTAGCCAGCATGTCCACACGTCTTAATGTTGCTAAGGTTAAGAAACAGTGGGGCAAAAATCTCCTTTTCAAAAGGTTTTCTATTGCTACTGATGATTAAACGCACTTGAATCTAAACTGGTTTGGTATCCTCTGTGTTTAGCTGATCTTACCAATTTTTCTGGTGTCTTTGCCAGGATCCATCACACTGCCTCTCTAAAGCATAAGTAGTCGGATCACTGCAAAAGGCGTCTTCAATTTTAACCCTTCACAGAGATGTGAAAATAAGGAATAGAATAGAATAGAATAGAATAAGAATAGAATAAGAATAGAATAGAATAGAATAGAATAGAATAGAATAGAATAGAATAGAATAGAATAGAATAGAATTCTTTATTGGCCAAGTGTGATTGGACACACAAGGAATTTGTCTTTGGTGCATATGCTCTCAGTGTACATAAAAGAAAAGATACATTTGTCAAGAATGGTTGTCATAGGGTTCAAGTAAGCAATCAGGAAACAACAATATTGATATAAATTGTAAGGATACAAACAACAAGTTATAAGTGGGAGGAGATGGGTGATAGGAACGATGAGAAGACTAATAGTAATAGTAATGCAGCCTTAGTGAATAGTTTGACAGTGGTGAGGGAATTATTTGTTTAGCAGAGTGATGGCGTTCGGGGAAAAAACTGTTCTTGTGTCTAGTTGTCTTGGTGTGCAGTGCTCTATAGCGACGTTTTGAGGGTAGGAGTTGAAGCAATTTATGTCCAGGATGCGAGGGGTCAGTAAATATTTTCACGGCCTTCTTTTTGACTCATGCAGTATACAGGTCCTCAATGGAAGGCAGGTTGGCAGCCATTGTTTTTTCTGCAGTTCTGATTATCCTCTGAAGTCTGTGTCTGTCTTGTTGGGTTGCAGAACCAAACCAGACAGTTATAGGGGTAATAGCACACAATAGGATTTTACTGTTTCTTGGATGGTGGTGCAAAGAGGTTTTTTCCATAGACTTTTATGAAAATGTACTGTACATACAGAAGACGCCTCAGGAGAACTCTTCCATTTGCCCTCAAAAAATCTCTTGAACAAATGCAGCCATCTAGCAAATGACTAATGTTTATTTTTACAAAGCTCTATAGATATATGTGTACACCATGCAATACAGAACAGCAGTAAAAAATAATATGTAATCCAAGTTTTAATATATGCTAGAGCAGTGGTTCCCAACCTGGGGGTCGGGACCCCTTTGGGGGTCAAACAACCATTTCCCAGGGATCGCCCCAGCATCCTCAGCTCCCCCCCCCCCCTGCCACAAGCCTGGCCATATCAACTCAACTCGCCTGAGCCCTCCGATTGGTCGGGAGAGGTGCCATTCGGTGAGAGGCGTTTGTGATGCCTGGCGGCCGAGCTTTGATGGCATCAGCTAAGGGGCCAGCTTTGCTTTGAATTCTGGGAGTTGAAGTTAAAAGTTGCTGAGATTGAGAAATATTGCTGTACACTTGTTAGTTATCAAGTCCAAATACAGAAGTAGACTTGTTGTGGAAGATGATATTCCTTGTGCTCTTGCAAAGACTGGCCCGAAAATTTCTGATCTGGCATAATTACATATTGTTTTTGTGATTAATCGCTATGCTTTAATTATGTTCAATTTGTAACAATGAAAATACATCCTGCATATTAGATATTTACATTACGATTCATAACAGTAGCAAAATTACAGTTATGAAGTAGCAATGAAAATAATTTTATGGTTGGGGGGTCACCACAACATGAGGAACTATATTAAGGGGTCGCGGCATTAGAAAGGTTGGGAACCACTGTGCTAGAGGCTCTAGTAACAAAGAAATGCATCAGATGATATGTATTTGTTTCTCTATACTGTTTGAAATATGCTTGACCACATTTTTCTTTATTTTTTTGGGTGTGTACATGTGCATTTACATCAATTACAGAATTGGCACAAAAGACTGATCGGAAGGCCTCTGAACGCCAAAGAGCTCTGGAGCTGCATCTTTAATGACTCAACATCCCGCTTTGTGCTGTGAAGTCTTCAACTTTGCTGAACATAATTCCGAAAATAACTTGTTGGAACATGAGTCTTATTAGCTCTTGTTAGACTGCACTTTTATATCAGGCAGGAAATTCTGCCACGACAATCCAATCCTTTCCACAGAAAATTGCTCTGTTGTCATTTTTTTCCCCCCAGTGCCAAATTACAGTGTCTCTTCGGTTGATTTGCTCACCTGTATTGCCACTCACGGTTGCTCTTTCTCTGGCTAAGTTGACATCTTGTTCCACACATCCTGAGGGTCTCTTTGCCACTTCACCTTGCGGATCACTTGAAAGGCAATAAAGTCACACTGTGTCTGGCATCCCGCTGTTTTGTGCAATTGTGCAAAACGGTTTAGTGGATGCACTAGATAAGATGCTGACTTTGATAGCAGTGCGCTGTGCTTGGCAGCAAATAGACAGACAGATAGATATATTGATGATTTTTCTATATTTCTTCTTTGTATGTGCACAGTTGTGGATAACCTATGTTGAGGTTTTAGAGTTTGCTTTCTTACGCAAGTATGAAGCATCTGCCGATACAAAATTCAGCTTACGGAGCCCCTTTACTTCAAGACTGACATCGCCTTAAAGGAATTTGCAGAGCTTTTCAACACGAGGCTGTTATTTTTGTTGTTGCTGCTTTGAAGATGATGTTTAAAACATGTTCAGTTTATCTGCAAAGAGAGTCATTCACGTTGCCTTCTTCTTAGGAAGAACTCTCTTTACTAGGAGATTTACTAGGAGATTTAAGCTATTCTCTTGAAACAGAAATACACGAAGGGTTCGTTAGCCTAACCCAGTGGTGGCTAACATTTTTACGTCACTGCGTACCGACCTGCATGCCGGAAATGGCATGCAAAACCATCCCGCCTGGACCACACGGCCTCGCTGGCTTTCGCACATGCAGGAGTGCTGAAACCCGGAAGAGCAGCGTCCTGGCGCGCATGTGCGAACAGCTGGCTGTTGCACACGCACGTGCCAGAAACCCAGAAGTTTAGGTGCCGCCACGCACATGCGCACCGGAACGCTGCGCTTTCAGATTTTGGTGCTCCTGTGCGCGGAAAGGCCAGCTGACCGGCACGCGTGTGTGCACAGGAATGCGGAAGAGGAGAATATCACCATTTCCTGACATCTCGAGAAACTAATTAAGATGGAAGAGCTGCTGAATCAAATCACATTTAGACCTGCCAGAGATGGTTTTGCAATGGTCGTCTCTCTTTTTTCAGAAGACTTCCTGGAAAAAGCCCCTCTGTGTACATCAGGGCAGCAGTTTATTTTTATTTTTATTTTTTTGTTTAATGACAACATAGAAACCGGCTACAGAAACGGTCCGTGGAAACTGACTGAGGAAAAGCTGGTGATTGATTTGTGCATCGGCACCTGCCGGAATAATTTGGGGGGTGGGTGGGATGTGGGGGGGAAGAGATGAACAAAATTTTGCTGTTCATAAACTCTTTTTGAGAATAATGACTCAATGCTTTTGTTCTCTGAAGCTAAGCTTTGATTTAGACTGTGTGATGGGAGGCTTTTTTGTCAGGGAAGACATCTGCTGCAATTGGAAAATGGGAAAATGTAAATCCGTGCCAGGGCGTGCCCTGTAAGCTCACTGCAAAACCTGCTTCCACACATACCCCACAGCCAGTGAAGCATATACCACATGTTTAAACAAAATTCAAGAATTGTGTTTACGTTACTTTAAAGGCGTTGTGCTTGATTGGTTTAGAAAGGAGAGGGAGGGAAAATGTCCCCCCTTCTTTATTCCCCCCCCCAACAATGATACAATAAAGGAATGAAAAGACTTCTGGAGTTTAGTCCTCTTATCTTTCCATATAACAATATTCAATTATCTCATTATTACTCCTTCAAATTTTGGTTTTTCCGAGGTTCCTGCTGGACCTCAAGCAAATCCTAAACAATGGCTATTTAATCATCTGTATACAGGAATTGTAGTCACTTCCAAAGGTTCACTTGCTTTGTAAAAGCATTTATTTGTTTGTGAGATTTATATACCGCCTCACAGTGCAAGCACACTCTAAGCGGTTTACACCAGTAAGCAGTGTATATTTATATTGCCCCCAACAATCTGGGTCCTC
The DNA here is from genome assembly GCA_023053685.1 of Diadophis punctatus similis. Taxonomy (NCBI): domain Eukaryota; kingdom Metazoa; phylum Chordata; class Lepidosauria; order Squamata; family Dipsadidae; genus Diadophis; species Diadophis punctatus. Next base: position 12,030,826 of record JALIGW010000024.1, read on the forward strand.
ATTTTACCTACCTCGGAAGGATGGAAGGCTGAGTCAATCTTGAGCCAGTGAGATTTGAACCGCTGACCTGCGGATCACAGTCAGCTAAAGTGGTCTGCAGTACTGCACTCTAACCGCTGCGCCACCTCGGCTCTTCATCTTGTTCTCTGTGGCTCTGATTAGAATTCCTTCCATCTATTTTCTCTTATTTGAGCACTGCATTGGCAGGCCATTTGAGCTCCACTGCACCTCCACACCAGAAGGCCCTCATTCCATTGATTTGAGCACAGCAACTCAATAGGTTTCATTGCTCATTTGCGATTCATCTAGCAAAATCAATTTTGATTCTTTGCTTTCTGTACCAGTTCGGTTTATGAACTTCATCTGAGATTAACTATGCACACATTCCCCACATTGGATGCTGCATATAGGAATCGGATTATTATCCCCATTCTCAACCCAGTGCACATTACTCAGTTGCTGGGGGGGTGGGGGGTTGTGGGGGGGGAGTAGTATCAGTGCTGGACTATCTGTTCTTTGCCGTTGGCAAAATAGTTAATGCTACACCCTATTCACATTCTATATTTCGAAAAATAAATATGGGGCAAATCTGGGAGATTCTGCATTTGGAGTATGGTTTTTGCTGGCCATGGAAAGAACAGGAACAGGTAATCCCTTCCTGTGGGTATGTATATGCTGACATGCTTTTAAACTTTATAGATTTAAGAACCAGCTGTTAAAAAAACATAGCTTTACAAGGAAGCTGAATTTGTGCTGCCTACCCATTAGCTACTTATATAGGTAGTCCTTAACTTATGACCACAGACGAACACAAAAATTATGTTGTTAAATGAGACATTTGTTAAGTGAGCTTTGCACCATTTTACGACCTTTCTTGCCACAGTTGTTAAGTGAATCACTGCAGTTGTTAAGTCAGTAACACGGTTGTTAAATGAATCTGACTTCTTCATTGACTCTGCTTGGCAGAAGGTCACAAAAGAGGTTGACGCACTGCGACCGTCATAAATACATGCCAGTTGCCAAGCGTCCGAATTTTGGTCATGTGACCACGGGGATGCCGCAATGGTCGTAAGTATGAAAAACGGTCGTAAGTCACTTTTTTCAGTACCATTGTAACTTAAACTGTTGTAAGTTGAGGACTACCTATACTGCTGACTCCAAGGGATTTATTTATACTCCGTGTTAACGTTTGCAATAAATAGCTCTATTTTTGTTGTGTATGTAAACTCTACAAAGGGATAATACAAGGCTATTCTCTCTCTAGCTTCAAATTGTAGATTTTTTGGGGGGGACAATAATGTTCAATCCAACTTGCAGGAGAGGATCCCCCGCTCCCCTTAATCATCTGTGTAAGAGACAAGGCGGTCTTATTATGTCACTCTCTACTGCGTTGGGATCTAAACGTTTTGCTACTTCAGAAAGACTGGAAGAGGCATTCAGCGGTTATTGCTGAACAATTTGTGCCTTGCTGAAGTGGTCTGTAATTTCCACGCTCTGGCCCTAAATGCAAATGTAATCAAGACGAATGAAGAAAAAGAAATTATAAAGTTCTAGTTACTAAAAGAGGGCAATTTATCTAGAGAATATATATGTATTATTTTTCCCCTGGTATCCAACCGCCACTAGCACAACATTTAAACTTGCACATAATCTTTAATCTCTTCTGCTCTCTTTTCTAAATATACAGTATATATACAGTATATTTAGAAAAGAGAGCAGAAGAGATTAAAAATTAATTGCAAGTTTAAATGTGCTAGTGGCGGTTGGATACCAGGGGAAAAATAAGGGTGTTTATGTTACACTGGGTACATATATCGCCAGTAGCATTCAAGGGTTTAATGCTTTGTTTAATGCTTCTCTAGAATTTGTACCAAAATGATTCTAACTTGGTGCTTTAAATGAGAGCAAACATTCTTATTTTCCTGGGAGTTAACTGGCATGTTTTGGGGAGTTTGGATTGTAAAATATGTGCCTAAAGAAACAATTATGCTGCCAGAATAGAAGATCATTGACAATGATTGGGAAAGCAGGTTGGTTGAAAGGGTGAGCTTGGAGTCTGCAGCATTTTGCCTTCTTTGGATGCTTTTGAGTTTCTTGAACCATATGAATTAAGAACTTTCATATATTAGCTTAAATTTTCTAATGCCAAAGTATAAAATATGAAGCTCCATAGTGAACACTTCTCCAAGATATCTTTCTGCTTAGCAGGGAGCAATTCTGGTTAACATATTGGAGAAAGACTTAAATTATGCAGTAAATCAGCATAATATTAGCATTGGGACTCATCATTTTTATGCAGGAAAGGTAGTCTGAGGACAGATAAATTTAATTTCCTTCATTTGCTTAAGCATCCAGTTCCTTAATTTAGAGCAGATCATTCCTTTTTCTAGTATTGCTTTGTCCGGATCACTGTGTTCAAAATAGATAAAAACTAAGGCTACTATTATTGGGTTCTTTCACTGCACCAAAATCCCTTTGTAAGTTCTTCAACGATTATTTATAGAAGCCAGTTCTTCAAATGTTTATCCTGCCCCGTTTCCAAAATATCTCAGGTGGCATCTGCCTTTTTAGAAACACCAAGCCTCCTGAAATTCATGAATCCTGATCTGCTAGGATGTTCCCTTGGACATTGAATTTGAAAATTAGGTGAGCCTATGGGTTTATACAGTATAATGGATGTTGGGTTTGTCTTTAGCTGCCATTAATACCTTTCCTACTGTGTTCTTTTGGTTGATTTTAACTGCGTGTCTGCTACTGAGAGCCATAATTGTGAGAATGAGTGGCTATACAATTTGAAATAATAATTCTGACAAAGCCATTCTCCCAGTTCAGTTTTCCTCATTTCCAATATGAAATTAGCACGTAAATGATTTTTTAAATATTACTGACACCTAGGCAACATGGCTGATCTTGAAAAGCTTAGCAGATTAGTACTTAGATCAGTGGTTCTCAATCTTCCTAATGCTGCGACCCTTTAATACAGTTCCTCATGTTGTGGTGACCCCCAACCATAAAATAATAAAATTATTAGGAAACTCATGGGTGGGTTCTAACTTACCTCGCTGCCGTTTCGCTTCCTCCTGCGCTGCATGGCCTCGTGGGCGCTTTGCGTGTGCACGCATGCGCAATGCTGAATTTTAAAAAAAAATTGCAAAAAAAAGCCGAAAACAAGATGGCGCGCATGCACAGTGTCAGAAATTCGGTTTCTGCGCATGCTCAGAAGTTCCCATGGTACAGATTTTTTTCCAGTAGTCTATTTGCATGTGGGTGGACCCACCTGGAGACGGATAGAGGAGCGGTGTCTCGGTTCCTAAGACCATCGGAAATATGTGTTTTCCGATGGTCTTAGGCGACCCCTGTGAAAGGGTCATTCGACCCCCAAAGGGGTTGCGACCCATAGGTTGAGAACCGCTGACTTAGATGAAAGACCATTAAAATCTCATGACTGTATGCTAGATTGTGAAAAAATAGAAAATAAGAGGGCAAACCAGTTCCATATTAATGTAAGAAAACTGCATAGATGGGTCTGTGAAGTCATTCAAAGGGTAATGTGACAGGAGACCTTTTACCGTATCTCGTTTTAACATGCATCAACCTTAAGAAGCTAAATTGGGTTCAGAGAGAGTCAATGGCTGGAAGAACATTTGATAGACTCCATTTTTAAAGCAGGAATTTGGACCTTTCTCTTTTACTGTGTCTTAACTTTACCCCCTAGAAGATCCAGATTCAGTAATAAAGCCATTCATTCAGGTTAAGCCCTCTCGTCCCAAGCAATTACAAGTATTGCTTTAGTCATTAATTTTAATCTGGTTATTGATTTAGTCATTTAAACCTCATGCTGATTTTGACAAATGGCTCCCAAGAAGAGTCAATAATTAGGGTTTGAGTGAAAAATAATCTAGGAAGCGGTTGCGGTCTTTTCTTGTTCGTTGTAGAAAGTGTATATTTTTGTTCTAGAAGACAGACAAAGCTACCGCGAGAGAAAAATTATAGCTTTCCCTCATCTTGGCAGTAGTTGGACAGAGGCATTGTTTCTAAATCTTTCTTGGCTTTGCCAAAGATGCTTTCTTTAGCAAACCATTCTGAGATTTAAAAAGTACTTAAAAAGAACTATAGAACAGAATAACAGAGTTGGAAGGGACCTTGGAGGTCTTCTAGTCCAACCCCCTTAGGCAGGAAACCCTATACCATTTCAGACAAATGGTTATCCAACATCGTCTTAAAAACTTCCAGTGTTGGAGCATTCACAACTTCTAGAGGCAAGCTGTTCCACGGATTAATTGTTCTAAGTGTCAGGAAATTTCTCCTTAGTTCTAAGTTTTATTTATTTATTTATTTCTACGCTCTTATAGGCTGCCCAATCCCATAGGACTCAGGGCGGCGTACAACATGGATAAGAAACGTACATTAAAAGCAATAGGAACAATTTCAAATAAAAATAAAACAATATTAAAACATCAACAAAACACCATTCATGGGGGAATATGATTTCCTTGTTCACCCCGCCTGTCGGAAGAGCCATGTTTTCACGGCTTTACGGAAGGCCAGTAGAGTGGGGATAGTCCGGATCTCTGGTGGGAGTTGGTTCCAGAGGGATGGGGCTCCCACAGAGAAGGCTCTCCCCCGTGGGTCCGCCAACCGACATTGTTTGGCTGATGGGACCCGGAGGAGGCCCTCTCTGTGGGACCTAACTGGTCGTAGGGAGGTATGTGGTAGGATGCGGTCCCGAAGGTAATCTGGCCCTGAGCCATGTAGGGCTTTAAAGGTCAAAACCAACACCTTAAATTGCGACCGGAGACTAATGGGCAACCAGTGCAGCTGGCGGAGGATGGGTGTTACGTGGGTGTATCTCTGTACACCCACCACAGCTCGCGCAGCTGCATTCTGCACCAATTGCAGTCTCCGGATGCTCTTCGAGGGTAGCCCCATGTAGAGCGCATTACAGTAGTCTAGCCGTGAGGTGACAAGGGCATGAGTGACAAGTTGTTTGATTAGAAGTGATCAAGGGGCAAACTGTGCATATACTATAAGACATTATGCTTTTATATTAGCTGGTGATAAGTGACAGTATGCCATTGCTTATAAGGAACAACAATAGCAAAGATAATTTGGTTGGGTTTCACAAGTGCAGGAGCAAACTAAACTTCTGAAAGCTTTTTATCTGAAATGCCAAGTAGAAAAGCCGGGTGAGATGCAGATGGGCAATGAAGGTAGAATACGAGAAAAAGGGAGAGGGAGAGGGAGAGGGAGGGAGGGAGGAAGAGGGAGAGATAGAGAGAGAGAGAGAGAGAGAGAGAGAGAGAGAGAGAGAGAGAGAGAGAGAGAGAGAGAGAGAATGAGAATGAGAATGAGAATGAGAATGAGAATGAGAATGAGAATGAGAATGAGAATGAGAATGAGAAGAGTAGGGATGGAGGGAAGCAAAGATAGTACTGTGGGTGCTAGAAAGCAGGTAGATGACCCCAAAATAGGAAGAAGACTAGATGATAGGGAGGTGTAGTGTATTGCAACCTCCTTGAACATGGCTCTCATCACCCCTGAAGGTTATGCTTTTGGCACACATCCCATTAAATTCTTAAAAGTTGCTTGATAGTGTAACATTAGCCTTTTAACACCTATGGAATTTCTCAATCATCCAGGTCACGGTTGTCCCATAGATCCTTTTTCCAAAAGGCAACTGGACTTTCTTGTGGGGGAGGGAATTTCTCTTTGAAAATGTTTTGCTTCTCATCTGAGGAGCTTCTTCAGAACTGAGACCAAAAATCAAGAAAGTCCAGGAGCCTTTTGGAAAAAGTACCTTTGGGACGTTGGCCTTTAATCAAAATATTTTATAATGCTCCACTGAGAGTTTTTAAGAAAGGCCCCGTGCTTGCTGCCTGCTGACGTTCTTCTGATGGTGCTGAATAGGCTCAATATTTACGGTACATGAGCAAAGAAACTGTTTTGTTAAGATGGGTTTTAAGTGTTTTATAAATAAATCCCTGAAGATCTTGCTTTGAGCTCCACTAAACCTGGGCCTCAATAAAAGGCAGGAACAAACGCAGGAAGCAAATGTGGGGTCAGCCATAGGCTGCTCAGATGCCCTACTCAAAGTATGGGGAACAAACAGAACATACATGAGGGCATTTACAATTAAGGAGGTTGGACTAGATAGAAGACCTCTAAGGTCCTTTCTACCCTTATGATTCTATGACCTGATCTCAGGGATAAGAATAAACATCATAAATTAATCATCATCTTCATTTAACGACTCCATAATCCCGTGTGGGGTGGAGTCTGGGCAACTGGATGGAGCTAGCAGAGTGTTTTAATGGCCGGATGCCCTTCCTGTCGCCAATGCGGAGTCTTGTTCAGCAGATATATTTTCGGTGTGCCCAGAGAGAGAGATAGCCTCACAGCCTCCCGATTGTGAGGCGAGAACTCCACATCTAGGCCACCCGCACCACTCCAATAAGAATAGACGCTTGGAAATAATTCAGTGTTTCTCAATCATGGCAGTTTGACAGGGCAAGGAGGGAAACAGGGCAGGTTCTTGGCTTTTCTACTGTGCTGTAATTTTTTGACTTTGTTTTTGTCAAGCTGGATAGAATATTATATTTTGATTTTATTATTGTTATTGTTATTACTGATCTGCTGGGTATCTCTGCCCGACCTCTTTCCACCCTTCTGCCTCACCGCACGCATCGCCTGCAGACGGGCACTAGGATCTCTGGCAAAAAAAAAAAAAGAGCTGAAGTGGTGCAGTGGTTAAATGCTGCGACTGCAGGCTGACTGCTAGTTCAGCTGTTCAAATCTCACTAGGTTCAAGGTTGACTCAGCCTTCCATCCTTCCGAGGTCGGTAAAATGAGGACCCAGATTGTTGGGGGCAATATGCTGAACTCTGTAAACCGCTTAGAGAGGGCTGCAAAGCACTATGAAGCGGTATATAAGTAAAGTGCTATTGCTATTGCTATTTGAAGATGTGTGGATTTCAACTCCCAGAATCCCCAGCCAGCATAGAATTTTGGGAGTTGAAGTCCACACTTCTTTGAACTGCCAAGGTTGAGAAACATTGGTTAATAACTGATTCCAAGGTGAAACACTCAATTGCAACCACAACACAGCTTGTGTACTCCTCTTTTTCAGTCGTCTTCACTTCCACTTGGGCTAAGTACCCAAAGAGTGATGATGTATGAAGAGCTGAACAGGAATTAGGATTTGGTTTATAGTTTTCCCATTCTTCATTCCTTATGCTTGTGTTTCAAGTCTTTCAGAACAACAACAACAACAACAACAACAACAACAACAACAACAAAATTGCCTGGGAGCCAAACTATTGGGCTCCGACCGTGTAATGTTTGATTATTCAGTCTCCTTTTTCATCAACCCTGTAATACAGACTTCATCCCTGCTTCGCTCAGGAGGAAAACAGATTAAGTTAAAATGCTTTGTGAGGTTGACATTTGGGCTTTCTCGGGCTTGCAAAGAGCATTGAGAGCAACCAATGCCTTAAATGTGTCATTCATCACAAAGGGAAATTAGGGAGGGCGCGGATAAGCCAAGCAACCGAGGGAAAGGGGGAAAAATGCTATTTTAAAGCTCACTTTTTCATCTGCTGTTTCTTGAAAATTAAACACCAGTTAGAGAAGGGCAATGGTGTAGCCTTGCAGGACTGCTACTGAAATTACTAGCAAATATGGGCCATTAATTTGAAAAGGTACATGCACTTCAATTGAGGTAGATGGGCTTGTTTTAATCATGCTGGCAGACCTGATGCCACAGTACAAAAACATCATTTTGTAGCCACTAAAGTTCCCTGTTGCCAGACCAGTGAAACTGCAATCCTAAATTGCATTAACAGAGGGATACAATCAAGATCAAGTGAGGTACTAACACCACTCTGTAAAGCCTTACTAAGACCACACCTAGAATACTGCATCCAGTTTTGGTCACCACACTATAAAAAAGAATTTGAGACTTGTATCAAAATCTATATATACATTTTAAGTACATTCCATGTCGTGATTATTGGTGACACCTTAATAACGCTTAATAACGCATTAGACTATTTCTTGTTGTTGTTTGTAAATATGTGTACTTGTTTGTGTTTTGTGTATTTTTGTGTGTTTCGTTTGTGTCTTTTTTCTTATTGTAAAAATTTAATAAAGACTATTTTTTTAAAAAAAAAGATGTTGAGACTCTAGAACAGTGGTTCTCAACCTTCCTAATGCCGTGACCCGCCCCCCGCCCCCTCCACTGCGACTCACCCCGTCGCCGTGCCCGCTGCCACGACCCCTACCCCGCTGCCGCCATTTGGGTTCTTTTACCCTCTGCACATGCACAAAGTGTTCTGCGCATGCACAGAGGGTAAAAGAACCCAAATGGCGGCATCCGTGCGAAGCTTCCTGACCCCTGTGAAAGGGTCATTTGACCCCAAAAGATTTGCGACCCCCAGGTTGAGAACCGCTGCTCTAGAAAAAGTGCAGAGAAGAGCAACCAAGATGATTAGGGGACTGGAGGCTAAAACATACAATGAACGGTTGCAGGAACTGGGCATGGCTAGTCTAGTGAAAAGAAGGACCAGGGGAGACATGATAGCAGTGTTCCAATATTTGAGGGGCTGCCACAGAGAGGAGGGGGGTCCACCTATTCTCCAAAGTACCTGAAAGCCAGACAAGGAATAATGGATGGAAACTGAAGACGTAGAGATTCAACCTAGAAATAAGGAGAAATTTTCTGACAGAACAATCAACCAATGGAACAGCGTGATTGAGGGACACGGCAATGGCTGTAAATGTGGACCAGTTATTGAGTGCCTAAAATGCAGTCGTGTTTCTATGGGGAGGGGACATTAGAACTTTGAATTCGGGTTGCAAGTAACCCCAGGGAGGCCCTTCATAGCTTTGAAAAGTTGCTAAGTGACTGATCATGAGTTGGGGACCCTTGAATTGGTATCCTTCTCTGATCTCTTTATATGAACAGGGACGTCAATATAAAGGGAGGGAGGGAAGGTGCTACTATATCATAATATTTTCCATAGTTGGTGTAAAGAAACTGTTTTGGGCCAACAGCACATTTGTTACTTCAAGAGAGTGTGGTGGGCACACTCACAAAATGGCAGTAATAGGATGCTTCCCATAGTTGCTTCCAGGGTCATGACCAGACACAAAACAGACAGGAATAAAAATGTGATTAGTTCCACTGCATGCTTTATGTAGTCCCAATGGGACGTGTGTGGAGCATTGAAGGCATTCCTGCAAGTGAAATTGATGTTATAAATAGATGTTTTATTTTATAGCTTATTGCAGTGATGGCGAACCTATGGCACACGTGCCACAGGTGGCACGCGGAGCCATATCTGCCGGCACGCGAGCCGTTGCCCTAGCTCAACTCCAGCATGCATGTGCGTGCCGGCCAGCTGATTTTTGGCTTGTGTGGAGGCTCTGTGAGGGCATTTTAGGTTTCCAGAGGGCCTCCGAGGGGGTGTTTTCGCCCTCCCCAGGCTCCAGGGAAGCCTCTGGAGCCTGGGGAGGGCGAAAAACGGGCCTACCAGGCCCACCGGAAGTCGGGAAATGGGCCATTTCCGGCCTCCAGAGGGCCTCTGCGGGGGCGGGAGAGGCCGTTTTCACCCTCCCCAGGCATTGAATTATGGGTGTGGGCACTCACATGTGCGTGACAGCGCGCGCGCACACGTTTTTGGCACCCGAGGGAAAAAAGGTTCGCCATCACTGGCTTATTGCATGCCAATTTTACCATAGAGGTTCAAAAGAATAGAATAGAATAGAATAGAATAGAATGGAAGGGAAGGGAAGGGAAGGGAAGGGAGGGGAGGGAAGGGGAAGGGGAGGGGAGGGAAGGGAAGGGAGGGGAGGGGAGGGGAGGGGAGGAGGAGAAGAGAAGAGAAGAGAAAAGAGAAGAGAAGAGGAGAAGAGAAGAGAAGAGAAGAGAAGAGAAGAGAAGAGAAGAGAAGAGAAGAGAAGAGAAGAGAAGAGAAGAGAAGAGAAGAGAGAATAGAAAGGAAGGGAAGGGAAGGGAGGGGAGGAGGAGAATAGAATGGAAGGGAAGGGAGGGGAGGGGAAGGGAAGGGAGGAGGGGAGGGGAGGAGGAGAAGAGAAGAGAAGAGAAGAGAGAATAGAAAGGAAGGGAAGGGAGGGGAGGAGAATAGAATAGAATAGAATAGAATAGAATAGAATAGAATAGAATAGAATAGAATAGAATAGAATAGAATAGAATAGAATTCTTTATTGGCCAAGTGTGATTGGACACACAAGGAATTTGTCTTTGGTGCATATGCTCTCAGTGTACATAAAGAAAAAATAAAATATATTCGTCAAGAATCATAAGATACAACACTTTGTGATAGTCATAGTATACTAATAAGCAATCAAATCATACTAGGAAAAAAGTTGGGACTCTTAATAGTTGATTTAGTTCTATTGCTGTAGAGTATAAAACTTGAACTGCTCGGCTTATAAGAAGAAGGTGCCTTGGTTAAATCTTAAAATAAAGCTACTTGAGAGTAAAACAGACTGAATTGAAAAGCAAGGAAGAATTTTTTTTTTTAGCAGAGAGTAGATGATCACCAATCAGTGAAATTTGATCCCTGATTTTGTCCAGAGGCTGGCTGTTGGATGAGATACTTTTTCCTAATAAAGCAAAAATATATGTTTCCGTTACTGTCAAAGCAAATAATTCCTCCTTCAACTCAAATGACTTGTTTCTAACGAAAGCCATCGAAAGGAGCATTTGAAAATGAGCTGGTGTTCAGATTGCAGAGAAATTGGGAGGGGGGAGATGATTGATTTCTGCATATCCTCCCCCCCCCAAAAAAACCATAACAAAGACAATAGTTTGGGTCAAAGCCCTTTCTTACCCCTGCAGTTTCTGACTTCCACATTCGATAGCTATCTGCTCTGCTTCCAAGAGAGTATAGTTACTGAAAGAATTTCTATCCTGCTGCCTCAATGTTAAATCAAAGATTCTAAATCCTTGTGATTCCTCTAATTGCTGGCTTTTCCACTCCTTTGCTTTAAAAAAATTTTTTTTGAGGGGGGGAGTCCTTGAGTTCTGCGGAGGAAGACGCCTCATCTCAGGTCCCTGATAATCTTGAAGAAAGAGGCACATAGAGGTAAGAAAGGGGTTCTCACCTGAACAGAAATCTTGGCATGTGATGACTAGCAGGAGAACAGCAACAACAGTTGAGCTCAAATGCAGAAAGAGCTTCTAGTAGCAGCAGCAGAAACAGCAGCAAAAAAAGGGGGGGGAGGACCAGTCTCTGTCTGCGTCTCCAGGTCTTGCCCTACCCCATCCCACCTTTACCAGCAGAAAATGGACTAAGCTCTAGCTAAACTCTTGCCAAAGCAGAGGCAAAAGTGATGAGCTTTGTGTGGAAGGTGGGAAGCAGAGAGTGAAGGAGAGCTTGCACGACAAATCCTCTCTGCCCAAAAGTGTAGAAGGTGAAAACTGGCTGGCTGAGAGTGGCAGCCCTGGGAAGCAAAAGGCAGTGGAGGAGGGAATGTGTGGCTCGTTGCTGAGTCTTGAAAAGGAGTGAAATGTCGAACCGAACGTCGCTTCTTTCAGCTCAAGTTGTGCCTGCGAGCCTGGAAACTCTGGGAGTGTGGGGTGATCGTTTCTGAAATGCAAGCGGAGAAGCTGGGCTTCGTGGTGACTGTTGGGTGAGCAAAGATGTAGTTGATGGCGCACACTGCATCATGGGCACAGAAGGCTCGCAGGTAGACATGGACGGACTTGGCTTGTCAGGTGGAAGAGATGGAGCGTCCGCCACGACCAATAATACATTCATGAAGAAAAGCCAAGTGGAGAAGACAAAAATGTCCTTGCGCGTGCTGATGGCTGCCTTGTTAGTGCTTCTCATCCTCTTCACTTTACTGGGCAATACGCTTGTGTGCATGGCGGTGATCAAATTCAGACATCTACGCTCCAAGGTGACCAACTTCTTCGTCATCTCCTTGGCTGTTTCGGATCTCTTTGTGGCTGTGCTGGTGATGCCATGGAAAGCGGTGGTCGAAGTGGCTGGTTTCTGGCCCTTTGGGGCTTTCTGTGACATTTGGGTGGCTTTTGATATCATGTGCTCCACAGCGTCAATCCTCAACTTGTGCATCATCAGCATGGACCGCTACTGGGCCATTTCTAGCCCCTTCTGCTACGAAAGGAAGATGACCCAACGGGTAGCTTCCGTTATGATTGGGGTGGCTTGGATGCTCTCCATTCTGATCTCATTCATACCCGTCCACCTGAGATGGCACAAAGCCAGGAAGCTCCTTCCTGGCGAGGAACCGGGCTCCAACCTCACCTGGACCCTCGAAGGAAACTGCGACTCTAGCCTCAACAGGACCTATGCCATCTCCTCATCCTTCATCAGTTTCTACATTCCCGTCGCCATCATGATAGTGACGTACACACGGATTTTCCGCATTGCTCAGAGGCAGATACGAAGGATCTCTTCTCTGGAGAGGGCCGTGGAACATGCCCAGAGTTGCCAAAGCAGTGAGTGCTCTCACGAGGTCTCCTTGAAGAACTCCTTTAGGAAAGAAACCAAGGTCCTGAAGACTCTTTCTATCATAATGGGAGTTTTCGTCTTCTGCTGGCTTCCTTTCTTCGTGCTCAACTGCATCGTGCCCTTCTGCGATCCCGGCCTTCATGAGACGGGGAAGCTCCCCTGTATCAGCGATACCGTTTTCAACATCTTTGTCTGGTTCGGCTGGGCAAACTCCTCTCTCAATCCCATCATCTATGCCTTCAATGTTGACTTCCGGAAGGCTTTTGCAGCCATCTTGGGCTGCGGTCGCTTGTGTCACAGCAATGCTGTGGAGACGGTAAACTTCAGCAACGAGTTGGTTTCCTACCACCATGACACCACCTGCCAGAAAGACCTCGGGACCTTAAGTTACCCACACTTTCTCCCTCATGCTATAACTCTTTCAGGAGAGGAGGAGGATCTGGGGTTGGAGAAGGTCCTGCGATCATCTCATGCTAACAGTGCAGCTGTTTTGTCGGCCATTATTCATGTGGAGTATGAAACTGATCTCTCACTGGAGAAGATCACTCCCTTTGCCACCAATGCGATGGGTGAAGAGAGAACCGAAGATGATCCTGCGGAGGGAGACGGAAGCAGTGACCACGAACTTTTTCCGTGGGTTGGGTGAAATTGGTGGCTGCGTGTGAGGGAAAAGGGATCGGGCCTCATGAAACCATTCTGTATATCTAGCTCATCGAAAACAAATATCGATGTATCTTATTAGAAAGTATTTCTGGAGGGATAGTTAGGTTTGTCTGTTGTAGCAAAGCCACAAAAAAAGAGTTTCTTGTGGCATTTTAAAAGCTATTATGGCATGAGGCTTCATGGGCTACAGGACTACATCATGTATGTGATGAATTTTTCGGAGTATAAGACGCACCTTAGTTTTGGGGGAGGAAAATAGGGGGAAAAATCTGCCTACCAGGTATTCATCTGCCTAGCGTCCTTAGTCTGGTCAGCTTCAGCACATTATTTTATCCCCTGGTTAGGGCTAAAAAAAACCTTATTCAGAGCGAGTAGCAATGAAAAAAAGCCTGCAAAGACTTAGAGCTGGAAAAAACCTCCTTCGGAGAGAGTAGCAATGAAAAAGCCTGCAAGCCGGTAAGAGCTGGGAAGATCGTTAGCAACTTGTTAGGGCTGAAAAACCCTTCTTCGGAGGAAGTAGCAATGAAAACAAGCCGGTAAGAGCCGGAAAGATCGTTAGCGCCTCATTAGGGCTGAAAAAAAAAGCTTTGAAAAAGCTACATTCAGAGTATAAGACCACCCAAATTTTCAGCCTCTTTTAAGGGGGAAAAAGGTGCGTCTTATACTCCAAAAAATACGGTATTATTCAGAAACTTTTATGACAGGATAAATAGCTAGCTTTTAAAGTGTTCCAAGACTTTACTCAATGTTTTTAGTGATTGGGCAGCTGACAATCTTCAATCATTAGATAGAACCAAAGAGAAGATTACTCTAAACCAGTGGTTCCCAACGTGGGGCCCACGCCCCACGGGGGGGGGGGCAATTTGATTTTTAATGGGGGCAATTGGAACCTTGTTTAAACCAAGTTAATGGCCTTTTAGGCTTCTTCCGCATGAGTAGGAGTTCACTTTTTGAATAGTAAGAATTATATGTCACGGGGAGGGGGATATCAGGATTTTAGAGATGCTTAGGTGGGGCATGGCCAAAAAAAGGTTGGGAACCACTGCTCTAAACGGTCTTTCCTCTCTCTTATGGATAGGTGTAAGTCAGAGGTGGGTTCCTGCTGGTACGCTCTTACCTGTTGGTCGCCGCAGAACCGAAGAAGCCGGTGGCATTCGCGGCATGGGGTTTCCCCTGCCTGCTTTCCCCTGCCCGCCTAGATGCCACCATTTGCGTTCTTTTGCCCTCTGCACATGTGCAAAGTGTTCTGCTTGCGCAGAGGGCAAAAGAATGCAAATGGCGGCGTCCAGGCGGGCGGGGGAAAGCGGGCGGGGGATGCCCCGCGCCGCGAATGCCACCGGCTTCTTCGGCTCTGCGGCGACCAACAGGTAAGAGCTTACCGGCAGGAACCCACCTCTGGTGTAAATAGAATGCCACATTTGTTTGCATGCCTTAAAATGAAATCTGGTTCATATACCACATTTTAAAAAAAGGAAAAAATGGAAATGTTGGCCGTTAGGACATAACTTCCAAAATACGTGCTTTTATTAATCTAATTTATAGAGGTTGGAATTACACAATGACCCTACTGGGTGATAATTTCCACAGGGTTTGCAAGAACTAGAGATATGCTTTGTTAATGGAAAGTAAGCCTGGTTTGTGTCATTGGCTTCATTTTGAAGGCTGTTTTTTTCCTGCAGTCAGCTGCAGTTCCAAAATGACAGGTTGTAGATAATTTTCATAACTTCTGACATGCCAACACCAAACTAGGCTCTATCTAGAGGATAATTTTTAAGATGGTTCTTTGAAGAAAGAAGATAGGGGAAAGATTTTCCTGTCCCCAGGGAAGAAATTACAACTAAGCGGTCACCAAAATTGACTAGGGGATGGTTTAATGTGTTGTTTTAATGAAAAATGTATGATTTCAACTATCCTTAGAATTAAAAAGGAGTAAATGAAATATATAAAGTCTGTACACATGAGACATATACAGAACACATTTAAGCAAGGTTGGACTATTTTGTAGCCAAACCTCACCTCCAATTCCTTTATTTTTATAGTGGGATTAAAAGAACCAGTTACTGTCCTCTGGATGGGCTGGGAGAGCATCACAAAGCTATATGCGATAGTTAATATGGCCAAATAATGTTGCAGCTTTATCATGCGTCTTGATTGCTGCAGGCAATAAAATAAAATCCAAATAAAACAGTAAACTAATTATATGAAGAGCACCAGCTAGGAGAAAAGATGTATTGTTAGATGAAGGACACAAGCTATGAAGAACACAAGCTAAGAGCCGAGGTGGCGCAGCGGTTAGAGGCAGGTACTGCAGGCCACTTTAGCTGACACTGATCCGCAGGTCAGCGGTTCAAATCTCACCGGCTCAAGGTTGACTCAGCCTTCCATCCTTCCGAGGTAGGTAAAATGAGGACCCAGATTGTTGGGGGCAATGTAAATATACATTGCTTACTGGTGTAAACCGCTTAGAGAGTGCTTGCACTGTGAGGCGGTATATAAATCTCACAAAATAAATAAATAAATAAATGTTAATCTTAAAAGAGTCATGATGAATGTGTAGGAAAGACAGTATTGTGTAAAGATTATTCTTGTTTCTTGCTTCTCCTTCATACAAGAGTTGGATAAATTTTCTGTGGCTGGTTGCCTCCTCCTTTCTAATTCTTATTTATTCCTTCATTTTTTTGACTCTTGAGAACCAGGAGAATGTGACTGAAAAAATTCATGTTTTAGTAATGGTTCTTCAGGTAAGATGGGTAGTTACGATGCTGTACACTTTTTTCATACCATAAAAAACTCTTTTTTAAAACATGCCATCAAATGTCATGCATTATCAAGGGTTGCTTCAGAGGTTTCAGAAAGATTTTGGGTTTTGAGTGGTGCATCAGGGCCATACCTCAACTAAACTTCCTGATCTTTGGAAAAGAAATTAATATTTGTCTTCACATATACCGAGGGAGTGTGTTTCTATGAATTTAGTCTAATCAATTCCAAAACACCTTTGAAGCAAATTAAACATGTATCACATAGTACACCAGATTCTTGTCTAAAACAGAAAAGCATTGCTAGTAGAAGCACAACCATCAATATTAGAAATCCTAGTAATTGCTTTCTCAAATCCAGGCTATTTTGAGATGTGGCATTGTGCCAGCATATGATGCAGATAAGTAAAGTCCTACACTTAGGTAAGAAAAACCAAAAGTATACATATAAACTGGGTGAAACCAGGCTTAATAGCAATTACTATGAGAAGGATCTTGGAGTCCTAGTGGACAACCAGCTAAACATGAGCCAGCAGTGTGCAGCGGCAGCCAAAAAAGCCAATGCAATCCTAAATTGCATTAACAGAGGGATATAATCTAGATCAAGTGAGGTACTAATGCTACTCTATAAAGCCTTAGTTAGACCGCACCTGGAATATTGCATCCAGTTTTGGTCACCACCAGGGGTGGGTTCCAACTTACCTCGCTGCTGGTTCACTTCCTCCTGCGCTGTGTGGCTGCGCCTTGTGGGTGCGTGTGCGCTTTGCACACACGCGCATGCACAGCGCAAAACCCCCTGAAAAAATAATTTTAAAAAGACGGCAAAAGCAAAATGGCGATGCATGCGCAGTGCCGGAAAGTCGGCTTCTGCGCATGCGCAGAAAAAAATCAAAAAGATTATTAAAAAAAGATGGCGGCGCCCACGGACCGGCACCGACCGATCCAGTTCTGTGACGTCATCATGATGTCACCAGTGGGTCACTACCGGTTCGGGCGAACCGGTCCGAACCGGGAGGAACCCAGCCCTGAGCAGGGGTTGGACTCAGAGGTGGATTCCTCCTGGTTCGAACCAGTAGCGACCCACTGGTGATGTCACGATGCCATCATGGAACCGGTTCAGTTGGTGCCGGTCCATGGGCGCCACCATCTTTTTTTGAAATTTTTTTGAATTTTTTTTTTGAATTTTTTAAATTATTTTTTTCTTCTGAGAATGTGCAGAAGCCAAGTTTCCGGCACTGCGCATGCGTCGCCATCTTGTTATCTGCTGTTTTTTTTAAAAAATTGGATTTTTCGGCACTTGCCACGCGGCATGGGAGAAAGCGAACTGGCAGCAAGGTAAGTTAGAACCCACCCCTGGTTGGACTAGACGACCTACAAGGTCCCTTCCAACTTTGAGGGGACTTCCGGTTTGGAGCGCCATCGCGGACGTCCCTTTGTCGGACGCCTTTCCGATCCTCGTAAAAAGCCGCCAGAACAGCTGTCTGGCGGCTTTGAAATCTCTTCCCCGGGCAAAGGGGAGAGATGAGAGCCTGACAGGTGGGGTAGAGCCCCCCCAGCGCCCTAGAAGCCATCTAGGGGCGCGAAGGGAGAGCTCCCCATGCAGCCTGTCTCCAGCTCCGAGGATCAGGAAACCTCCGCTTTTGCGGAGCTAGATGTCGTGACCAGCCGCTGCTTCCAGAATGGGATTTACAATTACTTTTGAACTATAGAAGCAGACAGAGAGAAACAGGCGTGAGATGGGCAAGTATTGAAACCTCTTTTTTCTTTTTTTTTCAACTCCTGGGTAAGCTTTCACTTCGGCAAGGAAACAAAGGAAACAAAGTAACAATATGGCGATTGAGAAGTGAAAGTGACTTTCGTTTTCCCAGAGGCTTTTTTTTTTTCTCTTATGGAAACTTTTAACTTGGAAAAATGGCTTTTTCTTTCTCTGTCTCCTAACCCTGGATTAAAGTTATAATTGAAAGATTTTTAATAATAAAAGACTACCTGGTTTTGAAACTGGAAAGAACTTTAATCAGACACCTGGCTTTTTTTTCTTTCTCCTTTCTCTTTTTTCTTTGTACTCTTTTGAAACACCATAATGGCTTCAAAATCTGGAAAGACTGTTTTGACTAAAAGAAATGACTATTCATCTGGATATATTTCTAAAATGCAACTTAACACTGAGCTAACACCTCCACAGCTTTTGACACCTGAAAATTTATTAAATAATTTAAAGATTATGAAACATGAACTTACTTTGGAATTTAACCAGAAAATAAGTGAGATAGACCATAAGATGCAGGCTGCTTTGAAGAATATGAATCAACAACTAAGATTTGATGTGTTAGAGGTTTGCAAAGGCTTAGCAACAAATATTGAAGTTTTGGCAGAACGTATTGAAACAAATAAACAAGCTTTGGCAACTTCGGTGAATTACATAGATAAAATCCAAAATGACATTGCAAATTTTGAAAAAGAGGTCTTAATGACTCAGTTCAGATCTATGGAAGTTGCTATAAGGATTAGAGGTTTGAAAGAAGGATTATATGAAAATTTAAAAGGCAGGATGGTTGACATATTGGATCAGGTGTCTGGAATTTCTAAAGCGGAATTGGCTACACAAATCGACAAAACATACAGAATCAACTCGTGGTACGCCAAACAAAAGCATCTACCAAGGGATATTGTCATATATTTTACCACAAGAGCTCTATGGAACAGAATTATACAAGCAACGTTTAACAATAATCTTATGGTGAATGGTCAGGAACTAAAGATTTGGAAAGAAATCCCCTCTAAAATGCTTAAAGCCAGGAAAAGCTATACTTTTTTGATTGATGAATTTAAGAGATTAAATTTACAATATAAATGGGAAGCACCAGTTGGAGTAACAGTGAAATTTTCTGGAAAAAGATACCGGCTCAACACGATAAAAAAAGCTACTGAATTTTATGTCAATGTTCTAAAGGCTGATATATCCAAGATTCCAGAAGAAGGGTGTATGAAAATAAAAGAGGAGGAGGAGGGGAAGCCACCTTCGATGGATCAAAAAGAAATAGACTCAAAAATCCAAAAGGAGTGCCTGAATCAGATAGCTGGGGAAGAGGAGATGGAGGTTTGGGAGTAGACGGGAGACGACTTGACAAATTTGAATTTATTGAACTATTAAAAGATGAACTATCAAGATACAAAACAATGTGATGTTGAAATATATTGGATGGATAGAGACTAATATGATTGTATTTTATCTTTTCCCTATCTAATGATTACTTATGCAATATTTAGTTAAGTTTTATATAATTTTGAGGTTATTTTTAATGTTGATAATATTAGATATATATAGTTTGTTGAAGATTTGTTTATTGTTTATTCTTCTTTTATTTTCTTTTTTTGTTTATTGAAGTTAGCGAATTAACTTAGAATATCATGATGAAATTTAATATTTGATGATTACTTATGTAACATTTAGTTAAGTTTTATCTTAGAGGTTATTTCTAATGTCAATAATATTAGTTTAAGATTTGTGTATTTTATATTTAGTTATTACTTATGTAACACTTACCTTGTATAAGATAGAGGACTGAAGGGAGGAGGTAGGAGGTTTGTTTGTTTGTAGTGTTAAAGAGTTTTCTCTTTCTTTCTTTCTTTTTTTTATTCTCTTTCTTTTTTTTTCTCTCTCTTTTTTGTATCTTTACTATTGTATACAAATGCGATATATTAGTACTGTATAGTTTGGAGTTGAAGTTTTTTTTTTAAAAATAGTGTTCTTTTTTTTCCTTTTTCCTTTTTCTTTTTATTAACAATTTAAACTTATTATTATGCCCTGTATTATCTCTGGGAAGTCCGGGGGGGGGGAGGTGGGGAGGGAAGGGGGTGGGTCTGGGGGGGGGGAAATAAAAATGTTTGTACTTTGGATTTAATATTTTGTTACCACTTATGTAAGTTTGTACTAATAAAACTTTTTTGAGAAAAAAAAAAAAAAAGGTCCCTTCCAACTTTGTTAATCTGTATCTAAGAGGACCAGATTTCCATTTTAAAACTGGAATTTTAAAAATATTATTGAATAAGTCTCAAGCAAAGGGGAAGCAGACACATTTTGTTCATTTCAATAATGCTTTTCTCAAAGATTAGTTCTGTAAGAGTGACTATAAGATCAATGAGGCTACAAAGGAAAGTTCTTACAAAAGAATCCCAAAAAACTTAATTCATTAAATGAGAAGAGACAAAAGGAGATAATCGACTCACTGCTCTACCACCAATATGGGGAAACAAATATTGAAAACGGGCATCCTATAATTGATCTTAGGAATCTCTCTGTTTGCTTGGAATACCAGAAAATGAAATAGAAAGGAAAGGAAAGGAAAGCCATGGTTTTATGGCACTAAATGTAGTTTCTTCAAAGTTTGGTTAAAGAAATCAGAGCTTGTGATTTTATCAGTTTAACACATGTCTAGTTCAGCCCTGAATTTAATGTTCTTAGATTGAACATTTGATTTGGATTGGCTGTTAATAACACCTCTGTACCAGGGGTGGGTTCCTACCGGTGCGGTCCAGTGCGTAGCTCCGGTAGGGACCCGCCGGTAACGCAATTTGCGCACGGCTGCTCCGGTACCGTCTCCACCGGGCAGTCACGCGCATCGCCATTTTTTTTAATGAATTTTTGGGCGCACAAAACATGAAGAAACGCAGAGCAGCGCACCGGTCTCGGTAAGTTAGCAACTCGCCCCTGCTCTGTACCTTATTTCAATAACAATGCCTTTTTACTTAGCTTTTCCTATCCGCGACTTTTAATTATTTCCTCTTTATATATTCTCATCCTGTCTGCTAAATTTAGAGTGACAAGAGGAAAAAAACGGAAAGGAGGAAAGCTGACTATTTTCCACAGTCAGTGTGACATCAAAGAGAAAATCGTGCTACCATTTTTAAACAGAGCAAAGTATTTCAAGAGTCAGATTCCTATGCTCAAGGTGAAATTGACAGATCTTCATTTTTCTTGACATTCCACATTTGCAAAACCAAAAAGATCACTTTCCAATTTCTTCTTCGGGCCATCTTCCACAAAAAGAGACCAAATAATCAGAACTGGACAATTACTGCAGAATGGGAATGACAAAATGTCAAGGAAAGCCTCCGGAGGCTGGGGAGGCCATGCCCATCCAGCAACCAGGCAGAGAACTGGTTACTAAAATTTTTGAATCCAACCCCTGCTTCAACTCCCAGAATTCCCCAGCCAGCTGTGAATTCCCTTTTACAGGCACTCCTTGACTTACCATCCCAAGTGAACCCAAAATGTTTGTTGCTAAGCGAGACATTTGTTAAGTGAATTTGGCCCCATTTTGCAACCTTTCTTGCTGTAGTTGTTAAGTGAATCACTGCACTTGTTAAGTTAGTCACACAGTTGTGAAGTGAATCCATATAAGATGTATAAAACGCACTTCCCCCCCAAAAGTGGGTGAAAATTTAGGTGTGTCTTATAGAGCGAATACAGGCGTTTTGGGTCTCCCGAACCCTCCGCGCCTCATGTTTTCGCCCTCCCTGGCCCCCAGAAGCACTCTGCAGTGCTCTGCATGTCCCATTTTCACCAAAAATAGGCCTGTTTCTTTGGTGAAAACGGGTTGTGGGGAGCAGCGCAGAATGTTTCTGGGGGTTGGAAAAGGAAAAAATGTGACGCGCGGAGGCCAAACACTATTTTTTCCTTGTTTTCCTCCTGTAAATTTAGGTGCGTCTTATAGTCCAAAAAATACAGAAGTTCTCCTGAGTGAGAATTAAAATTGCTTCTAAATTCAAAACTGGAGGGAAGGTACTGAAACAATTTTTCACCTGGAGAAGGAGCTGCTTTTTGTAGTAGCTTTGAGCCGTCCACGGAGCTCTTTCCAGCTCAGACTTTTGGGTAGGGTTGGGGGTGGAATGCGTAATTAACCAAGTTTGACATTTTCCCAACATCCCCCGTTACCAGGAAACGAACTGGAGGGTCTAAGGCTGCTGCTACTGAAGAAGCTGAACCCGATGCTATTAGAGACACAAAGTTCAGGCTATGACTCATGCCTCTTGACCGGAGAGGAATTGTAAAGGTGATTATAAATGGACCCTTTCTTACTGCCCAGAAAGTGGAGTGTGGGGCCCAGCATTTGGGGAAGTTGAGAAGAGACTTTGGAACTTTGCTGTTCAGGGTAAAAACTAAAATGGAAACCTAAACCAAGGACTCTCATAAACGTATCAAGCACCACCACTGTCACACAGTAATTTTTATTGCCTGTCATATGTATATGCAGGGAGAAGCATCCCTATCTAATATAATGGTTTATCCCTGAGCACGTGATTGATATGTTCTAGTACGCATGTGCGCATTCCATTCTCTCCGATCTTTCCTTCTGTTCCTGGCTTCCATTGAAGCAAGACCTATTTTTATATCAGAGATGTAGATTAATGAGGATTTATTGTTTTTGTACCGAAATAGACATTTTTACTTAGACTTTTAAACTGCGGTTTCTTTTCTAATGTCTGATGTCCGGGAAAAGATCTATTTCTCCTTTGTGAGATTAATTATCGCCTCTGTCAACCACGATTAGCAGGTCAACATTTGCATTCATTCATTCATTCTCGTTTTGCAGCCATAGCTTTGGTTTGATTCAAGATCGGATGCGTCTGAAGGAACGGTTGAAATTACCAGTTCAAAGGACGTCACTCCCATACGTTCTTTAGCCAGCATTGACATCTCTCTCAGTTGCCCTGATTTAACATTTTTTTTAAAGACACCTTTGCCCTGGATGATTGAGTTTTCAGTGACATATTGCAATGCATTCTGGGGAGAAACCCCTGCAGTTGGTGTGGCAAGAGTCGGTACATTCCAAGGAGACACTGCCTAACTATTTTTCATTTTGATAAAGTTACTTGAATGAGTAACGAAACTTCTCAATAAACTTTGGTCCAGTTGCTGTGATTTAACCATTTTAAAGATTCTCTTGGTTTTGGTTGAGAGCCTGGTTCTGAGGATCATCATATTGATGTCTACATTCACCTATCATGATACTGAGGCTGATATACTGTATATACTGTAATTCTGACTTAGAGCAATGGGTAAACCTAGCTGTTGGGGCTAGCAACCTATGCTTTATGGTGTAGCATGCAGTGAAGGACTAGGGATAATATGATAGTGGTCTTCCACTACCTGAGGGGCTGCTGTAGAGAAGAAAGGGATGATATTCTCCGAAGCACCTGAAGGCAGGACAAGAAGTAATAGGTGGAAAATCATTAAAGACAGATTCAACCTGGCAGTGAGAACAACTACCGTATTTTTCGTACTATAAGACGCACCAGTGTATAAGACGCACCAAGATTTCAAAGAGGTAAGTAAGAAAAAAAAGTTTTTGTCCTCCCCGGCCCCCAGGAGCACTCTGCAAGCCTCCCAAACCCTCTGCGTGCCCTGCTTTTTGCAAAAATGGGCCCATTTTTTTCAAAAACGGGGGCTTTTTTGCCTTCCCCCAGCCCCCGGGAGTACTCTGCAGGCCTCCCAAACCCTCTATGTGCCCCATTTTTTACAAAAACAGACCCATTTTTGCAAAAAAACAGGGCATGCAGAGGGTTTGGGAAGCCTGCAGAATGCTCCTGGGGGCTGGGGGAAGGCAAAAAACACCCAATTTTTGTGAAAAATGCCTGTTTTTCACCTGGTTTTTGCATAAAATGGGGTGCACAGAAGGTTTGGGAGGCCTGCAGAGTGCTCCTAGGGGCTGGGGGAAGGCAAAAACGCTGTTTTTGCAAAAAACAGCCTGTTTTTTCCGCAAAAACGGAGGTGTTTTTGCCTTCCCCCAGCCCCAGGAGCACTCTGCAGGCCTCCCAAACCCTCTGCACACTCCATTTTTGCAAAAAACAGGCCCATTTTTAGCAAAAATGGGATGCTGGGGTGGGGCTTCGGGAGGCCAAAAATGGCTGTATTCCATGTATAAGATGCACCGACATTTCCATCCTCTTTTAGGGGGGAAAAAGGTGCGTCTTATACTCTGAAAAATATGGTAATCAATGGAAAGGCTTGCCTCCAGAAGTTGTAGATCTCTGTCACTGGAGGTTTTAAAGAAGAGACTGGACAGCCATTGCCTGGAATGGTGTACGGTCTCTTGTTCGAGCAAGGGGTTGAACTAGAAGACCTCCAAGGTCCTTTCCAATCTAATTATTCTATGTTCTATTCTGTGGGGTCCTGATTATTGCAACCTACATGGCTTAGTACCGTGGTGGCACGCGGAGCCATTTCGCCTGGCACGCCACGGGTCCGTCACTCTACTTCCGGGTTTCTGGCGCGCATGCGCAGAGCTACCCGAAACCCGAAACCGAAACTGAACTTCGGCTTCTTCACTTTGGCTGCTTGCAAAGCTCAAGCGAATCTTTCCCTTCTCCCTTCAGCTGCCGCTGCTGCCGCTCTTCTGGGATGGTGGGGAAGCAGAGAGCCTGCTGCCGGCAGGAGAAAAGCGGCTCCAAGCGAGGAGGAGCCCCGGCAAGACCGTATGTTTGGAGGTTCTCCAGACGGCACAGGTAGTCCACCATCCCCACCCGGAGCGCGAGGCTGGCAGCAGGAGGAGGAGGGGGCGGTTGCGCAGGCTGGGCGGCTCACGCAACCGCCCCCTCCTCCTCCTGCTGCCAGCCTCACGCTCCTGCTGCTGCCCGGAGTGCGAGGCTGGCAGCAGGAGGAGGAGGGGGCGGTTGCGCAGGCTGGGCGGCTCGCACAACCGCCCCCTCCTCCTCCTGCTGCCAGCCTCACGCTCCTGCTGCTGCCCGGAGTGCGAGGCTGGCAGCAGGAGGAGGAGGGGGCGGTTGCACGTGCGCAGTAGATGTGTGCATGCGCAGTGCGGGCGCGTGCATGGTGCGGGCACGTGCATGTGGGTGTGGGTGCACATGCGCAGGGGGGGCCACACATTGCATTTTGGGTAGTGGCACGCGGGAGCGCTGGTGGGTGTGCGCGCGCGTACTTTTGGCACGCCGGGAGAAAAAGGTTCGCCACCGCTGGCTTAGTACCATGACTCAACTCAACCAATGTTTGGGCATTTGGAAGTCACATTCCCACTTGGGTAACTTATAGGTATATTGGAGAATACTGCCCGTAAGCCCCAACCCAGCATAATTTCTTGAGACAGAGGACTGGAAAAACACAAACGAGATCTGGCACTGGAAATCAAGTAGCTCTCCAGAAACCCATGAGTTTCTCTCATTGATTTCCTGTTGTTTTCCAACGTTTGAGATTATTCTCATCAAGGAGAAAGGAACTCTGCTTATGCAAAAGGATCTGCTAACTAGAGAAGCCAAGCCAAGCCAATCTAGAAGACGCTGAAGGTCTTGACTGCTTGAAGGAAAGACTCTTGTGCAATCATAAGATTGGCTTTCTCAATTTGTATGTTAATTTTTGGCAATCAGCGCCAGTCCAGGGAGAGGAAAGGAGTCAGAGCACTTAACCTGCAGAGGGCAAGGCGTCTCCTGCAATGAACCTCAGAGAGGGAGGCATGGCAGCAACAGGGTGGCATAAAAAAAGACTCAGCTATGCCCTCCCATTTGCTTGATAAGCTCTGAAAAGGCCAGGCGATGCCGTGAATTTGACGCTCCCCTAGCATAGGGGAGTCAAACTCGATTTCATTGATGGCTGCATCAGGGTTGTGTTTGACCTTGGGTAAGGTGACCAGACGTCCCGCTTTTGGCGGGACAGTCCCGCTTTTTAAGCATTTATCACGCGTCCCGCGGCGTTTCTAAAAAGTCCCGATTTTTTAAAAGAATGCAGACAAGCTAGGGCAGTGGTTCCCAAAGGGGGTGGTACCGTCCCCCAGGGGGCGGTGGGAACCCTTAGGGGGGCGGTGAGAGGTAAGGGTGGCGACAGGGGGGCAGTGAGAGGGTCCAGGTGGCGGTAGGTGGTTCGCCGGTCCTGTCCCCGTGCCGCCACCCATGTCCACCCAATCGCCCGCTGCCGCTTTTCCCACCACTCTTTTCCCGGCGGGGACTGGGCGGGCCGTGAGATGGGCATCTTACTGGACTTTTAACAGCTCCGTGTATCTGTCGTCTGGTCTCTTTGCACTGGTCTCCAACCTTGGCAACTTTAAGACTTGTGGACTTCAACTCCCAGCAAAGCTGGCTGAGGAATTCTGGGAGTTGAAGTCCACAAGTCTTAAAGTTGCCAAGGTTGGAGACCCCTGGAAAGCTTGCAAAATACAGAAACTCTTCTCGCGAGGGTGAGCAATTAACAACTCGCAGCGAGAAGAGTTTCTGTATTTTGCAAACTTTTTTCCCTAGAGACTAGCCGACAGAGACACGGAGCTGTTAAACCTGTAAGACACGGGATTTGGGGGGTGCGGGCAGGGGCTGGGTTGGGGGGTTGGGTTGGGTTGGAGGGCGGGAGGAGGAGGAGGAGGAGGAGGGAGACCTTGTGGTGAAATCGCAGCTGCCTCTTTTCCGCTCCTTCGGCCAAGAGACACCGCGGCCGGAAAGTCGGTCCAGAAAGAGGGCAGCGATGGCGGGGGAGATCGGGAACAGTTGCCCGCCAGAGTTTCTGCCGCCTTCGCCTGCCTCCCTTTCCTTTCCTTTCCTTTCCTTTCCTTTCCTTTCCTTTCCTTTCCTTTCCTTTCCTTTCCTTTCCTTTCCTTCCTTCCTCCCTTTCCTTCCCTTTTTCCTTCCTACTTCCCTTCCCTTCCCTTCCTTCCCTCTTTTTCCTTCCTCCGTTCCTTCCCTTCCCTTCCTTCCTTCTGTCTCTTTCCCTTCCTTCACTCCTTCCCTTTCCTTCCCCCTCCTTTTCCTTCCTACTTTCCTTCCTTCCCTTTC
The DNA here is from genome assembly GCA_023053685.1 of Diadophis punctatus similis. NCBI lineage: Eukaryota > Metazoa > Chordata > Lepidosauria > Squamata > Dipsadidae > Diadophis > Diadophis punctatus. The sequence goes on from JALIGW010000024.1 coordinate 12,057,515, forward strand.
CTTCCCCCCCTTTTCCTTCCTACTTCCCTTCCCTTCCTTCCTCCTTCCCTTCCTTTTCCTTCCTCCCTCTCCTTTTCACCTTTAATTTCCCTCCCTCTTTCCTTCCTACTTTCTTTCTTTCCTCCCTCCCTCCTTTCCTCCCTCCCTCCCTTCCTTCCTCCTTCCATTTCCTTCCCTCTCATTCCTTCCTTTTCTTTCTCTTTCCTTTCCTTTCTTTTCCTTCCTTTCTTCCCTCCCTCCCTCTATTTTTCTCTCCCAAACAACCCCAAGTTAAATCCTCCCCTTGGCCATTGTGCGTGCATGCGTGTCTCATCTTCTAAAAATCATAACTCCCCACCCCACCCCAAACACCCAATACCATCCTCTTCTCCATCCCACTAAAGATCCAGCCTCCTGCCTCCCCCGGCAACCTCTCCGCATGCCTGTCTCACGATGTGGCCTTCGGCCTCGCCTCCTCTGCCCACCTAACACACTGCTCTCGTTCGTCCCTGCGATGCCATCTTCCCCTGCCCCAGGATGGATAGCAATTTAGGCAGACACGACACACCACCAGGTGAGGAGGGGGCTTTCTAGCTGTGCCTGCTGGGTACAGGAGTCCCCCCTCCACCCGGCCTCTGTGCCAAGGAAGGCAATTCGGAGGGTGCCAGCACTTCCCACGGGGGAGGGGGTGTATTTCCAGGAAGCCCCTTGAATGTGCCAGTGTGGGGGGAGGGGGAGAAGACCCTCCCCCATGTGCATCTGTCCCACGCACCCCCTCCATTGACCACTTCTGCAGTTTTCTTTCCTTTCCAGGCTCTGTTTGGTCATCCAGTTGAGCCAGCCTTGGCGAGGAACCAAAATGGTTTGTGTGTTTGTTTGTTTGTTTTTGCAACCAAATACAAACCATGTTTGGGGGAACCGGTTTCAAACCTCCCAATTTCCCAAACCTGGACGTTTTCGGCCACGCACGCACACACACACTCACACACACCCAGTGGCTCAATGTGGGATAGATTTCCCACCCACCTCCAGCCCCTCTTTTCAAACACGCCCCTCTTCCTCGCAGACAGAAGCACATTTTAAATTGCCATAGGCAGAGCCCAGAGGAGGCAATGTAGTCCCCCGGTGTGTGTGATACACACACACACACACACACACATACACACACACATACACAGACACACACATACACACACACACACACACACACACACACATATATATATATAGAGAAAAAAAATAAGGAAAGAAGAAGGAAGGAAGGAAGGAAGGAAGGAAGGAAGGAAGAAAAAGAAAGAAAGAAAGAAAGAAAGAAAGAAAGAAAGAAAGAAAGAAAGAAAGAAAGAAAGAAAGAAAGAAAGAAAGAAGAAAGATGTTGGTAGAAAGGAAGGAAGACAGAAAGAAAGAAAAAGATGGTAGGAAGGAAGACAGACAGAAAAAGAAAGGAGGGAAGGGAGGGAAGAAGGAAAGAAAAAGGAAAGAAAGATGGTAGGAAGGAAGGAAGACAGAAAGAAAGAAAGAAAAAAGATGGTAGGAAGGAAGGAAGACAGACAGAAAAAGAAAGGAGGGAGGGAAGGGAAGGGAGGGATGTAGCAAAGAAAAAGGAAAGAAAGAAAAAGAAGGAAAGAAAGATGGTAGGTAGGAATGTAGACAGAAAGAAAGAAAAAGATGGTAGGAAGGAAGGAAGACAGTTAAAAAGAAAAGAGGGAAGGGAAGGGAGGGAAGAAGGAAAGAAAAAGGAAAGAAAGGGAGGGAGGGAGGAAGGAAGACAAAGAAAGAAAGAAAGAAAGAAAGAAAGAAAGAAAAGAAAGAAAGAGATGGAAGGAAGGAAGGAAGAAAGAAAGAAAGAAAGATGGTAGGAAGGAAGACAGAAAGAAAGAAAAAGAAAGAAGGGGAAGGGAGGAAAGAAAGAAAGAAAGAAAGAGAAAAAGAAAAGAAGAAAGAAAGAGAAAAAGAGAGAAAGAAAGAAAGAAAGAAAGAAAGAAAGAAAGAAAGAAAGAAAGAAAGAAAGAAAGAAAGAAAGAATTATGACCACAATTGAGCATAACATTTTGGTTGCTAAGCAAGAGCGTTGTTAAGTGAGTTTCACCACATTTTACAAGTTGGCCATGCCCACCCGGTCACCTGACCACTAAGCCACGCCCACCTGAGGTTGTGGGGTGGGGGGCGGTGAGGATGAGTTTGTAGCACCAAGGGAGCGGTGGACTGAAAAAGTTTGGGAACCACTGAGATAGGGCATTCTTTCCAAAAATCGGCTCTTTTTGAGCTGCTCGCTTCACTTTTTACAGAAATCAATAGGTGTGAACCGCAGAATCTAGCCCTTCTATTCCAGGCTGCTTTGCCATTGGCTGAAGAGAGACACGTGTACAAAGGAACCAGGAAGTGACTGCTGGAATTGCTGTATTTTGCAACGTCTGGGTGATCTTATTGAGTGTATGTAGTAAATTATTATTATTAAATAGAACGGGTTATTAATTTTTTTAAAAAATCCAGGAGAATACATTGAAAACAAACACCCAGGCAGGCAAAATTCTTGCTGCATATAATATGGAAACTTGGAAAGACTGTAAAATTTGCTGCCTAACCTAACTGTTGGAAAAGCATGCTATAAGATTTTATTTGCTGTATTGTGTGATATATTGTGTGTATAAGAATTTTTATTTAAATTTTGTCAGACTTCTTTTGTGAACATGTACTCTTTTTCCATTGCTGCAGTTTTTTCCTTTAATATTATGTCTGAAAAATATGTCTTAGTTATATCTGAAAAACAAAATTTATGCTTGTGATATTGTAAATTGTAATTAATATAGGGTGTATCTTTCCTTTTTTCTCTATAACTGATTACCAAATTATCTACACAATAGACTGTTCATAGCTTTAATTAATACTATATAAATATAATTGTATTGAAACTATAATGAACAATTAGAACAATGTAACATAAAAAGAAAAAAGAAATGCAAAATGCAAATAGTATAATAAACAGATTAAAATAATCGTTAATTTCAATTTTAAAAAGAGAGGAAATTAAACATAAAACAAAAAAATTATTTGAACAATTTAAAACAGCATTTTCACAAGGAAAATGAGAGAAGAAAGGTGCCTTTAAAGATGTAATTATAATCAGCTCAGGAATTTCAGGAAAGAGTGCACCATTGAGAAATTCTATGACAAGCCACAAGAATGCACAATGTGGTTCATGGTCCAGGGACAAGGTTCTTTCCCAGCACTGACCCAGCCTATAACGAGAAAGGTAATACTGTACACTGGGAAGTCCAGTTTAAGCCATGTATTGCCAAGGAAACCTTGTATTTAGTTCAACAGCTAATTAATTATCCATTGGTGCTGCTGATGCTTCACATGAGCACTGCCAGGTGCGCCATTCTGCATCAGCTTTGGCCTCCAGACTAAATGCAAAGGCAGCTCCATAACACAGGAACATTATAGCAATCAAAATGTGAAGTGCCATGTGGTTAGCATGTTGTGCGCCTGTGGTTTGTAAATGAAAGTTATCACAGTGTGAGAAAGCCATCCATAATGTGGTGTAACTGAAACATTGTTTAATCAATGAAAGTATTATAGTTCGATGGGGGGGGGTTGTTTTCATAAGTGCATTTGTTCAATTTTTTAATGCAAGTTTATGTTTTGCATAGAGTTCTAAAAAAGTGAACAAAAATAACACATCCAACCTGCAATTGGACAGTTACATACAAATTTGAGCATATTATTTCATACCACTGTTAATGGAAATTTTTATAATCACCTACTGTCAGATTAACATATACAGGTAGTCCTTAACTTACAACCACAATTGAACCCAAAATTTCTTTTGCTAAGTGAGATAGTTGTTAAGTGAGTTTTGCACCATGTTACGACTTGATGCCACAGTTGTTAAGTGAAGCACTGCAGTTGCTAAGTTAGTCACACGTTAAGTGAATCTGGCTTCCTCATTGACTTTGCTTGTAGAAGGTCACAAAAGGTGATCACATGACCCAGGAATACTGCAACTGTTATAACTATGAGTCAGTTGCCAAGCGTCTGAATTTTAATCCTGTGATCATGGGGATACTGCAACAATCATACGTATGAAAAATGGCCACAAGTCATTTTTTTCAGTGCCATTGTAACTTTGAACGGTCACTAAATGAGCTATTGTATGTCAAGAATTAGGTGGTTTTATCTTAAAAAACAAACAAACTGGAATTAGTACTTGGCGGGGGGGGGACCGATCTAAACAATTTTTACTTGTCAATTTTATATCTTGGAATTTTCTACGGATTGATTATTTTAAAAATGGACCGCAAATAGTTTTTTTTTAAAACAAAATATATTTTACGGTGTGGCAAACCGATTTACTCATTCATTTTGGTGCCTTTCACGTTTTTGGTGGGCTATCAAAGCTTTGCTTTGAATGAAAATGGCCCATACAGATGGATTAGATCCAGTGTGATTAAAATAGAGGAAATTTTAATTGTTTGCAAAGGTTAAATTGGCGACGATAAGATTATTATGGAACTTCATATAGACTGATTTCAGTTACAGTAACCTGGAGTTGTGCATCCCTGGGTTATATTAGAAAAGATCCTTCTAAAAACCTTTGAAAGTCATATTTATGATATCCAAAACCACATTTATCAACTGTAGCAATTAGATTTTATTTTAAAGGTATACATACATGACGATTGCAACTACCTTTAATCCATGTCCTGACATCTGGGACTACCCTTGAAAGGTTTCAGGAATTTGCAGTTGTTGCAAAAGGCAGTTGGTTCCTAACCAATGAAAGTGGTATGCTAAAATTGAAGGAGAAATTCCTTTTTTTTTTGTGCTTCTTCTGTTAGCTTGAATTTTGGTGGACAGAAGAATTAACCAGTATGTGTTTACAGCAGCTTTCGTGATGATGCGTGAGTGGTATTTTGCTTTTATATATAGGAGGGGTGAAGAAGAACAACGCAGACCCATCACAAGATCATGGGCAAAACAGATGAATTTAGAGCAGGCAACCTGTGTGCCTAAAAGGGAGAGGAATAACAATGAGGGGGAGGAAGCCAGGAGAAACACCTCCAAAGCAATGCCTGATAGCCCTGCTTTACCCCCTAGGGCAGTGATGGCGAACCTTTTTTTCCTCGGGTGCTGAAATAGGGCGTGTGCACGCTATTGCACGTGTGTGCGTGCCCACACCCATAATTCAAAGCCCCTCACTTGCTCCACCATCCTGCACATGCGTGCGCAACCCCCCCCCCACTCCCCCATGGTGGGCCCATTTTTCACCCTCCCCAGGCTCCAGAGGCTTTATTGGAGCTTGGGGATGGCAAAAATGCTCCCCCCCTGCCACCCTGGAGGCCCTCCGGAGGCCGAAATCGCCCTCCCAGAGCCTCTACGCGAGCCAAAAATCAACTGGCGGGCACGCACATGCGCACTGGAGCTGAGTTAGGGCAACGGCTCGCGTGCCGGCAGATATGGCTCCGCGTGCCACCTGTGCCATAGGTTCGCCATCACTGCCCTAGGGAGAGAAAGAGGCAATACACCATGGGGCACTGGGCAGCTACGGCAGGAACCCACCTCTGGTGTGTGGCCGGGGGGCATGGCCAGCTGAACGTCACTCATCTCGAGGGCACCTGTGGTGGCCCGAGCACTCTGCCAGCAAAAACGCGGCCCTCCCGAGCTCTACTTTTGCTGGCAGAAGCACCGCGGGCTGGTCCTTCGCTGTTTTCAGATCTAAGCATCCCGCGTGCCGGATTTGGCCCGTGGGCCTTGAGTTTGACCCCTCTGATCTAGCAGGTCAAGAAAAATCCAATGATGCAGTTAGTGCATAATTCAGAAAACTGGATAGAATAATATACAGCAGGGGTGTCGACCATGGCTGTCTGGAGAATTCTGGGAGTTGAGGTCCAAAAGTCTTAAAGTTGCCATGGTTGGACACCCCCTAATCTACAAGTATGGCTAACTCCATTGCTGGGAAGTTGGCTTCGTGAGAATGCAGCAACGGCCCTTTAAGAGAAGACAATGGGGCTTCTAGAACCAGCAAACAATTCTGAGATCAGTAACTAGAAAGATCAGAACAGCTTAAGGGATGACCCTTCACCAACTGAAGATCGAGTAAGTCTCCTCTTAAAGAGCTGATTGCTACTCAGTGTTGAATGCTCAAACGTGAGAAAGAGCTGGGTGCCGTAGATTATACTATCCCTACCTGATTGATGCAAGAGTGGGTGACCGTTGGCCCTAAGACTACCTACAAGCAGTAGTTTATTTTCTCAGGCTTCAGCCTGCTTTCAGAGCCCCTCCGCAGGAGCACAGGTCTCTGGTGAGCGTTCTCCTTCCCTTCCCCACTCCCGGGGTGAAATTCAGCAGGTTCTGGAGAACCGGTAGCGGAAATTTTGAGTAGTTCGGAGAACCGGCAAATACCACCTCTGGCTGGCCCCAGAGTGGGATGGGAATGGGGATTTTGCAGTATCCTTCCCCCTGGAGTGGGGTGGGAATGGGGATTTTGCAGTATCCTTCCCCCTGGAGTGGGGTGGGAATGGGGATTTTGCAGTATCCTTCCCTCAGGAGTGGGGAGGGAATGGGGATTTTGCAGTATCCTTCCCCCAGGAGTGGGGAGGGAATGGGGATTTTGTAGTATCCTTCCCCTGGAGTGGGGTGGGAATGGGGATTTTGCAGTATCCTTCCCCCAGGAGTGGGGAGGGAATGGGGATTTTGCAGTATCCTTCCCCCAGGAGTGGGAAGGGAATGGGATTTTGCAGTATCCTTCCCCTGGAGTGGGGTGGGAATGGAGATTTTGCAGTATCCTTCCCCCAGGAGTGGGGAGGGAATGGAGATTTTGCAGTATCCTTCCCCTGGAGTGGGGTGGGAATGGAGATTTTGCAGTATCCTTCCCCCAGGAGTGGGGAGGGAATGGAGATTTTGCAGTATCCTTCCCCCAGGAGTGGGGAGGGAATGGGGATTTTGCAGTATCCTTCCCCCAGGAGTGGGAAGGGAATGGGATTTTGCAGTATCCTTCCCCTGGAGTGGGGTGGGAATGGAGATTTTGCAGTATCCTTCCCCCAGGAGTGGGGAGGGAATGGAGATTTTGCAGTATCCTTCCCCCAGGAGTGGGGAGGAAATGGGGATTTTGCAGTATCCTTCCCCTGCCACGCCCACCAAGCCACACCCACAGAACCTGTCTCAAATGGTGTAGGAACTCCTGCTTGAGCAGGGGGTTGGACTAGATGACCTACAAGGTCCCTTCCAACTCTTAATAATAAATCTAAATCTAAATCTCAAAAAAAAAAAAAACGGTAGAGAAAATTGTTTGAATTTCACCCCTGGAGTCAGCCTATTGCCCCCAACAATCTGGGTCCTCATTTTACCGACCTCGGAAGGATGGAACCTTGATCCTGGTGAGATTCGAACTGCCAAATTGCAGTCAGCCGGCAGTCAGCAGAGGTAGCAGAACCGATAGGGAAGAATTTTGAATTTCACCCCTGCCCACTCCCTATAGCTAGGAAAAAGTGGGGTTTCCCTGACAGTTTGCCCACAACTAACTATGGTTTATTCAGTTAAGAGCTAGAGACGATCGCTTTGGAGCCGGCCCCATATACGATCTAGGGCTACGACTCTTATTCTTCTTCCAGATTTCCACTTCCTCCTACAACAAGCCTTCCTTCTCTTGGGAAATCAAACACTCAAGAGGGATGGGGCATTCCTGTGTGTCTGTGTGCATCCAGACAAATAGATAATGCAGGTAGTCCTTGACTTACGACCACAATTGAGCCCAAAAATGTCTGTCGTTAAGTGAGACATTTGTTAAGTGAGTTTTGCCCCATTTTACGAGCTTTCTTGCCACAGTTATTGAGTGAATCACTGCAGGTGATAAGTTAGTAATCTGGTCGTTAAACGAATCTGGCTTCCCCACTGACTTGGCTCGTCAGAAGGTCGCAAAAAGGGATCACATGACCCCAGGACACAGCAAGGGTCATAAATATGAGTCAGTGGCCAAGTGTCTGAATTTTGATCACACGATCATGGGAAGGATGCGAAGGTCGTAACCGTGAAAAACGGTCATAAGTCACATTTTTCAGTGCCGTTGTCACTTTGAACGGTCACTAAACGAACTGTTGTAATTCGAGGACTACCTGTACTGCTAGCCCAGCATGCTAAAATTCACCATTTATCACCAATTCCCAGGAATAGTCCCCCGCTACCTTAAAACAAGTCTCCAAACAGATTCTCGCCTCCAACATATGGAAGTTAAAATAGGAGTAATAGATCTACTCTGATACAGACAGTCCTCAACTGACAAACCATTCGTTTAGCGACCGTTGAAAGTGACAAGGGCCCTGAAAAAAAGTGACCGATGACCAATTTATCACACTTATGACCGGATCAGCCTCCCCAAGGTCACGTGATCAAAATTCGGGTGCTTGGCAACTGGCAGGTATATATGCCAGTCCTGTCATCCCCATTTGCAGACATGCACAGCTTTGTCTAAGAGCCGTGGTGGCGCAGTGGTTAGAGTGAAGTACTGCAGGCTGCTTCTGCTGACTGACTGCTTTGGCAGTTCGAATCTCACCAGGCTCAAGGTTGAGTCAGACTTCCATCCTTCCGAGGTGGACCCAGATTGTTGGGGGCAAGAGGCTGATGTCTATGTCTCTGTTTCTCACTATTTCTGTCTGTTTGTCTATCATCTATTAATCTCTCTCCCTCTCTCTCTCTCTCTCTCTCTCTCTCTCTCTCTCTCTCTCTCTCTCTCTCTCTCTCTCTCTCTCTCTCTCTCTCTCTCTCATCTAACTCTATCTATTTAGCTGTCTATCATCTGTCATCTTTCTGTTATATCTCAATCTGCTATCTATCTATCATCTATCAATGTATCAATCTATCTACCTATCTATCATCTACCTACTTACCTACCTACCCACTATATCTATCTATCTATCTATCTATCTATCTATCTATCTATCTATCTATCTATCTATCTATCTATCATCTACCTACCAACCTACCTACCTACCTACCTACCTACCTACCTACCTATACCTACCTACCTACCTACCTACCTACCTACCTATCTATCTATCTATCTATCTATCTATCTATCTATCTATCTATCTATCTATCTATCTATCTATATCTATCTATCTATCTATCTATCTATCTATCTATCTATCTATCTATCTATCTTCTACCTACTACCTACCTACCTATACCTACCTACCTACCTACCTACCTACCTACTCTATCTATCTATCTATCTATCTATCTATCTATCTATCTATCTATCTATCTATCTATCTATCTATCTATCTATCTATCTATCATCTATTTACCTACCTACCATCTCTATCTATCTATCATCTATCTATCACCTATCTATCAATCTATCAATCTATATCTATCTATGAGAATGCAGTATTGCAGGCTAATTCAACTCACTGCCAGAAGTTCGATCCTGACCGGTTCAAGGTTGACTCAGCCTTCCATTCTTCCAAAGTCGTTAAAACGAGGACCCAGATTGTTGGGGGCAATGACTTACAATATCACTTTAGACTTATACAACATATAAGTCTAAGTGCTATTACTATTTGCAACCTTCTCAGCCGGCTTCCCACAAACAAAGTCAGTGTGTGGGGGGGAGCCTGATCCGCTTAATGACCTCAGGGGTTCACTTAACAACGGCAGGGAGTCAATTAACCACCGAGGCCAAAAGGTTATATAGAATGGGGCCAAAATTCACGCTGCCTTGCTTAAGAACGGACATTCTGGGCTCAGTTGCACCGGTATGTCGAGGACTCGCCGCATGTTCATTCCCAGCACTGGAGGGGAAAGCGGCATTTTTTCGCCCCCTTTGCTGGAGCGGAGGCGCGGCTGCCACGGGGCGCACCGCCCCATCCGAGCCGGCGGCGCTCACGTGGACCGGGGACAGGCGCGGGAGGGCGGCAGGGAGGAGCCGAGCCATCCGCTTGCCGGGAAAGAGGACGGACTGCTCTAGCCGGGCCTCGCGGTACGTGCAGGGTCCCCTCCGGGTGGACTGGGCGGAGGAGGAGGGTCCCCTGAGCGTGGCCCCGGCTTGCCTCTCCGAATCCCCCGGTGGGCAGGCTGGCTTGGCTCGGCTTTGGCGGGGGAAGAAGAAGTCCCGCAGTGGCTTCGGGGGTCGGTTGGTTCGTGCGGGGCCGTCCTGGCTTCCCGGCTAACGGTGCGCTCCTCTCCAAAGATTTTGGAGATGCTGTGCGCGATGCCCGGGGGGCGCAGGTGGGCAGGGGCTGGCAGGTTGGGTGCTCCAGCGAGGGCTCCCTATCGCGGCGTTGGGGTGGGTGGGAGAGATTCCAGCCAGCCTCCCACCCCCACAACGCCCGTTCTGCTTTGCGACAAGGGTATATGGCTCAACTGGCATCTTAGGGGGTTGCGCTCGAAGAGGCTGCTTCGTCTTATCGGAGAGAACTGGTGCAAGCTGGTTGCAGATGCACGGTGGCTTTGTCTGCCCCCCCCCGCCGCCCTCCCCCCTCTCTCTCTCCACCCCCCACCCCCGGGCTGCCTCTTTGTCTTAGGTTGGCACCAAGGGCCAGAAGACGATTTGGGTCAGTAGAATGTTGCTCAAGGTGACCAAGGGTCCGTTTTTGTTAAAAATAAAATAAGCACATTAAAAACAACAACAACAGCCCAGCTGCCTTTAAAATAGCCACAATAACCTTGCACCTGTTTGTATCCCTCAAGGGTTTAAAAAAAAGGAAAGAAACAAGGGAGAGCAAATTTTGTAATTTGTATTTTTTTTTTTTTTGCGTTGAAACTCACTCAGAATCACTGAGAGTGAGTGGGCAGCCATATAAATTCAAATAAATAAACACTGGGAGATAGATAGAAACCTTTAAATTCTGATAGATAGATGGATGGATGGATGGATGGATGGATGGATGGATGGATGGATGGATGGATGGATGGATGGATACGGATAATAGAGAGATAGAGAGATAGAGAGATAGAGAGATAGATGATTGATAGACAGACAGACAGATGATGATAGATAGATGATAGATAGATAGATAGATAGATAGATAGATAGATAGATAGATAGATAGATAGATAGATAGATAGATAGATGATTGATAGACAGACAGACAGACGATGATAGATAGATGATAGATAGATGATAGATAGACAGACAGACAGAAGATGATAGATAGATGATTGATAGATAGATAATTGATAGATAGATAGATAGATGATAGATAGATAGAATCAATCAATTGAATCAACCAACCAACCAACCAACCAACCAACCAACCAACCAACCAACCAACCAACCAACCAACCAACCAATAAATAAATAAATAAATAAAATAAATGGAGATACATAGAATCTTTTAAATTCTCACAAATAAATACATACTGGGTGATATATATTTAGAGAGAAATTAAATTTCTATATCCTTTAAGATATGAGAATCCTTTAAATTCTCATAAATAAATAAATAAATAAATGCATGCATGCATGCATGCATGCATGCATGCATGCATAGAGATAAATAGAAACCTTTCCCAAACTTTCCCTAGACAATTTGCAATATTTTGCATTTCTGTTTAGCAGATATTGTATGTAACCTGTGCATTCATTTTCTTAGCTATGCCAGCCTTTAGAATGCCTGAAGCAGTCCCTCTATATATGCATCTATATAGGTAGTCCTCAATCCGCAACCATTCAATTGGCAACCGTTTGAAGTTACAACTGGCACTGGGCACTGCAAAAAGTGACTTGCACTTACAACCATTGCAGCACCCCCATGATCACGGGATCTAAATCCATGCGGTTGTCAACCAGCACGGATTTAAACGATTGCAGTGTCCCGGGATTGCACGATCACCATTTGCCACCTTCCCAGCTAGCTTCTAACAAGCAAAGTTGATTGGGGTGGGGGAACTGAGTTCCTTAAAGAACATGTGATTCGCTTAACAACCGCAATGATTTGCTTAGCATCCATGGCAAAAAAATGTTGTAAAATCAGGCAGGACTCAACAATTGCCTTGCTTAGTAATGAAAATTCTGGCTCCCCCCCAAAAAGGAAATTTTTTTAATGAATGGTTAGAAAAGAGGAATTAGAAGAAAGCTGTATATAGTGAATGTAAAATATTTTATTTACTACTAATAATCATAGGAATATGTGTGTGTGTGTGTGTGTGTGTGTGTGTGTGTGTGTGTGTGTAGGATTTTTTGCTGATAAATGAAAATAAAGGGAGACTATTATAGATCTATTTCGAGCTTATTTTGCTCTCGTCAGATAGCCATACCCCTTACTGGGATTTGAACCCGAGCCGGCTGCCTTGCAGTGCAGCAACTTATCCATTAGGCCATAGGCTCTGTTCCCAATCAGCTCTTTCACCAGGAAAGGGTTATATATGTGTATGTATATATATATATATATATATATATATATATATATATATATATATATATATATATATATATATATATATATATATATATATATATATATATATATATGATTTCATAATTAATAAATTGAATAAGCAAGTATGAAGTATAATGTTGAAGAGAAATCATGAAAATATGAATATTATTTGTATAACATATATAGCATATAAGCTTAATATATACCGTTGATACGGACACCGTAAGATAAACTTAGAATGACTGTCAACGTAGACAGTATTGTTTTGTTACGTTTGATTATATTGTGTTTTTGTTTTGTTTTTGCTTTTTGTTTTGTTTTATCTGTTTATTTGTTGTATAGTTTATGTTTTTCCTTTCTGTGTTGTTTTTAAATGAATATAAATTTAATAAAAACTTTTTTTTTTAAAAAAAAAGAAAATTCTGGCCCAATTGCAGTCATAAGTCAAAGACTTACGTATTCTATAGGCATATTAAAAAAAAAATAAGCATGCCACAAGATTATTCTTGATAAATGGAGCAGACTTTTTTGGCCTGGTCTAATTATCTGCCCAATTTTGCTGCCCTCTTAACAGGCTACCACCCCACTGTCACCCTGGCACTGCGTTGTTTGGACGGCGTGTTCCTTTCTCCTATGGAGAATGACTTTGTCGACAAAATCATGGAGGAACTGGACCACTTCCTGCTACAGAACCAGCTGGAAAAGTAAGAAGCTTCTCTCTCGTTGCCCCAACCCAACGAGAGTCTTGGTCTGCAGAGCCTTTTCCGGTAGAAAAGCCAGGAGCTCATTTAAAAAGGGATTAAACTGTAAAATCCATGAAATTTAGCTCTGCTTTTCCTTAAGAGAAGTGAGGCTATGCATGAAATGTTCCTCTCCTACCAAACTTGGGTTGTGCTTCTGATTCGCATGCCTTTTATATATATATATTAAAAAATCTTACTTTTATTTATTTATTTCTATCCCGCCTTTATTGTTTCTACACAAGGCAGCAGACATATCCAACTCAACTTTCTCCTCTCCTACCAAACGTGGGTTTTGCTTCTGATTCACATGCCTTTTATATAGACTTATGTATTCTATACTATAGGCCAGTGATGGCGAACCTTTTTTTCCTCAGGTGCCAAAAGCGTGTGCGCGCACGCTATCGCACACGCGTGAGTGCCCACACCCATAATTCAATGTCTGGGGAGGGCGAAAATGGCTTCCCCCGCACCCCCGGAGGCCCTCTGGAGGCCGGAAATGGCCCGTTTACTGACTTCCAGTGGGCCCAGTAGGTCCATTTTTCACCCTCCCCAGTCTCCAGAGGCTTCCCTAGAGCCTAGGGAGAGCAAAAATGCCCTCCTCCGCCTCCCTGGAGGCCCCCCAGAAGCCAAAAAACACCCTCCCAGAGCCTCCCTGTGAGCCGAAAATCAGCTGGCCAGTGCACACATGCACGCTGGAACTAAGGTAGGGCAACCGCTCGCGTGCCAGCAGATATGGCTCCACGTGCCACCTGTGGCACGCGTGCCATAGGTTCGCCATCACTGCTATAGGCATATAAAAAAAAATTAAGCAGTAGCACAAGATTATTCTTGATGAATGGAGCAGACTTTTTTGGCCTGGTCCAATTATCTGCCAAATTTTGCTGCCCTCTTACTTTTATTTATTTATTTGTATCCCGCCTTTATTATTTCTACACAAGGCAGCAGACATATCCAACTCACCTTTCTCCTCTTTTCCACACAGCAACAACAACCCTTCGAGGTGGGTTGGACTGAGAGAGAGAGAGTGACTGGCCCAAAATCACCCAGCTGGCTTTCATGGCTAAGGCAGGATTTGAACTCATGGTCTCCCACTTTCTAGCCTGGTGCATTAACCACTAGACCAAACTGGGTCTCTTTCTCTCTTCTTGTGGCTGCTAAATTGTCCCTTTCTGAAATAAAAAATAAAGGAGTCCCCTGCGGATTTTACTTTGCTAGTTGTTGCCAGGGCAGGCGGTGCTCATAACTGTTTCAAGGCCATTGAGCCAGCGCTGTCTGAAGACATTTCTGCGGTCATGTGGCCAGCCGTTAGCTTCCCACCAAAATGGTACCTATTTATCTACTCGCATTTGCATGCTTTTCTAAAGTGGTGCGGTGGCCTAGAGGTGGAACTCTCGCCTCACAATCAGGAGGCTGTGAGTTTGATCCTAGGTAGAGGCAGATATTTCTCTCTCTGGGCACGATGAGAATGTATCTGCTGAATATAACTCCGCATTGGCGACAGGAAGGGCATCCGGCCAGTAAACACTCAGTTGCCGAGACTCCACCCCGCAAGGGATTATGGGGTCATTAAAAGGAGAAGAAGATGGTGATGATTTGTGAACTGCTAGGTTGGCAGGAGCTAGAGCGAGGACGGGAACTCACCTTGTCTCGTGGTGTTCGGGTCTCGAACCTGGGATACTGGCTTTCCAGCCGACAAGCCCAGCGTCTTAACCGCTGAGCCACCGCCCTTCCTTGAGAGCAACTGATTTTTATTCTGTGTCCTCCTTTCTTGCAGAGTCCTCTTGTTTCCTCCTCTATCTAGTCGCCTGAGATACTTGATCCACCGAACTGTCGATGACGTTGAGCTCCTGAGCAGCTTTTCTGTCGGAGAAGGATGGAGGAGGAGGACGGTGGTCTGTCATGCGGCAGTCAGGTGGGAGGCTCCCGTTTTTTTAACGGCTGACTTTCGGCGCTCAGAGCTGAATAAGAGGTTTACATAAATAAATAAAATTTAATTGTTTTAAAAAGTAAATTAAATGTATTAAATTAAATGAATAAGAGATCTTAAGATTTAATTTTAAAAACATTAAATTAAAAATAAATTAAATGAATTACATTAAATGAACAAGAGATTAAGATTTAATTTTAAAAACAATAAATTAAAAATAAATTAAATTATTAAATGAATAGAGATTAAGGTTTTTTTCTATTTAAATTTTTATTTTATTATGTATATATGCACACACACACATACATACATACATATATATATATACACACACATACATACATACATATATATATACACACACACATATATATATATATATGTTTTTCATTTTCATTTATCAGCAAAAAAATGCTACACACATACATACATACATATATATATATATACACACATATATACATACATACATACATATACACACACACACACACACATATATATATGTGTGTGTGTGTGTGTGTGTGTGTGTGTTTCATTTTCATTTATCAGCAAAAAATGCTACACACACACACACACACACACACACACACACACACACACACACACACACACACACACACACACATATATATATATATATATATATATATATATATATATATATATATATATATAAAATAAGAAATTATGGGCAGGAAAGGAAACGGAAAAAGGGGGTGTGTAATCCAAGGGGGAAGAGAAAAAGAAATAAAAGGGGCATTAAGGTTGACTCAGCCTTCCATCCTTCCGAGGTAGGTAAAATGAGGACCCAGATTGTTGGGGGCAATGTCAAATATACACATTGCTTAATGGTGTAAACCGCTTAGAGAGTGCTTGCACTGTGAGGCGGTATATAAATCTCACAAATAAATAAATAAATAAATAAAATAATTTCCAACACTTCCTAGCTCAGTACAAGATAAACACATTCCAGCCTCAACATTTTTTGGGTGGAGTGTGTTTATCTTGTACTGAGGTAGGAAGAGTTGGAAGGTTGAAGAGATTAAGATTTTGCTCAAGAGCCCATAACCGGCGGAATGAACTTAATTTACATTTTTCAAGCAAGACCTTTCAAGAAGAGGACTTGAAACATTTTATTCCCCTGAGTTTAATGTTTCAGAGCAATCTGCCAGATTCTTTCCATTCAAAATATTAAAGGTGTGTCAGTTTTTTCGCAAGTGAGGAATTCTTAAATTTCCCCAAATGAGGCAGCACAGAAGCCATTTTGTGTTAGAATTTCTATAGAATCATAGAATAATGGGGCTAGAAGGGACCTTGGAGGTCTTCTCGTACAACCCCCTGCCCAAGGGTGGAGACCTGGGTATTTCATAACGGATCATCCTTTTTCTCACTTTTGCTTGCTTTAGAATAGGGACAGGCCAAGATCTATTTTACTTTCACATACGCAATATAAATTATATTGAGAAAAAAAGCTGTAATCTGCAGTAACTGGCCATTTTTCTATGAGACTCTGGAAGGATTGTTACCCAAAGTCGCCACTATAGAACTAGCAGATACCACTGGATTCTTTAATAAGACAAAGTCTTGATTTTGTTTTTGCGTCGGGTAGCCAAAATTGGATGCATTTGGTCTTGGAGTTCTAAACATTGACTTGCCTATTTCTTGGATGCTTCTCTTGGATTTAGGTTGCCGGACGAACCCGATTGCCCCAATGGTGCTGTTGAAGCTTCTCACTTCAACCACCCACCCCATGCCAGAAGTAGAGGGAGCCGATCCAGAGGAGGCCCACGGCAGATGGAAGCCTTGGCCAACAGTTCCCAAGCCCGAAGAGGAAATGGCCGGGCTAGAAGGCAGCCCCCCAAAAAGCCAGACAGAGCTCTCTACGTCCCCAGGGCGATGCGGAAGAAGCTGGAGGACACGGGACAAGGTAGCTCCATGGAAGCATTTGAGAGTGGGTTGCATTGTATGAGCAACAACAAGGAGGAATGTCAAACATCCAGACCTGCTTTTGGCAGTGAAAGGATTCCAGACGGACGCAGGTTATCCAGCCAGACGGAATATGAAATCACAAAGTCCCAACCTCCATCCAAGCAAAGACATTCAGATACGGAGTCTGCTAACCAAAGTGGCAGAGATGCTCTGGGCTGCCCAGATGCCTCTCTTTGGCAGGACGCACCAAGGGCATCTTACCTGGAAAAGCAAGAGAATGTGAAGATGGACACATTGGTGTCCAAAAGTAGCCCAAACCTATCCGAAATGGATCCCCAACAAAAAGATGGCAGAAATATTTTTGTCCCAGAAAGCGGTGAAAACCCAGGTCTTCCCGAAGAACTGATGGAGACCTTCGTTGACGCGCTTTCGAAACTAAGTGGACATCCAACTTCGCCTGAAGGCCAGAAGATCAAAGATGTCCAAAAGGTGAGCGCAAAGCCACTCTTTCTTGAAGATCTGGATGAAAGCAGCCACGATTCCATTCTGTTAGGAAGTGACACATTCCCGTCCCTTCCTGGAAACGGCGGGACAGATGCTTCAAATGCTTTTGTGTTGAAATCTAGTCAGGACTTACCCCTCTTTGAAAATGACCACAGGACATGTCTATGTGCCGATGGAAGAGAGGAGTGCCAACTTCTGCCAGAACTGGGAACGAGAACCATAGAGTCCTCCGAGCACCACAGTGAGTTGCCGGCGGAAACCCAACCTCAAGATTGCACTGTTGCACTTCCGTTGGAGTGTGGCCAAACCCAGCCATCTGGACTCATTCAGGAGGACTTGCTGAAGTGGGACAGTTGCAAAACCCCGTCTCGGCTAAATCCTCAAGCTGAACCCTATTTGCACACCTCTATCCCCAATCCCAACAAAGCCAAGCTTCCGTTTGAAAGCCAGAAAGAGTCGGTAGGCCTGGAGGGGCACCAGTGGCCGGGGGTCGAGCTGTCTGCTGGCGATAGGAGCTCGGGAGTTACTTCAGCGGAAGGGAAGAGCAGCGTATTCGAAGATGATTGTGGGACGGAACTCTTGCAAGAGGTAAGAGCACGGTGTCATTATTTGTTTCCACGAGACCGGCTTCATTTCATGTATCGGTTTTATTTAATTTGCAGGGAGTCCTCGAGATGCGGCCACAATTGAGCCCCACATTTATGTTGCTAAGTGAAACATTTTGCCCCATTTTGCGACTTCTCTGGCCTCAGTTGTTAAGTGACTCACTGCGTTTGTTAAGTTAGTAACGCGGTCATTGTGTGAATCTGTCTTCCCCTTTGACTTTGTTGGTCAGAAGCTGGTCACGTGGCCCGAGGACCCTGCAGCCGTCATAAAGATGAACCAGTAGCCAAGCATCTGAATTTTGATCATGTGAGCACAGGGATCATAAGTGTGAAAAACGGTCATGTCACTTTTTTCAGTGCTGTTGTAACTTTGATCGGACACTAAATGAATTGTTGTAAGTTGAGGATTTACTTGTGCTTATTTGTATCCCGCCCTTATTATTTTCTCCTCCTTCCTCCTAATCCACCTCTTTTGAAGCATTTCAAAGTGGTCTGGAATAAAAATGCCAGTAAGAGAGCACGATTAAACAGTACACATTCCGGTCGCTAAGGAGGCAATGGTTAGGTGAAAATGGTTTCACCCCATTTTCACGACCTTTCATGAAATTCTAGAGAAAATAAATTCAATAAAATTCTTTGTTGGCCAAGTGTGATTGTGAGGCAGGACATAAAGAAGGACTTGAGACTTTCAAAGGGAGATTGGACTGCCATTTGTCCAAAATGGTGTAGGGACTCCCGCTTGAGCGGGGGTGAGGTGGGGGTTGGACTAGATGACCTACAAGGTCCCTTCCAACTCTAACAATCTGTAATCTGTAAGATCGTAAAGCCATGTGGCTCTGTAGACTTTAAGAGGTGTGAAAGAACAAAGGAAATGGAAGATGTCAAATCTTAAGGTAGAATTCACAGCTTTTCAAATATAGACTTAACCACAAACGAACTGCAGGAAGCGTAGATATTTCCGTGTTTTGCTAATGCCTGGAATGCACTACCTGACTCTGTGGTTTCTTCCCCAAACCCCCAAAACTTTAACCTTAGACTGTCTACAGTCGACCTCACCCCATTCCTAAGAGATCTGTACGGGGCGTGCATAAGCCTACCGTCCCTGTATTACTGTCCTATTGTCCCAATTTACCTGTACCTACTTTGCTTTTGTTTATGTTTATACCATACCTGCTATCTTGTACACGTTTTGACAAATAAATAAAAGAAATAAAAATAAATATAGCTACTTGCTTTTCCATAAGAGTTTGTTCAGATTTTGCTTCTGCTATATTGCTCTGAACCTATTTGCGCAAATAAATCAAGCTTATTTTGACTCCGTGGTCTGAGTCTTGTCATTCCTGCAACAATTGGACCCACAAGGAATTTGTCTCCGGTGCATAAGCTCTCATTGTACATACAAGCAACAAAGTGATAAATCATGATCATAATCATAAAATACAATCATCATAAAACAAGATACAACACTCAGTCATAGGATAGTAAATAAGCAACCAACAAAAATCATAATAGGATACAGTACTAGGAGCCAAGGTGGTGCAGTGGTTAAACTGCAGCACTGCACTTCAGCAGTTCAGCTGTTCAAATCTCACCGGCTCAAGGTTGACTCAGCCTTCCATCCTTCTGAGGTGGGTAAAATGAGGACCCAGATTGTTGGGGGCAATATGCTGAACTCTGTAAACCGCTTAGAGAGGGCTGTAAAGCACTATGAAGCGGTATATAAGTCTAAGTGCTATTGCTATTGCTATTGCTACTAAATAAAAGCAATCAATATAAATCATGAGATACCAACAACAAAGCTATACATTCTGTGTATTTTATTGTTTAAAGTGTTTACATTTTCAACTACGTTATAGAGGCTTTATCGAAATTGCCAGTCCACCTCATCAGTAGAATCTTACGCCTGCTAAGCTATTTCTGGGCTTTTATTCTTTTTATGGGAATTCCATGTTGGAATTCCATGTCTGTAATTATAATTCATATGGCCATCTACTGACTAATAAATTCCTGCTAATTAACGTTCACAGAGCGAACGTTAATTAGCAGGAATTTATTAGTCAGTAGATGGCCATATGAATTATAATTATAGACATTGGATTCCAACATGGTTAAAAAGCACATCCAGATTGCCTGGAATCATTGAGTCTGTCATCTGCACCTCTATAACTGTCTGGTTCGGTTCTGCAACCCAACAAGACAGACACAGACTTCAGAGGATAATCAGAACTGCAGAAAAAACAATCACTGCCAACCTGCCTTCCATTGAGGACCTGTATACTGCAGGAGTCAAAAAGAGGGCCGTGAAAATATTTACTGACCCCTCGCATCCTGGACATAAATTGCTTCAACTCCTACCCTCAAAACATTGCTATAGAGCACTGCACTCCAAGACAACTAGACCCAAGAACAGTTTTTTCCCGACCGCCATCACTCTGCTAAACAAATAATTCCCTCACCACTGTCAAACTATTCACTAGGCTGCATTACTATTACTATTAGTTTTTCTCATCGTTCCTATCACCCATCTCCTCCCACTTATGACTGTACGACTGTAACTTGTTGCTTGTATCCTTACAATTTATATTCATATTGACTGTTTCCTGATTGCTTACTTGAACCCTATAACAACCATTCTTGACAAATGTATCTTTTCTTTTATGTACACTGAGAGCATATGCACCAAAGACAAATTCCTTGTGTGTCCAATCACACTTGGCCCCTAAAGAATTCTATTCTATTCTATTCTAGTTTTGCTGATTGTGGTTTGTGTTGATTCTTAACTATAGAAGTGAAGATCTAAAGGTGATTTTTTTTTTTGCTCTTTTTCAGATCACCAATTATTTGACCATAAAAGACATAAGCATTGAGAAGATTCAGTTCGATTATTCCAGTTATGGGGAGGCACAGATCAACGAAGGAGATTTTGGCCACGTCCTGGAGATCTATGATTTTTCCCCATTGCTAAAAACAGAACATCTTATGGAGGCCTTTGCAGATTTCCAGTAAGTGGTGGGTGTTTCTTGTCCTGGGCCGTCCCGATACTTAGGACCAAAAGCAGAACATCCTTTTTGGAGGGGGAAATGCATTGTAACTTTACAGAGAGGGGATTGTAAAATGTGACTTTACAGAGTCTGTGGAGAGTCTCCGTTATCCAGGTCATGGTTGTCCCAAATTATATAGCTTTGCAGCATTAACATTAATGTTGCAGCATTAGGCATGTTACAAGCTTTTTGTTTACCTTTTTCCTTTTCATTAAAGAAAGAGAAAATGCTAGCTTTCTTGGAGATCAATGGAAAGATCAAAAAGATGATTGGTACATACCTGATCCAGCCATCTCAGAATAACAGAGTTAGGACCTTGGAGGTCATCTAGTCCGACCCCCTGCTCAAGCAGGAAACCCTATAAACCCTCTTGAACTGTGCAGTTCAGAGACGTGGATTACGATCCTCGGAATGGCAGAAGAGATTACTGGATCAGCTGCAAAACCACAGCTAGTGATTTCCATTTCAATGTTTTAAGAGCACACCAATTGCCTTTCTTGAGGTAGCACAAAAGCCTGACCAATATTTCCCAAGCAGGTTAGGAAGAAAATAACAGTTAAGCTGAGTTTATTTATCTATCTATCTATCTATCTATCTATCTATCTATCTATCTATCTATCTATCTATCTATCTATCTATCTATCTATCTATCTATCTATCTATCTATCTATCTATCTATCTATCTATCTATCTATCTATCTATCTATCTGTTTATTTATTGTATTTATTTATTTATTGTATTTATATGCTGCTCAAGTCCTCAACGACTCAGAGCGGCTAATAAGGATACAGGAATACAAATAACATTAATATAAAAAAGCATTTAAAAACAGAATTAAAAGCAAAATAACAATCTAAAAAAGCCATTCAATCATCCAATCATTTCATTTCATGGGCCAATACCAATAAATCATTCATTGGCTCCAGGCTTGCTTCCTGTAGCTAGAACTAAAACCCCATTTCTTGTAAGGTTGGACATTCTTGTTTCCGATCATTCCTAACAATCCTGCCTGAATGGGGCCGTAAGGATTCAAACAGCCTCCCTTAATAAGTCCTTACCGCATTATGCAATGATGGATTCACAAAGTTAATTATGCAGCTTAATGCAGTCTTTTCTTTGATGGCGTTGGGGAAAAAAATGGAGATTAAATAGAATACATTCTTCAGGACACCTACTGTTCATCCCTTGATTAGGGCAATGCCTCTGTGAGCTGACAGATAATTGGAGGCCAAACCAAAGAGTTGGGTATGTCGCAGGCGTAATATTTTTCCCTAATTAATACACATGAAGGGAGGCTGGTGAGACCTTGTTGGGAAATGCAGCATTGAGAAAAGAAAGAAAAATAATAATAAGCTTTATTTTCCCCCAGCAATTGACCTGACCTCTCATCCATGCCTTGCTAGAATCCTTAGGAAAGATAATTTATTATGTTAGTGGTTGGTTTCACTTGATTGCTGTAAGACTGCCCAGAGTCACTTTGGGTGAAATGGGTGGCTATACAAATTTAATAAACAAATACATAAATTTCACTCCAGACATTTTTTTCTGAGAGCTGAAGGCAACTTCTACAGAGGTATTTCTTTCTCTTATTCCCTAAAACACTGTAGGGTAGATTGGATTGAGAAAGACTGACTGGTCCAAAGCCAGCAAAGGAGATCCATGATCCATTGATGACTTGGATCTGATTCTTCCCGCAATCCAATAACAGCAATAGCACTTAGACTTACATACCGCTTCGCAGTGCTTTACAGCCCTCTACTAAGCGGTTTACAGAGTCAGCATCTTCCCCTAAGAAACTGTGTCCTCATTTTATTGACCTCGGAAGGATGGAAGGCTGAGTCAACCAGTCAGGATCAAACTGCTGGCAGTGGGCAGAGTTAGCCTGCAATACTGCATTCTAACCGCTGTACCACCATGGTTGTAATCTAACCATCCAAGACTCAGAAGGGACTTTTTTTAGTTAGATTCGGTGCCCTTCCAGCACCAGTTACTGAGGGAAGATATAGAGCAGAGGTCTTCAAACTTGGCAAGTTTAAGACTTGTGGATTTCTGGGCAGGAATACAGAAAAGGTTTGGAAGGAGATGAAAGTATCAGATCTGCTTTTGCGTGAAATCTTACTCCGGTGAAACTATGACACTTAAAAGAATTGTAACTCTGATCTGTCTCTTTCAGAGAGGGTGGATTTAAGTTGCAGTGGGTTGATGACACTCATGCCCTCGGGATCTTTTCCAGTTTGGCAGCAGGTAATTTTGTGTGTGTGTGTGTGTGTTTGTGTGTGCGCGCGCGCATGCACAAGTCTTGCTTTTAGTGCGCAAAATAAAGTCTGCCGTTGCTTCCTCTTTAATGGGTGTTAATGCCTTATCCTCCCCTCTCCCTCTGCAAATTGGGTTGGAAGAACTTTATAAGCCATCACACACATTATTCTGCATTGGTAAGACCAGGGGCGGGTTGCTTGTTCTTCGTGCTACTGGTGCGCTGTGCATGCATAGCCATGTTTTGGTGTGTGCTCGCTATGCGCGCGTGCCCCCTCGTGCGATTTTCCTTCCTGTGCATGCACGAAAGCAAAATCTCGCAAGGGGATGCGTGCGCGCACTCGATTTTAGTGCTTTTTTTGCTTCCATACATACACAGAAGCAAAAAATTGCTGAAATCTCACGTGCACGCGCGTCCCTCACAAGATTTTGCTTCCGTGCATGCGCAGGAAGCAAAATCAGCCCAAAAATTCCCCCCAAAAAGATGGCGCCGTGCGACAGACCGCTGAAGACTGCACCGGAGCTGTCGCGCGCAAATTAGCGCCATCTGCTGGCCGCTACCGGTGCGTTGTAGAGTCGACCGCACCGGTAGGAACCCACCACTTGGTAAGACCAGTGACTTAGAATACTATGTCCAGTTCTGGTCACCATGATATAAAAAAGTTGTCGATACTCTAGAACAGACATATCAAACACAAGGCCCGCTGGCCAGATCCTGGGCATTCTTAGGCTGCTGCAGATGAATGCATGGACCATTGTCTTCAGGTCCCTGGGACAGAAAAAGTCGATGCACTGTTATCGCCCCCAAGGCAACCTCTAATAACTCTCTTACATGAGACCCAACTCTGGGAGCATTGAGCTCAAAGGTATCTGCTGTGAATGGTTATCTCAAAGGATTCCCTTTCATTTTTCAGCATCTCAAGCCCTGGAACAGAACTATACCTCCCTCAAAATCCGGCCTCTAATCCATGGAACAAGACAGTCGAAAATCAAGGCACTTCAGCGTCCAAGTAAGATATGTAACCGGTTTGGCATGCCTCCTCCTAAAAGCAGCCGGGAGACCTGTTTGACTTCTATGCAAATAGAGGTGGATTTGTGTCACTTTACTTCTAAATTTTAACATAGTCTTGCCATGACTCGTAAGCACCAGGGAAGTTCTTGTGGGCAAATGGGTGGGTGGGCCAACGGAAGGACCAATCTCTCCCTTCTTCCTTTGTCTGGCTTCTGGGCTGGTGTTCAAAGAAGGAAAGCACACTTCCCCACCTCTGTCATTTCTAGAAGGTGATGATTTCAAAATTATTTTGCTAATAAACTCGTGTCCTGCATTTGAGATGTTGGTCTCGCTGGTAATTTCACGGGTGGCACAGAAACAGAGATGACTAATAAACTTCTGAAGAGGCCAACAATTTTTCTGGCTGTCTCACATCTAGAATATAGCAATAGCAATAGCAATAGCACTTAGACTTATATATTGCTTCATAGTGCTTTACAGCCCTCTCTAAGCAGTTTACAGAGTTCATCATATTGCCCCCAACAATCTGGGTCCTCATTTTACCGACCTCAGAAGGATGGAAGGCTGAGTCAACCTTGAGCCGGTGAGATTTGAACTGCTGAACTGCTGAACTAGCAGTAGCCTGCAGTGCTGCATTTAACCACTGCGCCACCTCGGCTCTTTAGAAAGTAGCTAGGTCTAGTTTATTTTAGGGAAACAGTGAAGTTGGGATTTGTTGAGAGTATTGATGATCATGATAGTGAGTGGTGTGGTGGCCTAGTGGTGGAGCTCTCACCTCACAATCGGGAGGCTGTGAGTTTGAGACTAGGTAGAGGCAGATATTTCTCTCTCTGGGCACAATGAGAATTTATCTGCTGAACAAAACTCCGCATTGGCGACAGGAAGGGCATCCGGCCAATAAACACACTGCTAGCTTCGTTCAGTTGCCCAGACTCCACCCCCACAAGGGATTATGGGGTCATTAAAAGAAGATGATGATCGATGATCACAATAGGGTAAAACTGCTTCACAAAGGTTATTTACTTTATTATTTATTTATTCTGGGAAACAGTCTTTACTGCTATATAAATGAACTGTGTTAAAGTTTAGAACAGAGGCCATGGCCACAAAAAGTAGTTAAAGGGGGTCCATACTTTATAGCAAAGGTCTTCAAACTTGGCAACTTTAAGACTTGTGGACTTCAGCTCCCAGAATTCTCCAGCCAGCATAGAATTCTGGGAGTTGAAGTCCACAAGTCTTAAAGTTGCCAGGTTTGAAGACCTTTGTAATAGATAGATGACCGGTTAATAATTTGCAAATAGAGTTAGAAGTTCAAAAATTTCGGGCCTGTTTGGCAAGTGGTGGAAAACTAATCCTGTTGCAGTATATTTATTAGTATTCAACTAGAGAGGGTGAGACAGGTAGTCCTCAACTTACAACCACAATTGAGGCCAAAATGATTGTCGCTAAGTGAGACATTTGTTAAGTGACTTTTGCCCCCCTTTTTTACGACCTTTCTTGCCACGCTTGTTAAGTGAATCACAGCAATTGTTTCAGTTAATGACCATGGTTGTTAAGAGACTCTTGACTTCCCCATTGAGTTTGCTTGTCAGGAGGTCGCAAAAGGGGATCACGTGACCTTAGGGCGCTGAAACTGTCACAAGTACATGCCAGTTGCCAAGTGTCTGGATTTTGATCACGTAACCATAGGGAGGCTGCAACGGACGTTAAGTGTGAAAAACGATCACTTTTTTCCAGTGCTATTATAAGTTTGAACGGTCACTAAATGAACTGTTGTAAGTCGAGGACTATCTGTACACGTGTGTGTGTGTGTGTGTGTGTGTGTGTGTCTGTTTTTTGTTAAAATACATTTTTAATGTGTTTTTTGTATTCTTTGTTTATTTTGGTAAAAAAACCTTTTTTGGGGGGAATTTTGTATTTTAACATTCTTTGAAAATGTGTATGTATGTATGTATCTATGTATGTATGTATGGAGAGAGAGAGGGAGGGAGGGAGGGAGAAATTGTAACATCAAAGTCCTTTGTACATTTAGATTAGATCTGATCTACTTGATGAAATAAAACGATTTGTGGCTTCGAACCAGGGGTGAAATCCAGCAGGTTCTGACAGGTTCTGGAGAACCAGTAGCGGAAATTTTGAGTAGTTCGGAGAACCGGTGGGAATGGGGATTTTGCAGTATCCTTCCCCTGGAGTGGGGAGGGAATGGGGATTTTGCAGTATCCTTCCCCTGGAGTGGGGAGGGAATGGGGATTTTGCAGTATCCTTCCCCTGGAGTGGGG
Organism: Diadophis punctatus similis; assembly: GCA_023053685.1. Lineage (NCBI taxonomy): Eukaryota > Metazoa > Chordata > Lepidosauria > Squamata > Dipsadidae > Diadophis > Diadophis punctatus. The sequence goes on from JALIGW010000024.1 coordinate 12,084,171, forward strand.
AGGGAATGGGGATTTTGCAGTATCCTTCCCCTGGAGTGGGGAGGGAATGGGGATTTTGCAGTATCCTTCCCCTGGAGTGGGGAGGGAATGGGAATTTTGCAATATCCTTCCCCTGGAGTGGGGAGGGAATGGGGATTTTGCAGTATCCTTCCCCTGGAGTGGGGAGGGAATGGGAATTTTGCAATATCCTTCCCCTGGAGTGGGGCGGGAATGGGGATTTTGCAGTATCCTTCCCCCAGGAGTGGAGAGGGAATGGGGATTTTGCAATATCCTTCCCCAGGAGTGGAGAGGGAATGGGGATTTTGCAATATCCTTCCCCAGGAGTGGGGAGGGAATGGGGATTTTGCAATATCCTTCCCCAGGAGTGGGGAGGGAATGGGGATTTTGCAATATCCTTCCCCAGGAGTGGGGAGGGAATGAGGATTTTGCAGTATCCTTCCCCTGCCATGCCCACCAAGCCACACCACGCCCACCAAGCCAGGCCCAAAGTACCGGTTGTAAAAAAAATTGGATTTCCCCACTGCTTCGAACCCATTGGGCCAGGCTTCATAAGGCTCCTTCTCCAATTCTTTTCCAATTCTTCTATTCCTTCTGTGCCATCTTTCTCTCTTTTTTTCCCCCTTCCTCAGAGCTCCTTCAGCTGGCTAAAGAAAGACCCCAGACAGATACAGCAGTAGCCCGACGACTAGTAACCAGGGCCTTAGGATTACAGCGCAAATATCAGCAAAATTCAGGCTGCCAAGGATTGGAATCGGCAACCAGCAACCTGCCAGATTAAAACCAGAGTGGTTTGACGTGACTTGGGGTGGCATTAAAACAATGTATACAACCGTGTGATGACGGCGGGTCTCATCTGTTCTTTTTTGGTTGTGTTGGTGTTATTGTTGTTGTTGTTTTGAAGTAGCGACAGGCCGGTGGCAATAATCACAACTTTGTGTGTTTGTGTTAGAACTGGAAAATTCCCAAGTTGGTTGGGAAATTAATCCGTGGGAATTGATGAATGGGACGGAGGCTGATCCGGGGAAGGCCCCACAGGAGGGCAGTGTAGCCTAAGAGAAGAGCTTCGTCTGCCAGAAACACCTTGATTGAACACCTTTGTCAGCATGGAAGTGATAGGACCGATTGGTTTTTTTGAAACCTGTTTTTAAACCGCTCTGCAAAAGTTGGCTGGAAAAACTAGCATCTCATTGCCGTCAAGAGACAGAATTAAAATTCTTTCAACTGGTATCAAACGTTCTCCTTTCCTCCGCGTGCCTTTTGTCTCTCCTCCCAAACCCGCCAGTCCCTTTCAAAGCTCAGGTTACTCTCAGGTTACAAGCTGGAGACAGGAGAATTCCTTGGCTGGGAAGAACATACCGTAGCTTTTGATCAATTGGTCAAATCAATCACTCTGGTTTCATAACCCACCCAACCCAGTTGATACCTCGCCCGGTTTCAGCTTCCAAATACATTTGAGAAATAACACGCTGGGGTGTCTAGCAGATTGAGGTTTGGATTCCCAAGAGATCCTTCAGAGCAGTGGTTCTCAACCTTCCTAATGCCGCGACCCGCGACCCACCCCCGCGCCCCCACTGCGACTCACCCCACCGCCGCGACCACCGCCCTGCCACCGCCATTTGGGTTCTTTTTTAATTTAATTTAATTTATTTATTTATTTGTGAGATTTATATACCGCCTCACAGCGCAAGCACTCTCTAAGCGGTTTACACCAGTAAGCAATGTATATTTACATTGCCCCCAACAATCTGGGTCCTCATTTTACCTACCTCGGAAGGATGGAAGGCTGAGTCAACCCTGAGCCGGTGAGATTTGAACCACTGACCTGCGGATCAGTGTCAGCTAAAGTGGCCTGCAGTACCTTCCTCTAACTGCTGCGCCACCTCGGCGTTCTGTGCATGCGCAGAGGGTAAAAGAACCCAAATGGCGACGTCCAGGTGAAGTCTCCCGACCCCTGTGAAAGGGTCGTTCGACCCCCAAAGGGGTCGCGACCCCCAGGTTGAGAACCGCTGCTTCAGAACAAGCAGGGTTATGAATGGAACCTTCTCCGCAGATCCTTCAAGCAGAGATTGTTTTCCCCAGGGACCCCGGGGCGGTTTCTGCAGCTAACCGCTTGACTTCAGAAGGATGGCTGAAGTTCTAGAAGGGTGCAACGTTAGCTTCTCGGTGCCCTGTGAAAGCAAGTTTCTTGGAACTGAGAGTGCCGCACAGTCCTAGATGGTGGGCTTTCCACTTTTGGGGAAAGCAATAGAAAAAAGGGAGTACTGGAATGTAATTCGTGCTGCCCTCTTGCCATTTCTCTCCTAGAAACTATGCAATGGCTTAGATCAGGGGTGTCAAACTCGATTTCATTGAGGGCCGCATCAGGGTTTTGTTTGACCTTCGGGGGGGGGCAGGGTGTGTGGCCGTGATAGGCGTCAAGGGGGGCGTGGCCAGCTCAACATCACTCGTGTTGGGCACCTGTGGCCAAGTGCTGAGGCAGGATTTTCTTCAGACCCTCACTCACTCTCATATCCTTCCTTTCCTTCTTTTTCCTTCCTTCCTTCTTCTTCCTTCCCCTCTTTCCTTCTTTTTCCTTCCTTGCTCTCTTCCCATCTTCCCTTCTTTTTCTTTCCTCTTTCTCCTTTCCTGTCCCTTCTTGCATGCTCAAATGCAAAAGGGGAAACATTTCTCCTTTTGTTTTTAGTTTGTTTTGCTAACCCTCTGCCAGCGAAAATGGAGCTTAGGCGTCGTGCGGGGCTCCCCCGGGCCCCGTTTTCGGCCAAGACATCCTCCTGCATCCCTCTGCCAGCGAAAACGGAGCTTAGGCATCATGCAGCCCCCCGGGCCCCGTTTTCGGCCAAGACGTCCTCCTGCAGCCCTCTGCCAGCGAAAACGGAGCTTAGGCGTCGTGCGGCCCCCCTGGGCCCCGTTTTCGGCCAAGACGTCCTCCTGCATCCCTCTGCCAGCGAAAAAGGTGCCCGGGGTGTGTGGCCCTCCGAGCTCCATTTTTGCTGGCAGAGGCACTGCGGCCCAGTCCTTTGCTGTTTACAGGGCAGCCCTGCGGGCCAGAACTAAGCACCTCGTGGGCTGGATCCGGCCCACGGGCCTTGAGTTTGACACCCCTGGCTTAGATGAAGTGGATGAATTGGTATTGCAGGATCCAATCTGGATCGGTCACCCGGATCAGAGGTTTAGCCTTCCGAGCTTTCAGACTTAACACTGGAGTCCATCCTCAAGGAACTTCTCCCTACCGAAATGGAGAGAGTAGAAAAGAGAGAGAAAGTAGAACTTCTGTCTACAACACATTACAGTAGAGAGAAAGTTCCCTGAAGATGGACTCCAGCATTAGTCCGAAAGCTCGGAAGGCTAAACTTCTGGTCCCGGTGATCCTGCAACATTAACCTGAGACACGTGTATTTGCCTTCATTCGTGGGAAATGGTATTGCTTTTAATTCCGCCTTTGGTCTGTTTTCCAAAGGAATAAGCACGCAGCTGCAAGTTTTGATTTTCAAATTCATGTTTTTTTTGGGGGGGGGGAGAATGACCTCTCAGCCCTCTCATGCTGGACTAGAGGTGTAAGGGTAGATTATGTGTGAAAACATTGGAGGCACCAAACCATACATCTGCAGAAGGCAATGACCTGTTTACTGACTCAACCAGTGGTGGGTTCCTATCGGTGCGGTCCACTCTATAGCACCGGTAGCGGCCCACTGGTGACGTCACAGTACCGGTGCGGTCAGTTGCCGGTGCGTGGACACCACCATTAAAAAAAATTTTTTTTAATTTTTTAAAAAAAATTTCTTTTGCGCATGCCCAGAAGCCGAGCTTCCGGCACTGCGCATGCACTGCCTACCCCATAGTGAGTCCAAGCAGGGGAGGATAGCTGAGGGAGTGCGTGAGACGCTGAAAGAACGGGCGGCAGGACCTATCTCAGTTCCCCTCCCTTCAGCAGTCTGAGAAGCCACGCCTACCCGGTCACATGGCCAGCAAGCCATGCCCACCCGGTCACATGGCTGGCAAGCCACACCCACAAAATAAGCCATGCCCACAGAGTGGTAATAAAAAAATTAGGAACCTGCCCCTGGACTCAACTGGTTTTTTTTAAAAAAAATTAAAATTATTAACATCTAAGGCAAAATGCTCGGTGGTTTGCTTAAATCCTCTTTTGTTTGCTACGTTTAACAACTTAGAAAAGCTGAGTTTGGGCAGTGTTTTGGCCTGTGGTTGCATTCAGTGGTGGGTGAAGACTTATCACCATTCTAAGGGATGTGTTCTAGTTCAGGGTTAGGGTTAGGTAACCCAACCTTGGCAACTTTCAGCCTGGCGGACTTCAACTCCCAGAATTCCCCAGCCAGCTGGCTGTCATGCCTCCATTGGAGTCTGAATCGGAAATGGAAGACGAACAGCTGACAGAGAGCGGGAGAGTGTCTCCGTTGGTTGTGGAGGAAAGTGGGGAAGGGCAAAGTCAGGCTGGGCAGAGCAGGGAAGAGTTAGAACAAGGGAGAGGTGATTCAGATGAAGACCAAGCCCACCCCCTCCTCATCCTAGGGCACGCAGGGAAGAATGCAGAAGAGAGCAACGTGGCTTACGAGGAAGGGCACCGATTCCCTTCACAAGGCACACCTGGGGATGGAGTTTAAAGGAGAGGCAGTTGAGAGGGGCGTTTGTCGGGAACAAACACTGAATTCGTCTGGTGTTGAGAGTGTGGCTCAACTCCACAAGTTCCTCACTAGAGAAGGGATTCAGCTGGTTTGGACGAACTGGTAGTAACGACCCCGCCCCTGCCTGCCTGGGCGCAATCCCGTCCTATATCATTGTATTTTTGACATTGCATGCATGTGCAGATGACGCGCAAGAACAAATTGCTGTGTTGTTTGACATTGCATGCATGTGCAGATGACGAGCAAGAACAAATTGCTGTGTTGTTTGACATTGCATGCGGATGGCACGCATGAGCGAATCGCCGTGTTTTGTGACGCCGCACGCATGTCTGTTGTGGAGAGAACCAGCTCTGAAAGTTTGTTAGTGCAACCTTTTAAAAAAAAGTCTACAAATGGTCAGCATAATCTCAGTTTTATTCATACAACACTTATACCTGTGCAAAATACCATTTTAAAATCCTCTTAGCTTATCCTCCCAACCAACGTGTCTGGACTAGTTCTCATTTGACAAGCAAGAATCAGCAGAGCGAGCAAGAAAAAGGGAATGGCTGGCTATTTAAAATAAAAATAAAAATTTCACAGTGTCCCTGATCAAGAAGAGTTGTGTGAACTTGGTTTGCATGAATCTCCACAGTACCGGACAAGACACCTTTTGATAACGTCTGTTCACCTTTCTGGTTACGGATTTATTTATTTTTGCTTTCCTAAAGCAGCCAAGGAATGATTTTTCAAGAAGGGAAGGCTTTCAATCATTGTGTGTTTTGTCTTTACACTTTAGATACATTGAATTCCTTCTGTCTTATAGTTCCCCAAAACGGTGGGTTTAAAGTCTTGATGCAGCAATAGCTGGTAACATCCAGACAATCAGAGACAATCTACTCTTAGTCACTGATGCTTAAAAGAAACAATAGATAAAAGTTCACATTCGCCTTTTGGAACTTCCAGAAACATCTCCGATTATTATTATTTTAGAAACAAAACGCTGGACGTGGTGCTTTGCTCCATTGCAGCAAATATAGCTGGATTTTGCAGTTCCCTCTTTTGTATAGGATCGTAAAAATAAGAAAATTGGAACCTTGTGTTGTTGTTGTTTTTAATTTTCTTTGGAAGTACTGTATACAAACTGTCTCCTTGGGTAAAAGGCCTTTCCTTTTAAAAACACGAGAAAAAAAATTCAAGTAGGAATGGCCTCAAATAAACAGAGGCAAACGTGCTTAGCACCACCATACATTTACTAAAGCAAGGGTTATCATAAAAAAAATCAAGGTGGCTACAATCACATGGTTGGGAATTGCCCTCTTGATTTTTGGAACCCCTCAAAGGACTCCCGTGTAAAATGTGTCCTAAGAAATTCAATTTTTTTTCCTTACAAGATATTGTAGAATAGTTTGCTTTAATCAATAGGGAAGAGGTCTATCGCGGGAAAAGCTTGCTATGGTTGATGTATTTCTTAACATTGACGGGAAGGAAATACTGCGGCTAAGGGTGGGGTGGCATGGACGGAAAAGACATGGATAAGGCAGGGGCAGGTGAACAGTTTACTGCACGGGTGTCAAACTCGATTTCATTGAGGGCCGCATCAGGATTGTGTTTGACTTTGGGGGAGGGCAGGTGGCCAGGGTGGGTGTGGCCAGCTCGCCGTCACTTGTGTCGGGGGCGCCTGTGGCGGCCCGAGCGCTCTGCCAACGAAAATGGAGCACGTGGCCCACCTTACCTCCATTTTTGCTGGCAGAGGCATCGCGGGCCATTATTTCGCTGTTTCCGGGGCAGCCCCCCCCCCCCGGGCCAGATCCGGCCTGCGGGCCTTGAATTTGACACTCCTGGCTTACTGCGTTTCAAAAAATTCACATTCTAGTGGTTTTTAAAAAACCAAGATGGAAGTTAGGATGGCCATATTTTCTTTGCCCTACTGACAGTTTCACCCTTCCCCGCATACCAAAATCAAATATCACCCATGTTCTTGGAGATGTGAGCAGGCTAAGATGAAGAAAAGTGACCACCCACCAGTGGCATAGAGTCAGATTTTCAAACGTCTGCAAGACAAACTACCAAGGGCTGAAAGAGAGAGGAGTCCTCAAAAAAGGTAACTCCGAGCATCAAATCCTTGCTGAGTTGTCAGTCAGGCGCCTCTTCGGACGCTGCGGTGGACCAATGGATGGTGGCGAGAGTTTGCAAGGGTTGAAGTACGCGGAGGGAAGCAAAGTCGTACAGCCAGTGCAAAACCTTCCTTCTCTTGGACTGGTGTGAAATTTGAGTCTGCCGCTGCGGTCTCCTGCTATACGTTGCAAAGTACGCTTGGAGGAACACCCTTGAAAAATAACTTACAGAGCTAACGTGAAACGTTCATGGTTGGTCGCTTGATAACTTCAGTTTTCCGAGCAGTGGTTAGGGAAATCATGGGGAAAGCCCTTCCTTTTTTTTTTTTTTTTGGTCTTTTTTCTTTTTTGGTCTTTTTTTTTTTTTAAACAGAGGGTCTAAAGTTAAAACACCTGATTGTTCCAAAGTCCATTGAAGTATTCTTTCTGGTCCGGTTCATAGAAAGAGTTGGCTGTGAGAAGGAGGAAAAAAGAGAGAAGAGTCAAATACTACAGTCCACTTGGATCAGTGGTGGGTTGCTACCGGTTCGAGCCGGTAC